>CM031592.1:17317171-17873173 GCA_018467065.1 Ephestia elutella | reverse complement strand
TGATCACTTACGTAGTAGTAGGAACCTGTCTGCAGAGGAGTTTACCATTTCATTCTCTATTTAATACTTTAGCTGATAAATCATCAGTCATTTCTTAACGATGTTTTTCTTCACCAAGTTTTGATAGAAAATAAAAAAGTCATGTATCATGATCAATACGCATAATCCTACTTCCTATTCTACTTCTCACTACTCGTAATATGCGAAAGTTTAGGTGTAAGTTTATTAGTATGTTTGATATTATAAAACGCAAAAGCAAGTGAACGTATTTTTATGAAATTTACTATATGTTATGTGTTGTTAATATCTCAGATTATAATCGGCGTATCAAGATGAAATCCAGGTCAGATTTTGAGTTAGACCATCAACAATATATGTGTAAAACCATCGAATTTAATCTTATGGATTTCCGGTAATGTGTGTACAAACATACAAAATTTGCGTAATCACGGTCAAAAGCGAGTGGCATTGATTTGACACACGCTTTTGACCGTGGCTTCTGCCCGCCTGAATTTCCCACGGGAGTCCTTTTTCCCCGGGATGAAAGGTACTCCCATGTTATTCTCAGTATTTCTAACAATAAATTTCAGGAAGATTGGTTCAGTAGATGAAGCGTGAAGAGGTAACAAACCAAACAAACTCACTTTCGCAAAATATTAGTTGGGTTATACTAGTTAAGGCTTTATTAAAAGTAGATCAAGTATGTTTAGATTTAAGTCATTGTATTATAAGTTTTCCCCATCTGCTCTCCAAAAACAATAACTGAAAAAAGACCCATCTAGTAGTATGAGCTTTTGACAACCACTGTTAACAAATGTCAAAACATTTCCCCCACATTATGAGGTTAACCAAGGTAGCTAACCGGACCGTTTTCGACTTAATTTTATTTATGAATCCATGATGTTTTAACTCTAAAACCATAAGGAGACTCAATAGACTATTGATGAATTTAACTTGAACGTACAAAAGTATAAACTCTGCCATTTTGAATCATATTGCTTTTAGATTAAAGGTAATAAATATTTTTATAACAGGAATTTAAGTTTGTTTGGAAGAATATAAAGTGGCAATAAATAAAGTATAGTACAGAATTGTAACAATTGTACATTTGAAATGTCGTTAGTGAATGGGGCGCGACAAATCTTTTGACAATTTGTTCTAGCCTTTAAATAAGAATTTAATAGACATTTTTGACTTTTATAAAGTGGAGAGGATGACACAATAAATGTTTGAGCCGAAAAGTAACAACATATTGCAGTTAAAAAAAACAACGGCCAAATGTTTGTCTAATAACATCTTGCCTTGCACATTTGAATGCTTTCAATGGAATATTGTGCCGATATTTTAACATGCGAATCTTGATTAGGTATTGTTCCGTTTTCAAACGCAAATCTTGTTTACCTTTCAATTTGAATTTCGCGCGCCTTACCGATGCACTTATCAATCATCACAATTCGCTGTGCTGCAGTTCTATTTAGCCAATAGGGCGCCCGGACTTCCGCTGGCGCATGCGCAGATCCTACCGGTGTCTGAGAGATCAACGCCATAGGCTTGTGGCAGAACCAGCAAAAACCTCTCCGTGTCTGGACGTGAAAGCGAAGGCGCGCGCGCATCACACATTACATCTTACTCAATTATTCTTAATAAAACTTCAAGTGCTCAACAGTGTTTTTGGAACTTTATAATCGTGTGTGGCTGGCCGGCTAGGTGTCTAAAGGAAGAACTATTCGTGAGGAATCGTGCTCGAAGCCTGCCTACATGGTAAGTGGTTTGTGCATTGTTCCTATTGTCTAAATCGTCTGTAGCAACGCTTATTAACGGCGAATGCTTTCAATAAGTATTCGATCCAATGTGGTGATTGATAGTGTACTCTAATTTCTACTTATCGAATCAATTTAGCCACATTTTTTGGTGCCGAAACCCGGGAACTTTGGATACCTACCTTCAGTCTGCCGCCAAATACCAATTCGATTTAGTAATTGCTACTTCATTTACCGTATTCCACGCTTATTATACTTACTAGTACAGCTAAAACGAATAAACATAACATTTTGTTTCAATTACTAATCGGAAAACAAGTCTTTGTTCCATTTTGTTTTGTTGAGTACCTTACCTACCGTTTATCGATTTAAGATGGCTTCCATCAGTTTCTAGAATATTTGTTGAAAATAAATTCTTTTGTCGTTTTATACTTATTAGCATAAAATTATCTACCGATTTACCGTTCGCAATAATACAATATTGAAAATCCACCTTCTCTCATAATTTTATGTTGATAGTTCGTTATAACTCGACTACTTTTTCCAACCGTTCAACGTTTCCTCTTGATATTTATTTATCGAAAATTTATTTCGTTTCAAATTACGAAATATTTTTTATCGTGACGTTGTATCGTTTATCGTATCACATTTTCAACGAATTTTTGGTGCGTTCACATTTTCATTATTACCGTTTTAGGTTAAAAATCATAGTTTTTGTTTTTAAGCAAAAAAAACTGATTTTTATTTTTTTTATTTACCGTACATTAACGAATATCGCAAACCGTTTTTAGTGTTCCTAACGCTCATTTAATTCATCCTTATCAATTTAATTTATTTCAATTTAAAACTCAGGTGACCGAGGTGACAATATTACCTGTTGTCGTGTAATACCGCCCCGAAAAAGTGATTCTCGTCGATTCTTGTGAACGCGGTCTCTCGCTGAAGACGTTCGCAACTAAACTTTTTATCGAATCCGGAATATTTGTTGCTATCAGGTTTTATTGTTTTGATATTAATTATGTCTTTACTATCAAGGCGTAAATCTAAACCTACTATTAAAAAGGGTATCGAAAAATACGTACACTATTAATAATTTGCCCAGTTTGCGACGTAAACGAACTATAGCATATAATCGCTTAACGAAGGCTTTGGAAGTAGGGTACCTTAGCCAATACCGATGAATCACAAGTAGGGTTATTTCTTTCATATTGTCATGAAATAAAAACGATTGCTGATAGTTTTCATGACTCCCATTTTATTATTTTGGACCTTCTTAAGGATGATGCCGATGAGGAGGACGATGAACCTCAGGATCGATTTGACGAATTGTATTTTCAAGTGTTGGCAATTCAACGAAAATTTGAACAACGTTCATCTCAACAAGCTGACACTTCGAAACATAATTCATTGACCGGTTCGCACAGTGGAAATATGCGGTTACCAAAAATTTCGTTGCCAACTTTTTCCGGTGCTATCAAGGAATGGCCTGAGTTCATTGCAACTTATAACGCGTTGATACATGATTCTACCTCCTTATGTAATATTGAGAAATTTCACTATCTCGTAGTCAGTTTTTAAGTGGTGATGCTTTATCGTTCATTAGAACTTTTCCTGTTGCAAGTGAACATTATTTAAGTGCGTACGAGGCTCTCAAGTCCCGTTATGAAGATAAACGCGAATTAGCGTTTACGTGCTGGCGTGATATCTTGGACGTTAGTTTAAAGACTTCGAACGCTCAAGATTTTCTGACGCGCCTTAGACACGATCGATGAGAACTTAACAATTTTAAAAACTTTAAAATTACTCTACCGATAAATGGGATTTTGTTCTTTGTTATAATGTTCTGGCCAAACTCGATACCAAATTAAGACGCGAGTTTGAGGAAAAACCATACCGATATTGAGCTTCCACAGTATAACCATTTAAGGGCATTCTTACACTCTAAAGGTGAAGCATTAATTCGCGACACGCACTTTTCGAATGTTACCAATAAAACCGCTAACGTTTCAAAAGGACACACCGGGAACTTCACAGAAGTTCAAGCGACATAACGTCACGCATTCGCTTGTCGCTCCCACCGTCACTACTCATAAAAATGTTGGTGATAAACAACAAGCGAAACCTGCTCACAATTCGAGCACTCCGATTCGTAAATGTGCCTACTGTCGCAATGAACATCACATCTCGGCCTGTAATGATTTTTTTGGCAAAATCAATAGATGAGCGCATGGCTGTGGCCACTGAAAAGAAATGGTGCTACAATTGTCTTAACGCATCCCATTCAGTGCGAGAGTGCACACTCAATGTTTTCATGTCGACAATGTAGACGTAAACACCACACTTTGCTACATAAGGAGTCGGCGGCAAGCTCGGCGACCTTAGTGGCTAAGGATTCGTTGACTCAGTCTGATCCAACCGTAACCACAACCGTGTTACTGGCAACAGCTCTAGTCCAGATTCGTGATGCTTCTGGTGAATTTCATACATTTCGCGCGTTATTTGGACACCGGCAGTCAAAACAATTTTCTCTACGGCTCACGCCGCTCAACGATTAAATCTAAAACCTATAACTGGTAATATCAACGTTTATGGGTTAGGGGGCAGCCCTGCCTCAGTCAGTGGCTTTGTTACATGCGACATTGGCACCAACTGTAACGTAAAGTTTCGTCTGGGAATGCTCGTCATACCGAGCATTTGCGGAGATCAACCGATAGCAAGTGCGTTAAATACGAAAGGATGGGAGTGAGGTCAAAACACCAATACCGCTAGCTGATCCTGGTTTTGACATCCCTGGTCCAATCGACGTCTTGTTAGGTGCCGACGTCTTTGCTGAGTCACTTCTCGAACAACGTCTGAAGGGTAACGCCTCTCAACCGCGAGCTTTCAACTCAGTCTTCGGCTGGCTTCTTCTTGGGAAGTCCAGACTCGCATCGTCCAGTCTACTAGGAGTAGCCCCTTCTACCGTAGACGATAGTTTAAACAAAATTGTTCAACGTTTCTGGGAAATCGATAACGTTCCACAATCTTCCCGATTGACCCCAGAAGAGCAACGCTGTGAAAATAGTTTTCTCGAGTAATTTCACTACCGTGACGAGACAGGTAGATATGTAGTTTGTCTCCCTTCAAGGACGACGAGGAGCCAGTCTTTGAAGGTTCTCGAGAGATAGCCTTACGACGCTTTCATGCCATTGAAAGGCGTCTGTATCGCGATCACAATTTAAACCAACAATACGTGGAGTTCATGACTTCGACTATATCGACAGTGGTCACATGACTCTGGTACCTGCCAAGCAAAATGGGTCAAGGCAAGTATTATATACCGCACCATTGTGTGCTACGTCCTATTGGACAGCGCTACAACCGAAGCTTCGCGTTGTATTCGACGCCTCGGCTAAAGATGCAACTTCCAAATCGCTAAACGACTCAAGGCTGACGGGACCGAAGCTACAATCAAATATCGTAGAGATCCTTCTTCATTTCCGTGAGCACGCACCACCATGGCAGACGTGCGCCAAATGTACCGTCAAACCAACCTAGCTCCTCAACATCGTGATTATCAACGCATTCTCTGGCGAGCTCACCCAGATGAGCCTCTTCAAGAGTACGTGTATTGAATACCGCAACGTACCGGAGTGCGTCTTCCGCTCCATTCCTGGCGTGCCGTTCTATTCAGCAACTGGCCAACGATGAGGGTCACAAGTACCCAAAGGCCAAAACCGTTTTAACTTCCGACATATACGTTGATGACGCTTCATATCCGGAAGTTCATCGCTGGAAGGATCGCCAGAGAAATCAAAACTCAACTCATCGCTCTTTTCGGTCTTGGCTCGTTTGAGCTCCGAAAATGGGTGAGTAATCAACTCGAGCTACTTTGAAGATCTTCCCGGCGGAGGCGTGTCTTTCAGAAGCAATCACTTTTACCGAAACTGAAGACACAACTATCAAGGTTCTGGGCCTTAAGTGGGAGCTCGCTTCGGATCTGTCGTTCGTCTTTACCGTTAATCCATCTAATCAACCGTGCACCAAGCGAACGATTTTGAGTGAGGTTGCCAGAATTTTCGATCCTCTGGGTTTTCTATCTCCTTTGACAATTCATGCCAAATGTCTTATTCAAAAGCTTTTGATTCTAGGTCTTTCATGGGATGATAAGCCCCCACCGGAAATTATCTCTCAATGGTAAAAGTTCTCTGAACAGCTTCCTCAAGTTAGGAATCTTAAAATTCCACGTAAATACGCTACCTGATAGTGCTCAACCATATCATCAACTGCATGGATGATCAGGGACAGCTCCGAAGCAGCATATGGCGCCGTTATATACCTGCGTGTTATCGAGTCTGACGGCTCCGTTCGCGTCTTTCTCGCATGTGCAAAGGCTCGTGTAGCTCCTTTAAAACGTCAATCGTTACCTCGCTTAGAGCTGTGTGGTGCAGTTTTGCTTACAGACCTTATCAAATTTGTCAAGGACATGCTGCGGATTCCTGTCCATGACACTTATCTGTGGTGTGATTCCACCGTTAATTTTATCCTGGTTGCGAGCTCCTTCTTCTCGCTGGGTGACATTCGTTGCAAACCGCGTAAGTCACATTCAAGATATCGTACCGACCGAGTGCTGGAGGCACGTACCATCTGTCACAAATCCTGCAGATGTTTGTTCGCGTGGGCAATTGCCTCACGATTTGCTAAACAATGCCCTATGGTGGGCGGGCCCAGAATGGTTGTCTCAACCACAGTCTGAGTGGCCAATCGATACATCGAAAAATCGTTCAAACGATGACAATGCGGTGCTCTCTGAGCAGCGTCGCACCATTTCGTTCCCTGTTTCGGATCAAATCGAAAGCGTTAATCACACGTCTATAATTGATCGGCTATTCGAAAAATATTCTTCTTTAGATAAAATCTGTCGCATTATCGCTTACGTCTTCGTAGGTTATGTAATAACATGCGTAACACTGTTCCGCGATCAGATAATCTTTTTCGTAACGGACGCTGAGCGTCATCGTAAAAGTTACTAATTATCGTCAAACATTTCCAACATCGTTGCTTTTTGGATGTCATATCCAAATTACAATCAAAGATACAGTTACCTCGCAGTTTTCGTAAACTAAACCCGTTTTTGGACGAGCAGGGTATACTCAGAGTAGGCGGGCGCCTATCGCGCTCCGATCTTGACTTCGAACATAAGTATCCCGCATTATTGCCCAAAAAGAGTGTTCTTACATCAGCTCTAATCGAATCTATTCATCGAAACAATTTTCATCCCGGTCTGAACACAACCAACTATCTGATTTTACAACAGTTTTGGATACTTGCGGCAAAGCATGCTGTACGTCATCATCTTTCAAGATGCATAAGATGCTACCGTCTTAAACCGAAACCTTTGCAACCCTTTATGAGCGACCTTCCGGCCTTTCGTGTCAATCAGGCAAAACCCTTCTCTGTCGTAGGTGTCGATCTAGGAGGGCCTTTTTCGAATTAAGCTCGGGCTTCATCGTGGTGCTAAAATCGATAAAGCGTACTTGTGTTTATTCGTATGCTTGAGCACAAAAGCAGTGCACCTTGAGGTGGTTTCTACTTTTATCGACTGACGGTTTCATCGCGGCATTGCGCGTCGCTTCGCCTCTCGTCGCGACCGCTGCAATGTTATTCACTCTGACTGCGGTACGAATTTCGTTGGTGCAAGTTCACAACTAGCGTCAGGTATCGAACAAGCCTCTCATGCGGAAAAAATAGATTTTAAACGTAACGTACCTTCTGCTCCCCACTTTGGAGGGGTGTGGGAAATCCAAATCAAAGCCGCAAAGAGTCATTTGTACCGTATTGTTGGGGATGAGGTCTTGACGTTTGAAGAGCTTACCACACTCTTCGCTCAGATCGAATCAATTTTAAATTCGCGGCCTTTGTGTCCATTGAGCTCGGATCCCAACGATTTGAACGGTCTTACGCCCGGTCATTTTTTAACGCTGGAACCTCTTACAGCAGTTCCTGACTTCGACTACAAGGACGTAAAAATCAATCGACTAAATCGATGGCAACTTATCCAATCTTTTCAACAACAATTTTGGAAACGCTGGAAAAATGAATATTTACATGAGCGGCTAACTCAGCGAGCAAAATGGACCACGGACTCAACACCGTTAATTGTAAACTCAATCGTACTTATAAAAGAGGACAATCGGCCTCCTCTTCAATGGGCATTAGGACGAGTTGTTTCCTTGCATCCTGGCCCCGATGGGGTAGTTCGAGTCGCAACCGTTAGAACAGCCAGGGATCACTCGCTTAAGAGACCTTTGGTCAAACTATGTCCTCTACCCTCCGTATAATCGTTTCAACTTATCATTTGTTAGCTTTTAAGTTTAGAATAATAACTTAAACATATTTATCGTTAATTACCGTTTCTTATTCTTACTCTGGGAAAATCCTATTGGTCTTTTGGTGGGCGGAATGTTCCGTTTTCAACGCAAATCTTGTTTACCTTTCAATTTGAATTTCGCGCGCCTTACTGATGCTCTTATCAATCATCACAATTCGCTGTGCTGCAGTTCTATTGAGCCAATAGGGCGCCCGGACTGCCGCTCGCGCATGCGCAGATCCTACCGGTGTTTGAGAGATCAACGCCATAGGCTGGTAGCAGAAGGCTGGTGGCAGAACCAGTAAAAACCTCTCCGTGTCTGTACGTGAAAGCGAAGGCGCGCGCGCATCAAACATTACATTTTACTCAATTATTCTTAATAAAACTTCAAGTGCTCAACAGTGTTTTTGGAACTTTATAATCGTGCGTGGCTGGCCGGCTAGGTGTCTAAAGGAAGAACTATTCGTGAGGAATCGTGCTCGAAGCCTGCCTACATGGTAAAGTGGTTTCGCATTGTTCCTATTGTCTAAATCGTCTGTAGCAACGCTTATTAACGGCGAATGCTTTCAATAAGTATTCGATCCAATGTGGTGATTGATAGTGTACTCTAATTTCTACTTATCGAATCAATTTAGCCACAGGTATTTTAAAGTTATTCTTGTACTTACACGATTGCCCAAAAGAGGAGTGTTATGTTTTCATCGTTCATGTATGTCACAAAAATCGAACACACGTAATCACAGAAGACTACGAATTGTAATTGTCACAAACATGTCTATAGTTGTGTTACTTTACCGTCGTCTGTTATTGGCCGCATAGAACTTAGAAGATAAGAGAACCTATCATTTGCTTACGAAACTTACTGAATCAAATTTAAATTTTCAATTACGAAGTTGCTATCACTTATACACAGCTATTGTTACAGGCAAGGTGGATGGAAATGACCAAGAGGCTGCAGCCCTACGAGTATAAGCCGCGACCAAATCCGATCATCTTTAGATACCAAACTACACAAGGACGTCTACGAAGCGAAAAATCGAAACAGGTGGAGGCGACCCTCAGTAATGAGGAATACGACGCGAGGAGAAGGTACATACACGCTTATTTTAAGTGAGCGTGAGCGACATTCACTTTAATATGAAATACAGCAGTCATTTCTAGTTGTATCATGTTATTCCGATTTCTGCGTACACAATAAACAGAACATATCAGGAGCATTAGTCACAAGCACTGAGTTATGCTAATAAAGTAAGAGATGTAAATCACATTGGGCCAAGGTTAGCTCAGTGAGTAAAGATACCGTAAAGAGTGCATAATTTATTCAGAAAAACTACTGAAGAGTTTGGTTAATTTAGACGTACTAAACTTTGAAACTATTGGTTGGTTTGGCGCTACCTGCGCACGATACTCGTGCATCTTCTGTAAAAGACGGCACGGAAGGTAATTGGGGCTATTGACACCACGCAGGATTGGCACCACATGTTGTGAATGGCATAAGATTTTTTTTATTGAACGGTTGGAACCAAGTTTCATTCTAGTTGATTCATATATTATCACGCCTGTTTCTTGTGGGGGAAAGGCTGAGACTATGGATTTCCACTCTGTCAATGATCTCAGATATCTCTTTTCTTTTTTCACACTCATACTCTTCATTCAAGCGTGCTCCTAATATTTTATTTATTTATTCATACATTCCTTAACTATCATTACAGGTACACCCAATGCAATGGAAAAGGTCGTTATCTCCTTTTTAAGGAAGTTTGCAATCTGATCGCAGTGCGTTTGTCGAGGTTAACCGACGAACGAGGGTCAACCTGATCAACTTTTCCATTTACCTCTCCGAATTGTCCTTTTTAATTTTGATGTCAACTTTTAAGAGGTACCGCCTTCGGACACCACCATTAATCTATGCTCATGGCGTCAATCCGTGAGATATTAAACACAACCCAATAACTCCTCACAACTGCTCAAGTGCTTTCCTACGGCAGATTCGCACTCACCTCAAATGGTACATGCACCTTGGCTTATTGTCTTAATATTGTGTAACACCGAAATTTATTGGTGACTAGCTGTGACCCGCGATTCTTACTACTTATTTATTTTTTCAAGTATATAAGTATATTCCCTGCCCCTATTCTTACTAAATGTTCTCCTTTCGTCACATCCGAGCAACTAATCGAAGTGCCAAGCACAATAGGGCATCTTCAATGAAATTTGGACGGTAGCAGTCATAGGCCACCATAATCTGTTTGCCCATAGTTTCTTGCGAACATTTAGTACGAAAGTAAGTTTATTTGTGTTTGTTTGTAATAACTTTATTGCATACTTACATAAAACACACATAACGTTAACAAAAAGAAGAAATGGAAACGGCAATAAAGATAATTGACAATACCTAGTATTTGCAGCAACTGATATCAGCTCCATCAACAATTAACTAAAATTATTTATTGGATAGTATTTTAAGGATAGTTTATATTTTAATATAATTGGCGATCTGAGAAGTCTGGAGTAGTAACTATAATATTATTAACAAGATAGATAAAGATTTATTTTCACATTCACAACATGTACCTCTGTTTACCTCGTAAGGACACAATCCTAAATATATACTCCTAAGGCCGTTTCATTAAGTTTGAAAGCACTGAAAATACAAGACTAAATTAAAAACCGCTGCTAATCTCAACTCGTAATCTATAACAATTTACGATCGCAAAACCTTGTTACAAGAAACAACATAATTTTATATGACCGTATTGATAAATGGTATCATAAATGTCCGACGTAAAAGATCATCTCTATGCACAAAAACCGACGTAAAGTCGGAGCGTCTAACGAAGCGTATTGTTGGGAGTGTAGGTTCGTGTAAAATTGAACATACTGTATGTTATATACGGTGTGGGGCGCAAGCGGTAGCGCTTTTGATACAGCATTCCTACTTATTAGATCTGATCTTACTTACCCCATTAAAATCACAAAAAAATTAAGCTATTTCTGTGACTGACCAGTGTTTGATGAAATTTGTTTAGTTTTCATAGACCTGCTTCTGGCGAAGGAAACCATCACGAGAAAACCTGCACACTGGTTGACTGTTCAATTTACTACTGGCTACCGCCACTAGATGGCGGTAATCGTAAAATAACATTCAGATTCCTTTAGACAACTTCAATAAAAAATCTGAAATCAGTTTTAATAATAACACACTCTATAACAACTTTCAGACACTGATATAAATATATCTTAGCGAAAAAATCACGTCACAAAATCTTCAGTTACTCTATTATACTATAGAAGTTTGGGGAAAAGAGTACCTAACTGATGATTTTGATACAATACAGTATGTTTGGACACCTGTACCGAATTGTCACTTTTCTAATTTTTATATTTTTCACTCACGATTCTGACGGACCACCAATTCTTTAAAAATAGTGAGATTAAAAAAGCTTAAATATGCGAAAAGGTTTAAGGGCAAAACGGAAGAAGAGACGGGTAGGATTGCTGTCAAAGACAGAAGGAATAGACTGTTAAACGAAATGGCAAATACAGAACAAAGTAAAAATAATAATGTACTGTGCCGATCCCACATAAGTGGGTATTCTTCATCTTTACTATGGTAAAGATGAAGAATATATTCTTCATCTTTTTCATCTGGGTATACTCCAGAAGCTCATTCGCTTATGACTTACACCCACTCCGAACAAATCCGAGCAAAATGCGAAGTGCTACACAATGGCGAGTCCTCTACTACAAAATTGGACAATAGTAGAGAAGAACTGTGGATTTATCGCCCACTGTTTCTTGCGAACACATAGTACGAAAACAATGCGACTAAATGTGTGTGCTTTTTTTCATAGTTTTTTACATACTTACTATGTTTGACGTTTGATGAGAGGCATTTCTCTCACCGATTCGAATACATATTAGTTAGAGAACGTTTCAAACAATAACACAATGAAAAAAGTTCTGACCGGGTAAGGATCTCCTGGGCAGTTTGGAAGTCATTGAACAGACTCCGGGCTGGTATTGGGAGATGCCAAGAAAAACCGCATAAAGTGGGGCTCAACCAACTGTGCGATTGTACGGTCCAGACAATGGGCCACCTTCTGGCATGTCCTAACTGCTCCATTTCCTGCACTATGGGAGGACCTCAACGAGGCCAATGACACTGCAATTGACGTGGCCTCTCATACTGGTCTCATTTAATATTGCCACTGACTCGAAAAGAAGAAAATGAAAAAATGTACTATGTCGCTGTATAAACCATACAGCGACATAGTACCTATAGCTAACAACACGCGTTGGTATCCGTATTTAAAATCTTATAACCTATCGTTATACTACTACAACAATAACAACAAAACGTTAATTTTGCACACAAGAAATAATATGTTATAGATACATAAAGTAACTTAAAACAAAAAAAAAAAAAAGAGAGGAAGATGCGCACAAGGCGGCCTTATCGCTGTAAGCAATTTCTTCCAGGCAACCAATTGGGAATTGCTGGTAGACGAAATATCTGCTGTACGGATTGATTTAAGAAGAAAAATGATATACACTACATACACACACTAATACTACTATCATATATACTAATGACGGTTGAAGTTATATTATTCTTGGTGAAACTAAATAAACCACAAATCTACATATAATAAAACAGTAAAAATATTTTGTCTGTACATTTAGTATTTTTGACTGAAATGGATAGAGGGACACTTTAAAAGAATAATGAAAGCTAAATATTTTTTTTGGTTCTTGTCTGTCTGTCTGTTTGTATGTATGATCACGCTAATCTCCGAAAGTACTGATTCGATTTGAATGAAACTTTTTGTTGTGTAGCTATTAAGCCTGGGCAACATTTAGGCTATAATTGATTTCGGAAAACTGAACACCTGATGAAGAACCAAAACAGAACAGTTAAACTTATAAGAAATATGGAAATGGTGCTCAACAAAAATCGTTCAACCTGATGAGCATTTTCTGCTGACGTATAAAAATTGAAGATCTGGAACATCTGATGAAAAGCTCCAAGAGACCAGCTACACTATAACATATATGGAAATGGTGCCTTAGCAAACTCTGATTAATCTGGATGAACATTTTCTGTAGACGTATAAAAATCGAAAATCCGAAACATCTGAAACAGCTTGGAACACAAAAAGATTTTTCATCTAAGTATTCACGCGGCGAAGCCGTTGGTGACAGCTAGTTAAAAATATTCGTTAGAACATTTTTTAGTTTGCAACCGATCGTCACCACAAAACAGTTGACCCGCAGCATCGCATTACAACCCGCAACGGACATGCCTCAAAATATCTGATTACTATCTTAGCTACAGATGTTATACATTATTTTGATGTTTGATAAAAGGATTGGGATCTCCATAGCACAGTCGTTAATATAGTAGTACGTGAAGCTGGGGTTCTGGCTTCCATTCCCTGTGCCAATCATCTCAAAGCATTAACCAACCGGGGACGATGTGAGCGCAAAGTTCTACGCAAAAAAAGTCTGCCATTTTCAGTGGGGGGAAAACACGCGAATTGACGCAATACACCGTGTTAGATAACATAATTTATTCAAGCACACAAAGATAATTACCACTAGCTTAAAAAACTACGCACACAATCATAAACAGTATGAGCAAATGCCTGTGGTGGCCTCTCCTGTTGGTTAAACGGTCTAAGCTAATCATAGCTATTTTGTCAAACTCTTTTTGTCTATGACATTTTTTATAGCATATAGTAGGCTAACGAGTATGCGAGTTGCCGGGTGGTAAGCAAACACCATAGTCCATGAATACTTGCATGCAATCCAAAAAGAGTTACTGTGTCTTGCCGATTTTTCAAGAAAGCGATAGGTTCTTTTTTTATCCATCTATAAGGAAGCCTATTGCCCCAGTGGTGGAGACATTAAAAACACTGATGATGATGAGGATATTAAGGCTCTTTTCTTGAAGGCACTAATGTCAAATCTATTCGGGAATTCCGCTGAGGGACGTTATTACACTTAAAACTCACAATAGCTATTGCAATTTTGTCACCTCACCACATGCTAAAATACCCAAATAATTGTGTTTGATACTAATTCCAAAAAATCTCAATTACTGAGTAGATTTTAATGAAATTTCCCTACACGCCTAATTCAAGTAGAATATCATAAAAATAAACAGTTCAAAGTTCAGTACATTGAATTAATTTACCCAAACCACCAAATAGACCACACCCCATTAAATGTCACCAAAAAGACAAAAAATAATTGTAATCGGCACCTGGATCAGGAGATGCGAACAACCAGAACAACAGATGTTCGCAACAATAGCGTATATTTGGTAGGCGGTGATCAGTAAACAATATTGCAGTAGTCAACGAAAGAATACTATGGACCTTCTTTTCTGATTTCTTCACTATTTATGCAATTATTTTTAAAGTTTATTAAAAATAAATATATAGAACAACCTCTACTAGATTATTTTCATACTGACGAAACTTGTTGTAAATATATATATTTTTTAAATAAATGATGTACCTCTCTCTTGGAATTTATTATGTAGTTATAATTTTTATTTTAGAAAAAGACATAAAAGGAGATGGCGTGACGACATAGACAAATTCTTACCTGAGTGGCAACAACTTGCTATAGAGAGAGACGAGTGGAAGAATAAGGGGAGTCTTTGCCCAGCAGAGGAAAATTTCAAAATGCACAGACTAGTTAAAAACAATATTTTATATTTATTGTAAGGTTCTCGTTGGAATTCCGGGATAAAAATTAGCTCTATATGAAGATGGGATAAGATTTACCGGATCATCGCACTTCTGATAAATACTTACAGCTACGTCTGCGGATTTTAAGTGAAGCATAAGTTGAGATAAATCAGACCTATTTTTTACCATAAGTTGAGGTAAGATAGTCGTTGTTGTGTGTTTCATTCCATATAATGACCACGATTCTCAGTTATGAGGAATACGACCAAAGGAAAATGAAAGAATGAAGGAAGGAGGTAAATCCAACATATTTTTATAAATAATACTATTTTGACCTCAAAAATAGTACTCATTCATATGTTTAAATAGTACTAGTACTAGCTACTGGCTCTTATAGTACATATTTAACGCTTAATTTGTTTAATGAAAACATTTGTGTTCATCATAATACACGATAGATATTTTTTGCATATAGGCCGTTGAGTACGGAATTACGTCTTATTCCATGAATACGGGGTAGACAGAACCAAGAGTTACGTGGGAGACCGCGATAGGTTCTTTTTTATCCACGCTATAGCAGAATAGTGGAGACTTAAAAAACTGATGGAGATTCAGATATAGTTGAGTACAGCCATTTATTTTTTTTTCTTTTTTTTTTTCCGTATGGATTCACAAAATATCTTATATTTTTAAATCGTATCCACATTAACCTTACTAATAAAAATAATCCAAACAAATTACGAGGACGGCAATAGTAATTTATCTTCACCACCACAATAGTAACGAAAACATTGTTCGCAATATTGACACGTTTTTGGTTCAAAACCAAGTGGACGAGTGGACACCCCACTTACCATTTCATTGTTCATTTAACGCGAAAGCGTTTTAGTGTTGATTCGGTGGTGTTTGCAAGTTATGAAAGATAGACGTTTTACAAATTACGTCTTCCAAATTGGTCAAGAAAACGTGAACTCGACTTTCGCTATGTTTTAAAAAGGTATCTAGTCAACGTGAAAATATAGATTTTTAATAAAAATCGTATACCTTATACCTATTATAGTGGCCATCGTATTTCATTAAAAAAACGATAAAAAGTCAAATAACGGTTTCGGTCAACGGATTAATCTGAATAGCAAATATCTTTCTTATTGCTCTGGGTAAATATTAGGGCAACGAATTATTAGAGTTTTAATTTACTTACATAGTTATTTTTTTATATTTGTAAAGAAAATGATACTAAATTAAACTTCCCTCAGCGGTGTTCCCGAATAGGTTCGACATTGGGGCCTTCAAGAGCATATCGCCTTTTTAGGATCGTTGGTGTCTATGGATCTGCGGTGATTCAAAGTCAAAGTAATTTTTTATTTATTGTTGGCCTTTTCACGTCGATAACTAATTATTTAATCATAATATATTATTTTCAAAGCTACAACTACAAGCATTTCGGAACGACCACTGCTGGGAAGAAATAATACTAATAAGTCTTGGTCGCTAGCATGGGGCTATTCATTAACTTTATACATACACTAAATTGTACAGTCAAAAATAAAATAAAAATGAAATAATAATAATAATATAATAAAACATGTTATTTTTGTGAAAGTAACCACAATGAATTGGTTAAGAACAAAAATAAATATCATTCATAGAAAGTACGATACATACTGGCTCAACCATAATAGACAATTTACGACGCCGTCAACAGTTTGAACATTTTAGAAAAATAAATACTTTCAGTCACTTGAAGATCACAATACACGTACATCTTTAACAATTAAATGTCGATGTAATTAAATTTAAAAAGAAAGGAATTATTTATTAACAATAACAAACCAAATGTAATCGAAGTGTAGAGAGAAAGCTTTTTATCATTCAAATAATCACTTATTGTGTAATACGCTTTATTCATCAAAGTATTTTCAAGATATGTTTTAAATTTTTGCATCGGTAAATTTATAGCCTCGTTAGGGAGCTTGTTGAACATTTTTAATTTTTGATGATTGCTTACCATCAGGCAACCAAGATGCTAGTTTGCCTACCATCATATAAAACAAATAAAATAAAATTCTGTAGTCGCTCTCCGCCTATAATTTGACCCATACCCATTGCACATTTCGAACTACAATATTTTGAGAGATTGTGTCAAATGATTGCATTTATTTGTATTGATTTCGCGACCCATACAAAGTGAATGTACTTGAATGGCACTTTCAATGAGAATTGAAAATGTATATCTTGTAGTCATTCGTCAAGGTACTTAAGCCTTTGTCAGATTTCTTTTTATTTTGACTTTAAAATATTACATTATGTCGAAAACTATTGACATTGACACACGTGGTTTGAACTTATAATAAATAGATAAAAAAATTGGTTTCCATGTTTGTACAGAAGCCCAAAGTTATTTGTCTCAAATTCATGAATAAATGTCAATTCAACTAATTTAAGTATGCATTCGGCTAATAAGGGAGTGGAATTTCCAAGATTCCTTTTGCTCACTTACTCTATGTAATGAATTTTCTAAGATTTCAAATATGTATCTACGTTCAGCGGTTTCGTCTCTGCGTTGATAAAAGCTGTTGATTTGGCTAAAGCCATTTTCTTCCATGATTTGATTTTTTTTTACAAAAATTTAGCTAGGCCTAAAGTAAGTTCGAGACTTGTGTTATGGGATACTAACTCAACGATACTATATCTTATAACAAATACATATATAGATAAACATCCAAGACCAAGGTCAATTTGGAAAAGATCATTTTCCATCTTGATCCGACCGGGTATCGAACCCGGGACCTAAAGTGTGGCAGCGTGATGACCGTTAAGCCACGGAGGTCATGATTACACACTAACAAAGGGACAGGTGAACCTAAATAAAAGATGTTAGATTTTTTTATGGCAGAATAATAAAATTAAAACTGCAGTGACATCAACATTCATAATTTATGGACGCAACACGAGAATTGCATAAGCCTGCGTCGAATATGTTGCTCCAGAAATGATAAAATTCGTACGAAGGCATTAATCAAAATATTGAACGCAAAAAATTGGAATGTGTTTGGGTGGGTTGAATAAGGATGAGCGCAAAAAGAATGAGAGCATATTTTTTGCGGGTTCCGGATATGTTTTTCTTAAAATACCAATTTTTTGTGAATATGAATTAAGTATATAATTCGCTTAAAGGGCTGGGGAAAATGGTATTCTATTTATCTATAGCATGGAGATGGGCGAGATTAGTAGAGCCGACCACAAATGAAATGGGGAAACGATAATGATAGGATATCCTAAGTATTTATTTCGGCGGTCTTTCGTGGGTCTAAAAGTGTAAAATGTTTAACAAGCTCACAGCAATTTCTCGGTTACCGATGTTTAATTTTAAAACATATCTTAAAAATACTTTGATGAATAAAGCGTAATACCATTATGTGATTATTTGAACGATAAAAAAGTTTGGTCTCTCAACTTCAACCACTCACACTTGATTACATTCTTTTGATATTGTGAAAAAATATTTAATTACATTGACATTTAATTGTTAAACATGTACGTGTATTGTGATCTTCAAGTGACTGAAAGTATTTATTTTTTCTAAAATGTTCAGCACTTGTAGACAGGTGTTGCCAGATCCTGCTTCGATCCTGATTCGAATTTTATTTTTATTTTCTGTTCTTAACCAATTCATTGTGGTTACTTGATCACAAACATAGCATGTTTTATTATATTATTATTATTTTTTTACTTATATTTTATTTTATTTTTGACTGTACACAATCTAGTGTATGTATAAAGTTAATGAATAGCCCCTCTGGCATGCTAGGCGACCAAGACTGTTTCATGAGTTTCTTTCGGCATTTCTTCTCAGCAGTGGTCGTTCCGAAATGCTAGTAGTTTGTAGCTTTGAGACATAAAATGGTATTATGATTAAATAATTAGTTATCGACGCAAGAAAAAGAGGAGAGCCTTTGCCTTGAGAGCCAAGTTTCAATAAAAAAATAAAATTATAATGACTTTTGATATCTATTTATTTATTTAACTTCTTTACAAAAAAACATGTAAATGGCGGACTTAAAGCCGGAGGCTTTTTCTACCAGTCCACCAAGAGGTGATGCAGAGAGAAAAGATACCATTTTGAGGTCAGTGCAAATGAGCAAGGGGCATAAAAACACTTAAAAAGATCTATAGCTCGTAACTACTCGTAGCTCCAATAGGTAGCATTATTTAAATACAGGGTTATTTTTTAACTATTGGCCAAATTTTTACAATATGCTCAGTACTTGGAATACAACTACGTCCGAAAGAAATTTATAGTAAAAGAATAACATAAAATTTCAACTTTCCATGCTAAGTCCCATCAGCTGATCGACCAATTTGTTAAGGAAGCAAAAAAAAATTTTTTATTTTTTGACTTAGATTTTTTTGGAAATCTGCTCAATTTCATCAACAAAATCTGCTGCGAAAATTTGGCCAATGGTTTCAAAATAACCCTGTATAAAGGTTTCGACTACATGCTTCAGCAATTCTAGTACCCTACATATTCGATCGAAGTAATTTCTTTGTTGCTCTTTCTGTCCACACTCTATAGCTTACAACAATGAAATGTAGAGCGACATTTTTGTCGCATTCAATATTTTGAAGGGAAATTTCTTAGAAATACCTATTTTTTGGATGTCATAAATTCTACTAATATATTAAAAATTCGAAAGTTTGGATATGTTACTCAATTACGCCTAAACTGCTTTGCGAATTTTAATGAAATTTGGTACACGGGTAGATAAAACCTGGATTAGTACATAGGCTCATTTATACTGAAATTTCCGCGGCAGCTAAGCCCCAGGGCCTAGATAGTTAACTAATAAACTAATATAATAAAACTAATATTATTCTAAGCTAAAATGAAGCATTATCAAAAGAAACTAACACAGATCTCCATTCCATCAGAGAGCCCACTATTCAGCTACGCGTGTCCTTCGAGTCTCATGACTATTGGCTATGTTTACCCTACCCTGTAAGGGATAAAGACGTGATTCTATGTATGTATGTCTAACACAGAAGTGGCTACATTTACAATTTTGATATTATTTTAAGATTTTACTATATAGAGGTAAAATTATACTTAAAACCAAAATAGAATTACTTAGTTTTTTAGAGTTTTTTCAAATCATATCAAATCTACGAATCAGAAAAATAGCATTCAATTCGGAACACTTATTTTAACTCCTATTTATAAATATTTGACAATGGTTCTCGGTGAGTTGAGTAGCATTGTTTTGTTTATATGTTTAAGTTTTCTTGAAATACTTAATTTTTTACACAATTTCTGTTTAACGACAGATTCACTATCTCAAAAAAAGTTTTAAACACATCATGATATACCCAAGCGACAAAGAAAATCATAAAGTTTATGACACATAAAATGTAATTATGCTGACTCAGTTAACTTCCATGAACATTATCATTTTACAATCCTGAGACGATGACAGATACGAGTAGTAACCTTTGTTTGTAATACTAAACTGTAAAGTAAGGCCCGAAAAACGAAAAATATGTACTTTTTGTGAAAGGAAACAGCCGGGGTGCAGTTAGTATAGTATACAAAACACTCTCTTGCATACTAGTGATATACATACATAATTATTTAACTTTCCCAAAACCGGAGAGCATGTATGAAGACAGTGAGTATGGAGGAAGCTAGAGAGATCTGTAAGGATCGTAGCAAGTGGAAATCGCTAGTCTCTGCCTACCCGGGAAAAAGGCGTGATAATACGTATGTACGTCGTATGTAGATACATAGAAGGTATGCATAAAGTAAACTTAAAACTAAAATGAGACGAAGATGCGCAATTTCTACAACGAAACCATTTGAAAATTGCTTTAAGACAATACAATAGTACCTATACTATTAATAAAATAAATTTGGTTAAGTCATTTATTTGTACCGACTGTCGTTTAAGTCGTTTATTAGAAAAGACATCAACGAACTCGTTTCATTCTTTACTCATAATGTGAACTTGTCAAAATTATATCGCGACGGCCTTATAATTATACGAATTGCTCCTCAGGGCTTCGCTCCCGTAGGAATTTTTTTTTCCTAGCTATTTATGTCCCACTGCTGGGCAAATGCCTCCCCTAACTTCCTCCACGTATCTTTGGTCTTTTCCTTCCATTCTTTATCCCGTAGGAATTACAGGATAAAAAATACCCTATGGTTCTTCAAAATCCGTGCAGCGGTCTCATCTCTGCGTTGAAATTTTGCAGAGGTTCTTTAAAGTCTAAGATAGGAATTTTAGAAATTCCCTTCCTGAGGGGGCGTAAAGCTAGTTATTAAACTTTTTCACTCAAGCCTCCTTACTTCATTTTTTCAATCAGTAAAGTATGTATCCCTTATATTAAGGGATTATACCACCAATAGAGCGATTGGGAAAACTGCTTGCTACTCTACAGGAAGTTATAAAAAACAATCAAATTAAATGAATTCCGAATTCATTGCCTATCTGCTTAAATTTTTTTTTAAAGTTTTTTTTAAAGTTTTAACTTACAGATGACTAAGACACCATAAAACCCATGTAAGTAAACCAGTGCTGTTGGTTTAATTGACTGCAGTTGCATTTTATGACCTTGTTTTATTTAACTGGATGCTTAACTTTAATTTGTTTTTGTGTAAAGTTAAGTATACAGATCATAAAACCTAATTACCTAAACGATAAAAAATGTGACTACTGCAAGTATCACGTAAAGTTCAGAGCAGTTCATTTGTTTGTTATTCCTTATTTTTATTGATAAAATGTTTTTTTTTTATTTAGCCAATAGGTCCTAAAAATCCTTATCTCTCCGACTACCTCTATCGCTCGCTAGAATAAAATATTTATATCAATTAAATTAAAACTATTTTTTTCCGAATTTCTACAATAAATTCAAAATAATAAAATATGTAAGTACATCTATGTACAAATTGATTTTGACCCACAATTGCTACTCCTAGCGCCATCTGTTGTAATTCTTCGGAACCTCTACGAACTACGTCAAAGTTACAAGCGAGGCAAGCGCGCGTGCTCAGACGCATCTGTTGACAGCAGCCTTCAGTGATGTAATCTTTTATGACAGCAATTTGCGAGGGAAAACGGTGCATTATAAGATAGCGTAGAATTTTAAATAACATAAGTCAAATAGAAATAGCAAAGAAAAGTTAAAATCGCCGTCTGACATATGCGGCTAGGACTCTCAAGCGCTCAAACAAAATACTAATAATTGATTAGAATTTCATTTCTAATTTGAAAAAAAAAAACAAATTGGAACAGAGCTTTAAATGTTATGTCTTAAATAAAAATAAAGAATAATAAATGAAAATAATGTAGAATGTTGTTAGCCAATTTAAATAATATCTCTCTCTCTCAGCCGAAAGACGTCCACGTCTATTTAAATAATATCTATTATATATAAATTCCAATGGATTTTTTTTTATGAAAATGACAATATATCTCTAGTATATACGTGGTGGTAGAGTAGGTAGTTACATTCACCTGTAGCGGTGCTTATGGTCTAAATGTCCCATTTTCGAATCTACGAAATGCTAGTAATTTTGAGACTTATACATTATGAATATAAAATTAGTTATCGACTTGCATTCTTTGAAGGCCAAGTTTTAATAAAGAATTTTTGATTTTGATTTACTCGATGTTTATGAGTTTATTGTCATGCGACATGGTAGTATTTTATAGTAAACATGCTTCCAGTAAAAGTAAAAACGTCATAAGGATACCTGCACTTTGGTTGATTATTTATCAGCTATTGTTGGAAAGGGACAAGGCAAATATACAAAACCACACATGGCCAATAAAGTCTATGTATGTGTTTCATTCCACAAAATGACACCGACAAGAGCATATCTCTTAAAAATAAAGTGAAGGTAGAACCTAGGACCATGGGTGGCGCGTGTTAATTACTACGCCCATGGAAGTTTATCGAATGGTACTTATGCCTGTTTACACATAAGTACCATTCGATAAACTTTAGCAATGCGTGGTAATATTTCAAAGTTAAGATACTTAATTGACAGCAATTATATTTCGGAGCTTCATTCTTCAGATATAAATACACAATGTAGTACTCTTATATAGGTAACTTTGAACTTCATTCTCGAAGTTCATTTGATCATATATTATGAGGAAATAAATTAACAATTTTTTTTTACTGTTTGATTAGATACGTTATCTTTTTTTAGTCCATTTCACGTCCCACGAAGGTCTTCATTTTAAATTTTATTTGTAGTAATTTAACTTATTTGGGTTTCGGTTTAGACTCTTTTCAAAACATAAGTACTTTACAGCCATTACCTATTACACCATCCCAGCCAACCTAATACCAATCAGGTATAAATAAATCCACAGCGGCCATTTTATATCTAGTTAAACTTGTTAAATTACTCATTACTAAATAACAGTGCCAGCGCGGCTGGCTCATCAGCTTGATCTTTGAACCTTTAAAGGTATATGTCCACTAAATATTGCGTATTGTATAGCTACAAGTACGATATAATCTAAGGTTGTTTTTTTTGTTGCTTTTTTATACGACTGTCCAAAGAAGTATTGGATATGATTAAAAAGAAAAGAACGTTACTGCGAGCGATAGAGACAAGGCAAGGAAAAATGTTTGGCCACCTTATACGACACGACAACTTTATAAAATACCTGATCGAAGGAAAAGACGAAGCTAGGAGAAGGAAAGGAAAGCCAAGAAGGGCATTTATAGACCAAATAAAGGAGAAGGGAGGAGGGAGGTTAAATCGATGGCAGAAAATAGATGCAAATGGAGAATGCTCCACCGACAAGAACAAGTTTTTAAATATGTGATGATAATGTCCAAAAAGGAGTGTTATGTTCTTAGGGCTCAGTATTACCAGTTAGTACCTTTGCGAGTTTCTCTTCTTGATTAGTTATTTCACAAAATATATCTAGCTTTCAGTCAATCAATACGTATATTTACATGCAATGTAGGTAGAGAAAGGTGTTAATTACACAAATTATATACATTTTACTCTTGTGGAGGTACAAAAAATAAACCAGGTACTTTCCAGGGTGGTATTTTTTATTAAATTAATTTAAATCGGTAATTACTGTGTTAAAATATTTTTTTTTCCAATAAACATATGCAATATTACGTTATTATTTTTAATTAATACCGATTCACCTTTATCATTAATTAACAGGACTTCTAGATTTACTTAAAATTGTAGGCATAACATGCGGCAAAGTATAGCGTAGCATAGAATCTAGAATGCACACATCCTATCAGTGGATGCGCACCTTTATAGCTAAACTACAGGCAGACGCCCACGTGAAGTGCTATTTTGAAATAGGTTTGCTGTTTGTCTGATTTTTACGGCTTTTCGACATAAAATAATACAAAATTAAAGGGTTTATAGGCCGCTATTATCATAAAAGTTCAGACGGTTAATTTAGCTACAGCTACTTCGAATCGGGAAATTTCAATTGAAGATAAGATAATTTCTATTGAAATAAGTAGTATAATACCTTTGTACTTAGTTTTACTATGTTTTATGTTCCCTATCTCTATGTATTTGTTGTGTACAAAAATTTATAAATAAAATAAAAAAATAATTTGAGAGTTTTTTTATCCAATCCCTTCAGATTCCTTTAAACTAAAACCTAGGGAATGAGTTATTTTTTTAAATATTTTCTTTTCCGGGCCGATCCACTATAAAGGGGAGTAATGGGATCAGTCGGGAATGGTAAAGTTTGCCGCGCAGCGAATTCCGCGTGGACGAAGTCGCGGGCAGACGCTAGAGGCAGTAATAAAATGTAAGTTCAATAGGCCAGAAGGACCGGTAGCTGATACTAAATGTATAAAGTAATTAAACGATTCGTTTTAGCACTGAATAAGTAATTAGCATTAAAGTAGTTTTACTATTCAATACATTAATAACCTTGAGAGCAAAGTGATAGATACTTATTTGTTGTTGTATATATTTGTTTTTCTATAAATATTAAACAATGTTTCTATAGATATTAATTGATCATGATCACAGTTTTGATTTAAAAAAATATCATATATAATTATATTAGTTTCAATAAACATAAATTTTGTTAAATATTAATTTAAATTTGTTGAATTAGATATTTGATTTATTACCAATTTTTTTTACAATAAAAACTTACCGAATTACATTAAATTTTTGTGATAAATAATAATTATAATATAATACGTTGTATTATAATTATTAAATTACATACAAATTATTACAACTACAGTTTTATTTTACATTTTTTTATTAAACGAATTTTCACTTTTGATTAGTAAATAAGTAAATTATTCATTTACTAAAAAAAGTAGTATCTACTGAATCAAACCACATTTACGAATTGACCGTTGAAAATATTTGTGTCATTAAAGAAAAAAACATTAACGACAAAACAAAACACCTCCATATTAGAATATTAAGTGCCAATCAAGTAAACAGAAAAAACAAAAGACGAATTAAAATTCCATCCTATCACACACGCAACATAACAGAAAAATGCGTACAAACAACTTAATAAACAAACATTTAATTAACCGCATATGCCATATGTCACATCCCCCCTCTGGCACCCCCCACTGCCAGTCATTGCCCCCTAACGGTCCAGGCGGGGCTTGCGCACGCCACACCAATCACAACAAATGTGTTATGATCTATACGAGTGATCTAGCTTGCCTGTCATTTCGCGACCACTGATTGGCCGGCAGCATCGGCGACAAATTTGGTTAATCATGATCTAGTTTCGCAATTGTTGACCTTTGACCTAGTTTTGATAAAATTTTAGTTTACCTTTTAAAAAAATCATACGTTATTCCCTACTTTATACTACTATTAAAAGTTGAAAATAAAATAAATAGTAAAGTGTTTTATAAACTAATACGGAGGAGAAAGTATTTAAAAGGTGACGACACGGCCTTCTCTCCCAAAGGCCGCGTGTCGACTGACTGATGTGCAAAGCTCAACCTCTGATAATAAGAGAAAGGGACAAAAAGATGCTACTTCGCGCGGTGCGAGAGAGACATACGAGGTATCTTCTTCGGTGATCGTGAAGTGCAAGATGAGTATACAGTCACATACGAACCGTATCCGAGTGAACCTCGAAAAAGGTACGGAGTTTCGTCGCGTGCGCATATCGCGTTCGATTTTCGAATTCGCGTACGCAATTTTTTTACAATTGACACTTTTTTATTTTGTTTGCGGATTCTAAGGGTTATATCGGATTATTTCTGTGTATTTGTGAGAGGTTTGTGTAGTTTTGTGCGAAAATGAAAAACGAAAAATTTTAGTTTTGTGAATGAAACTTTTGATTTGTTAGTGGAAGCGGCTGGTCAGAAAATTTCTTCGTTTTCAAGGTAAGTGTTTTTAATTGTTTATAAGCCTTTGATTGTACATATATTTCTAAAAAAGTTTATTTAACTGAATAAACATAGAAACTATGTACAAATATTAAAGTCAAATCATGTTCTATTGTCCAAGTGACAAAAAAAAATATTAAATAATACAATTACGTTAAAGTGTAACGTAAATATTTGCACAGGTAAGTAAACATTCAAATTCAAGTTAATTTCAAAAAGTTAAATTTTTATTTCGACCTGACCGAGAGTCGATTCCGGGTCTTTTGCATTCTTACTTTATGTGCGAAACTATCATAATAATAACGTAACAATATTTTATGACAGCGCATATATAATATAGAGTTATAATTTTAATTTTATGACAAGCAGGAAGTAATATGGATGTGTCAAATATTAATAAATTTAAATGGAAGATCAGAGTTCAAAGTGTTATCAAGGCGATCAGTATTGTTTTAAATGTGGGATCATAACTCAACACCAAAAAAGGTCAAGTGTGAGCTGGATTTTGATTGCATCCTTTTACCGTTATATTAAAAAAAAAAGTAAAATAATGTGCGTATGTGTATGTGTATCTATTTACTGTTATAATGTCTTATTTATTATTCTGTAAATTAACAAGAAAAAAGGCGGGTTTATCCCACTTTCAGGATCTCTGTCCCGCTGAGCTAAAATGGATTTATTCTGCGTTTGCCCCACATGATTTCGTCCCATAAAAATCCCGATTTTGCCCCACATTGTTCCAGTTTAACTTATAGCTTATAATTATATTTTTTACTTATTTATTTAGAAATATATCAAACGACGTGTGTGCGGCGAAAAAGAAAGCTGATTAAAAAATTGTCGCAGAGAACCATTTTTATTTGTATTTAAAAATGCATAGAGGTATAATAAACAGAAATTGTTAATAAATTTATAATTTTTTATATATTTTTTGAGATACTGTTTGTATGTAAAGTGGCAATCGGAGCCCTAACACAAGATTATTGCCCTTCGGAATAACTCTTCATGTTTAATTTTTTAGTTCAATTTTATATAAAAATACCATAAATATTTTTACCTGTCGTAATTTAACTCATTGCGGCAAATATCTAAGACATTCGTTTTATAATCCTAATCCTATCCTAACCCTTATATTATAAATTCGAAAGTGAGTTTGTTTATTTGTTTGTTTGTTATCTCTTCACGCTTTATCTACTGAACCAATATTCCTGAAATTTTGCAGACACATAGTTAGAAGTACTGACAAGGACATAGGATATATTACTTCATTCCGGGAAAAAGCACTGTTCCCGCGTGGGAATTTCACGCGGGCGAAGCCGCGAGCAAAAGCTAGTGTGATATTTGTGTTTTCTGTTACTGAACCCTAAAATAAAGTTTAAAAACGTGACCTTAAGTTGGTTTAAAATAAATGTGATCCCTAACATATGTCAGATTCATCACAATCAAAGTTTTGATTGATTATTCTCGCATAGGTATATTGCTCAATATTATCTTATACAAGATTTTAATATCACGAGAGAGACCTTGACGGAATTATAATAATTGTAATTGATGGTAATATTTAATGTAATTAACATTTGGATCACGAGTTCTGTCAACATATCAAAATAAAAAAAAAGTTTGTAAGTAATAAAAATTGTAACATTATAAATCTGAAGAGTTTGTGGCGTTACTTTTGAATAACTTAAACTGAATTTTAAAAGTTTTTTGATTTTACCTGGTCGAGTTCACTTTACAACTATATTAATTTGATAATCAGGAAATGCATTTTTCTTACGAGGGCAGTCGGTCCTGGCGCTTCGGCGGCCGCTGCTGCGACACGCTCACTTCGCTCGCTCGCCTCGCGCGTCGACACGCTCACTTCGCTCACTCACCTCGCGCGTTTTGGTTTATGTGCCCTCCTGAAATTGGGATTCGTTGGTATAGGGGGTCTGGTTTCTTTGCATCTAACCTCGGGTTATCGTTTAAGCGACGAGCAAGAAAGTTTGCTTTCAAAAAGGTACATTTTTGACAAAATTCGACTTTACCAAGAAGATGGAGCTACAGAGAATATCTATTCTATACTAAAATTGTAACTGGTCTATGTCTTTACAGGAAATAATTAAGAAAAAATGTACGAGGTGTCTTTAAAGGGCTAATAGAAGCCAAAATATTTTTTTTTCTGTCTTTCAATCTGTAAGTAAGTAAAAACCTTTTATTGCACCAAACATTATAATATTATAATCTTTATGCCTTTCTCTCTGCATCACGCAATAACTACTCAATGAAATTTGATGCGGTTATCACTTTTGCATTGCTAAAAGTCTAACTTAAAACTGACACAGTTTTCTTAATATACTGCTTGTAAACCGAGATGAACAATATTGACAAAGTCGTTGTTAAAATATTAATAATTATTTAGTTTATTATTATAATAGGTTTGTAGGTTTTTATGTTAGCACCAAAAATATTTTTTTCTTTTAATACTTGTATATCTAGATAAATGAACAATAAAAATTGAATAATATCTATAGTCGGGACATTTAAAATTTATTTGCCGACAAATTCCTATAATCACGATTTTTATCCTATTTTTTTTTCGTAAGGAAACATGTAACAAAAAATCACATTCGTAGGACTTTTTGTTTGAGAGTTTATTAATATTATTTAAAATATGAGTCCAATATGATTTTTTTAATATCATTAAAAAAAAACGGCTGATGGTGACAACTTAAATTTGCTTTTGTAATATCATAATCTATATAATCTATGTAATTTTGTGACCACCTCCATACAACTGAAAATAGGGTATTTGACTGTTTTTGAAAACCTATCTAAAATTGTTCTTTACGTTATCAGAAAACTAACGATATATACATATATTTTTGATTATTTTTTAGTATTTACATTTAAAATCAATGAAAAAGTTCAAAATAATCATATTACCGCTCAAAAGCTCAATATGTTACAATGAGAACTCCGTGACGTATTATGGGCACTCATCACTAAAAGCCGTTCTGTCTTACGTGCACTAATATCACTTCCTTGTTTTCATAACAAGATTTTCAATAGAATGCGATGTAATTGAAATGTTAATGTGAGCGACAAAACTAATTAACAATGTAAGTTGCTAATGGCAATGGTGTAAAGGGTCCAGATATAGTCTCACAATTTTTCTAAAATAACGGTGCGACTTTTACAGTGCGAAACGGAACATGGAATTGATACTTGACTGATTTGACCACCTAATTACGTAATTGAAAATGGCGAAGCGTTTCATATCACGTGGTCAAGGGCTTAAAATAAATGACTTTATAATTAGTTTATTAACATAATCATTGCTTCTTTTGACAATTAAAATTAACCAAAAATTAAAGAAAAATATTGTCTTTAAGGATACTTATAGAATTACTCATATTTTTAATACTGTCAAATACCCTATTCACAGCCCCCGTCTACTATTAAATTATTAAATTTGATTCAAGCTCGTTGATGTCTTTTTCATTACTGTTTTGTGTCACGAATATCAATAATTTTTAAATCAAGTGTTTTATTTTCTCAAAAGTTAATACATTATTGTATAGTGTGTAACATTTTAGGGGATGCGGGAAGGACGCGACTTCAACCGCGTGCAAATTATTATTTTTTTCATTTAGTATATGGTATATTTTATTAATTACTAGCTTATGGCCGCGGCTTCGCCCGCGTGAATTTCCCACGGGAACAGTGCTTTTTTCCCGGGATGAAAGGTACCCCATGTCCTTCTCTGTACTTCTATGCAAAAATTCAGGAAGATTGATTCAGTAGAAAAAGCGTGAAGATGTAACAAACTTACTTTAGAATTTATAATATTAGTTAAGATTATAAGTACAATCTTCAAATCTTACATATGATATAAATATGAATTTAAGAGTACTTTCACCCCTAGGAAGGTTGCTGGTATTTTAAAAATCGTCCATTATTATGTACCTATATAGATAAATAATCATCTAGTTCAGGTAAGTACAATAAAAGTATATAACTGTATTCGTATCGATAGAACCTACTTTTACTTGGATTTCCCATTGTAAATAACGGTAAATTAAATGTTTTTTTATAGTAATTTGCAGGGAATTATTGAGAATTACTGTAATTATATTTGAAATGCTATTGATGTAATTGATTTATCTAATAACTAGCTTTTGCCCGCGAGTTCGTCCGGGCAGAATTTACTATTTTTAATACCTAGTTCGGTCGTTAAGAGGCGTATTTAAAAGTAACCTGGGCTAGATTTTATGTGACACCATTAGCAATATAACTGGTAAAACTGCATCAAATTTAATTCAGTAGTATTGTGTATGATGCGTGTACAAACATACAGTAAGAAAAGAGATTAGAAAAAATCGTTTTGTCTTCTATTGAATGAATGAATGAATGAATGAAATATTTATTGACAAGTAACAGAGACTCAAATTTGTTAGTAAAATGTGTTAGTAACCTAGATATCAATTAAAGTGGCCATTCTTGCACTATTGCCCCGAAAAAACCCCTAATACATTTTTTATTAAAATCTTCTACCGTACATACAATTTTATTATATGTATATAGATACTAGATTTCGCCCACAGCTTCGCCCGCGTGAATTTCCCACGGAAACAGTGCTTTTTTCCGGGATGAAAGGTACCCTATGTCCTTCTCCGTACTTCCAGCTATGTGTATGCGAAATGTCAGGAAGATTGGTTCAGTAGATAAAGCGTGAAGAGGTAACAAACAAACAAACCAACAAACAAACAAACTCACTTTCGCATTTATAATATTAGTTAGGACTAGGATGAAGGCACAACTATAAAGTTAGAAAAAATAATAATTGCACAACTGTTGATTGTACTGATATAAAAAAAAATCTGGCGAGAGAACAAAATAACAATTACTCTTCTCAATAAGTGACAGGCGATAACAAAAAGTGACAGAGTTAATTTGACACTAGATATTCCTGTCACAGCACAGAAGTTAACTCTCCAGTCAAACATACGTCACTCTTTTACGGAAGCTAACTCCTTACAAGATAATTCTGGGGAATTACAAAAAGTGTACAGTATAAGGTAATATTGTTCTGAGCGGAGCTGTAACTAGGTTTTTTAAGCTCTAGGTCGTAAAACTCGCGCCGCGCCGGGCGAATGTTTGAGTGGGTTGTAATAAGTCTTAGGTGCTGCAAAAAAATAATTGTGGATGAGATATAAGCGAGAGAGGTAGTTGGAGAGATAAATAAATAAATATATACGGACAAATTACACAGATTGAGTTAGCCCCAAAGTAAGTTCGAGACTTGTGTTACGGGATACTAACTCAACGATACTATATTTTATACCAAATACATCCATATTAATATTATAAATGCGAAAGTTTGGATGTGAGTTTGTGAGTTTGTGAATTTGTGAGTTTGTGAGTTTGTGAGGATGTTTGTTACTCAATCACGCAAAATCTACTGGACGGATTTCGATGAAATTTGGTACAGAGGTAGATAATGACCTGGAATAGCACATAGGCTACTTTTTATCCCGGGAAAAAGCACTGTTCCCGTGGGAAATTCACGCGGGCGAAGCCGCGGGCAAAAGCTAGTATATAGATAAACATCCAAGACCCAGGCCAATCTGAAAAAGATCATTTTCCATCTTGACCCGACCGGGGATCGAACCCGGGACCTCCGGTGTGACAGTCCGGCGTGATGACCGTTGGGCCCCGGAGGTCGTCAAAAAAGATAAGAGGGAGGCTTTTGTCCAGCAGTGGGATCTATTGGTTAAACAAATAATATAATGTTACTGTTATTCCGTGACTTCACCCGCGGCAAAAGTATATCTTGTGTGTTTTTCTTGCAAACATTGAACTTCATTAGGAGGTTGATTTTTTTAAAAATGTTTGAACGCGGGTCGTCAACTATATCCATAGCAAATTTCATCAAAATCGGTCTCGCGGTTTAGCCGTAAAAGCGTAACAGGCAGACAGCCCGACAGACAGACTCTCGCATTTATAATATTAAGTATGGATGGATATGGATTTATTGGACGGCCTCTGTGACATAGTGGTATAGCCCTTGCCTCTAAACCAGGTTCCCGGGTTCTAACTCCGATCAGGTCGAGATAGAAAATGATCTTTTTTCAGATTGATCGTGATTAAACCTGCACCTTAGCTGTTTAGTTTACTAGTATTTATATGACAACTGGCGCTAGATGGCGGTAAATGTCAAGTCATGTCTGATGCCTAAAAAGGTGACTGGAGAAAAATCCATAACATGTTATCTATAACACTTGATATTTATCATTTTGCGATTTGGAGGCGGTGGGTAACCTAAGGCCGCCTTTGTACGCCTTTGCCACATTAGCCTTTAAGACACATTGTACTCCTTTTATATTCATGGTGTAATAAAGAGTTACCTACTTACTTACTTAACCTTAGCTTTAAGAAATTTCATGACATCAACTAACTAAAAAACAAGAATAAGACGATTTAAAAGTGCTATTTTTTAGCCTATTTAAAAAAATATATTTTCATATCATTTTCATTTCATTATATGGATCAAATTAATATTATCTCTAACAAACATGTTAAATGAAAGGAAAATCATGAATACTCATAGTGTAGTTTCAGCTCAAAACCGAGCTTTATGAGTCGAGCCGATAGAGTAGATCTATACAATAATAGTATAAATTATCCACATACACTTTGTTAAGTATAACAAAAGCACGATAATAAATCGCGCTAATGCTCTTTGATATTTCCTTATTAAGTTTATCAACAATACAGCGAGGTGTTAATAACATTATAACATAATACATGGACTATTCATCTCTTCGTAATGATCTCTGCACCGTTTCAACGGGAAACTGGATTGTGTTTACCGATTACTATATACTAGCTACACTCCGAGGCTCTGCTCCCGTGTAAAACGCTTTTTTTAACCCCCGACGCAAAAAGAAGCGTGTTATAAGTTTGACGTGTCTGCGTATGTATATGCATATTAAACGGCAGCTACGCTGGTGCGGACACATCCTTCGTATGGAGGACCACAGCTTACCTAAAACAGTTTTCTACTCAGAAATAGCTGAAGGCAAGCAGAAGCATGGTAGCCAACATTTGCGATATAAGGATGTGCTCAAAAGACACTTGAATACTTGCAATATAGATCCTGCTATTAACTTGGTCAACTTGGTGTTCCATCATCCATTAGAATACTAAAGGCGCCCGCTTGTGATTGCAAAAGTCCCAGGTTCAAATCCTGCCCGTTTTACAGTTTGTATACCAATCTGAATTATGTATGGTAGTTTTCATTGACCACCACTTGCTTCCGGTGAAGGAAAATATCGTGAGGAAACCTGCACTCTAGTTGGTTATAAACTAGTGTGTAAAATGGAAAAGGCATTGGTAAACTACCCCATTAACATTGCCATGATAGTCGTTTTGTGTGTTTCATTCGACATATTGACCACTACACTCAGTCTGGAGGAATTCGACTAAAGGGATGTTTCTCAATTGCAATCTAGTTCCCAAAGGGATAAACCAATTTTGATCTAGTTTTGTTTTTAATCGAGAGTGTTCATGGAAATCGGTTTATCCTATTCCTAAACGGATCAGCATTTTTCAATGTGACATTGGTGGTTTTTATAAATTTGTAATATATATTGTTATCTTGATACTACTATGGAGGTAAACTATAGTTTAGTTCGGGAGAAATGGAGAGCTACAGTGCTGCGCGTCTCCAAACAGCATGCCTGACCACGACTGTTCTCTCAAGAGCATACGAAGAAGTAAAATATGGAGGCAAACTTCTGCATACAGCCTGGATTCACGATAAAAAGTAATCTCAGTATTCCAGGTGACAAACTTTCGATGATATTCATTCAGTAGTTATATTCAGAGAATTTTGTTTAGTCAAGTAAAGTCAAGAGTTCAAAACACCTGTGTTTCGCTTTTAACACGATCAAATTCACCAGAACTGTAAATTCATTCCTATACAAAAGCCACTAAAGAACGCTGAAATAACAGCGTACAGTCGAGGTGACAAGCAATAAAATGAAATGGCTGGTACAGTGAAGCACAAAAGGTGAAAATGCCATCATTCGCGCTGACCGCAACGCGGGCGCACCCCGCTGTAAAAACCTAAGGTTTCGAAACTTTCTACGTTCGGGTTATGCGGGCGTGAGTCATAGAAGATAGCGAAGTTATTATTTTATATTTATTTATTGATATTACTGTTATAAATATTAAATCTGTCGTCTGTTGAGTTTCAATGCGAATTTTAAGATGAATCTGTGAGAGGAAGCATGAAGTTGCATTAGTGAATTAAAAGTTATATATTAGGATGGTATGGACGGACATATTTTTAGAAGGAACAATAATCATATCTAAAGAAGGGCCCTAACTATGGACGTAAATGAACACAGAATAAAAAGCCTGTATGCTACTACATGTTTTTCTCTACCCGTACACCAAAATCCACCCAAATCTGTCCAGCTGTTTTGACTTGGTTTACTGTCGAACGAACTAGCACCCATGTATTCATTATAACTATATCATAACTATACTAGCCGCGCTCCGGAGCTTCGCTCCCATATGAATTTCGGGGTAAAAAGTGTATTCCTAGTATTTTTCTACCCGTATACCAAATTTCATCAAAATCCGTCCAGTAGATTTTGCGTAATTGAGTAACAAACATCCTCACAAATTCACAAATTCACATCGAAACTTTCGCATTTATAATATTAGTAGGAAGTAGGATCCGCTTATCTCTCATGATTTAAAAAAACCACACTTGTAACAAAGGCCACAAAATAAATGGTCACATCATTTGCAGATACAATTACTACTTACAGAAACATTGCGTGGTTAGTTGTTAAGTTAGTTCATAGCTCGAAAACTATGTTAATAACTGTTTTTTTAAGTGTTAAATTTATAAGTTATATTTATAATTTAGATGTTTTGATTTTTCTTCTTCGTATTTAAGAGTTATGAAATTGTCAACGTCATAATATGGGATTGAAAGACACAAATTTATATTTAATGTTAATGTTATTTTGCCATTTGATTTTATATTTTAATACTCTAGCAGATAAATCATCAACTTAGGTGCAAGTTACCTCAAAACGTTTTCGTTCATCGGAAGCAGTTTGTGCTCTATTTTAAAATTACCATACGTGAGTCAGATTGGTTTATAATCTTACTAGCTTTTGCCCGCGGCTTCGCCCGCGTGAATTTCCCACGGGAACAGTGCTTTTTCCCGGGATAAAAAGTAGCCTATGTGCTATTCCAGGTCATTATCTACCTCTGTACGAAATTTCATCGAAATCCGTCCAGTAGATTTTGCGTGATTGAGTAACAAACATCCTCACAAACTCACAAACTCACAAATTCACAAACTCACAAACTCACATCCAAACTTTCGCATTTATAATATTAGTATGGATAAGTCTGAAGCAGGATTTGAACCTTTCGATGATCAAATCATGTCAAAAGTTTGTTGAAAATAAACCTTTACAGGCACTTTTTCACGTCAAAATTATCTACAGTTATATATATATTATAAATCTCAAAGCTACAAACTACTAGCATTTTAGAATAAACACTGCTCGCTACAGACGAAATGCCTGAAGAAACTCATTAAAAAAAGTGCGATGAGAGGGCGGCAAAGTCTTAATTCACTCAACCAATCACTTCAGCAGTAGTTTTTCTCAACACATCAAACGTATTCAACCTATAAACAGCTGTAATCTCCACCAATTAATGCACACAAATAAATCATTTTTCTCCCACCTATTAATTATTCATGAGCCTTTTAGCAGAAAAAGGAATCATACTTTTTGTAGCAATTAATCATAACACGCATAACTTTATAGCTAGATGCCGCAGCGTACGTAGGATGCTTGAAGACACTTAGAGCGCAATACAAAATCTTTTTTCATCTAACTCGTATATAAGGAACGAAATAGCAGTACTAAATTATAGTTATTATGTTATTAAAGTTTCGCGTATTAGGATAGTAGATGCTGTTAGAATACTTAATATAATAAATTACTTAGGAGACCTAAAAAGTCAATTTTAAATGGTTGTGGATTAAGCTATACGTATGTGTCTATGCAAGTATTGCAAAAATATATTGATTTATACTGACTTTTAGGGTTCCGAACTTAAAAGGTAAAAAAGGATCCCTACGTACAATCTAGCTACGAAATGATCCCAAGATAGGATTTTGTTGGCCGTCTGTCTGTCTTTTTAGAATATGGGTGCTGCCAAATAAGATGTTATTGCAAAAAAAAACATTTGTGTATATTTGGGTTAAAGGGTTAATTTTTTATGATGTGAAATTACGACTAGCATTTGCACTATTTAGGGGTGGAATTTCCAAAATTCCGTTCTTAGTGCTCACTTAAACTATTATATAATAAGAACCTCTCCAAATTTTTAAGTTATTACGTTCATCGGTTTTGCCTCTGTGTTGATGTACTTATCATGCTGTGTCTTATTTCACATATTCAGATATTTAGGTAGATGACAATTTTTAAAGTCCTATTGATTGATTTATAAGATACAATAAAAGACGTAGTCGCAATTATCGATCAAGAAGAGATACCAAAGCGCGATAATTGTATGATATAGTACTTGGTGGTTGACATATAATTGTCACAATTATCAAGACAAGCCCCGGTTCTATACTGCAATTTGTCATTCACCCATACCGCCCTTTATATGGTATTTATCATCAAGTCTTACATTTTTATATTCTCGTTGAAAGAGTAAGTATTGAGCAGTAATTTTATATAAGTATAAGTGCAATGCTGCCAGCCTTCTGGGCACGAATCGGGGCAATGACTTGCGGGACATTTTCTACTTATAGTTTTAATTTATTAGGATTTATTTTTCTTTTTTAGTTAGTTTTAGTTTATTTTTAATTAGTTAGTTTTAGTTTTTAGTTTTTATTGATGTATTTGTTGTGAAAAATAAAGTATATACTAGTAGAGTATAGTATTTTTAAAGGTGGTAGAGCCCTGCTGCTACCTTTTTGGTAGTAGCACATAAAATGGGCTGGCTCGACCGGGGCAGTACCACACTCTCGCAGAATACCAGCGTGAAGTAGCAGTGTAATGCTGCTGCGTTTCGCTTAGGTGAGTGAGAGAGCCGGAAGCCCACCCCCCCCCCCCCCCTAAATATGCCAGCGGAACTAAAAGAACAACTACCCCAGGAGGGTACCAGTGCTGGAGAATCCCTCCCTGAGCCTATAAGCTCAGGCTGCCCTATGTATTCTGGGGAGGGCACAGTGCCGCTCATTTCCAGGGGAATCCCTAGCGATAAGTTAAAGGCATCCCCTTCCACGCTCTCTGTGGATTACACTAATATTAGGGGACTCCATTCCAACCTTAACGCCGTCCATCATCACCTCGAGACGGCAAAGCCTGACTTGCTCTTTCTCACTGAGACGAAAATATCCTCCCCAGCTGACACTTCGTACCTGTTATGCCCGGGTTACAATCTGGAACACAACTTTGTGCCCCAAGCCGGAGTGTGCGTGTACGTTGGTGAGGGTATTTGCTGTCGTCGCCTTGTGAATGTTGAAGGCAGGGGTCTGTCTATCCTCTGGCTGCGAGTAGAATGCGTTGACCGCATTCGTTTCTATGCATGCCTATACAGATCCCACAGCGGGGACCTCGAGACCGACCGGCTGATCGAGCACATCCAGACGGTGGCTGACACCCTACTCGCACAGGCCCCTTCCGCCGAAATTGTGGTTCTGGGTGATTTTAACGCCCACCACGTCGACTGGCTTGGGTCAAATAGAACCGACCACGCGGGTAGATCTGTGCGTGACTTGGCTTTGGCCTACAACTTGACGCAGCTTGTTTCCTCGCCCACACGGGTTCCTGACGTGGACGACCAATTCCCATCCTTATTGGACCTCCTGCTAACCTCACATCCAGAGCACTACCAGGTGACCGTTGTTGCGCCTCTTGGCTCATCTGATCACTGCCTGGTAAGGAGTATTGTGCCTATTACGCGTGTCGCACACTTACCATTCACTGGTTCTCGGCGCGTATGGCACTATAGGTCGGCAGACTGGGATGGATTGCGAACATTTTTCGCTTCCTACCCGTGGAGGCAGGTTTGTTTTTCGCTGGATGATCCTAGCGCTTGTGCTGACGCTGTCGCCGATGTGATACTGCAGGGGATGGAATTATTTATTCCAAATTCTGCAGTGCCTATCGGTGGAAGGTCCATGCCCTGGTTTGGGGGGTCTTGCCGTTCGGCTTCTCGCCAGAAACAAGACTCCTACCAAGCCTGGGCTACAGCGCGAGCTGCCGCTGATCCAAACACCGGCGCTTTAAAGAAAAAATATAACTCTGCCTCCAGGTCCTACAAAAAACAAATGGCTGCTGCCAAAGCCAAGTTCATTGGCAGAATTGGCGAGAGGCTAACCCGCCATCCCTCTGGAAGTCGTGCGTTTTGGTCTCTCGCTAAAGCTGTCCAAGGTAACTTCTGTCGTCCATCGCTCCCACCTCTACGCAGGGTTGACGACTCTTTTGCCTACTCCCCGAAGGACAAAGCCGACCTACTGGCCTCTCTTTTCGCGGCGAACTCAACCCTTGATGACCAGGGAAACACCCCTCCATCAATCCCAGAGTGTAATGCTTCTATGCTAGACGTCCGCTTCGTGCAAAGCACTGTACGCAAAGCACTCTGTTCCCTGGACATCAACAAGTCGTGTGGGCCGGATGGCATTCCTGCTATCGTAATAAAAACATGCGCTCCTGAGCTGGCATCGGTTTTAACGCGGTTGTTTCAGCTCTCCTACTCCTCAGGCATTGTCCCGAAGTCTTGGAGATCGGCCCTTGTGCACCCGATCCCTAAAAGGGAGATCGCTCGGATCCGGCGAACTATAGGCCTATTGCCATTACCTCCATTCTTTGCAGAATAATGGAAACCATTATTAATCAGCAACTCCTAGGCTATCTTGAGGATCACCAGCTGCTAAGTGATCGCCAATACGGATTCCGTCGCGGCCGCTCAGCTGGTGACCTTCTTGTTTATCTTACACATCGTTGGGCTGAGGCAATTGAGTGTAAGGGCGAGGCTTTGGCCTTTAGTTTGGACGTGACGAAGGCCTTTGATCGGGTGTGGCACAAGGCGCTTCTCTCCAAATTACCTTCGTACGGGCTCCCTGAAAGATTGTGCACATGGCTGGACAGCTTTCTCAGGGAACGTAGCATAAAAGTCGCTGTAGACGGATCATGCTCTGAATCCAAACATGTGAATGCTGGCGTTCCCCAAGGTTGCGTCCTATCACCCACACTGTTCATTCTGCATATCAATGATATGTTGCAAATTAGCAACATGCATTGCTATGCAGATGACAGTACTGGTGATGCCTTATACCACGGACGTGCTAATCTCTCTCGTGAGGCTACTGAGGAGTGTCGGAGCAGAATTACGTCAGACGTTAACGTGTCTCTAGAGCGAGTCTCGGAATGGGGCAGACTAAACCTAGTCCAATACAACCCCAACAAGACACAAGTCTGTGTGTTCTCTGCCAAGAAAACCCCTTTTGCGAAGGAACTCCATTTTGAAGGAACTGCCTTAAATGCGAAGCCAAGTATTGGAATTCTGGGGGTCGACATTTCGAGCACGGTTCAGTTCGGTGGTCATTTGGAGGGTAAAGCCAAATTGGCTTCTAAAAAGATTGGTGTGCTCGGGAGAGCGAAGCGGTATTTCAAGCCACATCACAGGATGCAACTTTATAAGGCACAAGTCCGTCCACATATGGAATACTGCTCGCATCTCTGGGCTGGAGCACCGGATTATCAACTCCGCCCATTTGACCGCATTCAACGAAGAGCTGCTCGAATTGTCGGCGATTCCAGAATCTCTGATCGTTTGGACCCCTTGGCATTACGCAGAGATGTCGCGTCCCTCTGCATCTTTTATCGCATTTATAATGGGGAGTGTTCGCAGGAGCTGTTCGACCTTGTACCAGCCGCTTTATTCCACCACCGTACCACCCGCCTTAAGCAGAAGTACCACCCCCACCACCTTGATGGCTGGTGTTCAACCACCGCTCGTTTTTCGCGCAGCTTTTTACTGCGCTGTACTAAAATATGGAATAAACTTCCCTTAGCGGTGTTCCCGAATAGGTTCGACATTGGGGCCTTCAAGAAAAGAGCCTATCGCTTTCTCAAAAAGTCGGCAACGCATCAGTGACCTTCTTAGGGTCATTGGTGTCTATGGACTGCGGTGATTGCTTACCATCAGGCAACCCGCATGCTCGTTTGCCCACTATTCTATAAAAAAAAAAAAAAAAAAAAAAATATACATCTAAAAAAAAAAAGTTTCACATTTCCTGTGAAAATAATAGGTAGTTAGCAGGGAGAGAATGCCTGGCCATTTGTTTGTAAGTATTTTTTACTTGGTACAATTAAGTTTAATGAATAAATAATTATTGTTATTGCTAGTTAAGATATGTATGTATCTACTAAGATAAATATCTATAGATTATTGATTTATATGGAAGATATATGACTAAAAGTACTATTTTTTAGCCTATTTAAATAAAATTATTTTCATTTCCGAATTTATTGTATTCCAAATGATCCGAATTTATTATACCTTTTGCGATATGGGCCGCTAAGGGTATGTTATACCGTCTTACTTGACAGTAACAGTGACATTTAACCGTACCGGTTAGTCACAAAAGACTAATAGTATGACAAAAGTAAACCTAAACGTAACTATAACTTCAAAACTAACCTTTAAAAAAAAACAATTTCTTTGCAACTCAGCCTAAGATAGTTAACTCTTATACCAGCATCCTACTTCCTACTACACGTAATATTATAAATGCGAAAGTTTGTATGTGATAGTTACATGTCCACAAGTAAAAATACATTAACAAATGTTAATGTCTTAAATAAATTTTCAATTTCAAATATTAATTAAAACAAACGGTTTAATTTCAAACGACCCATACAAATTACTACAGAATTTCTCACATTACGTCACACCGGATTCCAGTTTGTAGTGGTTATGCCCTATTTCGTGAGATATGTCGACAGCTTTAAGCTCTCCAAATGAGACAGTTTTGTTAACTAGATTTATTTCTACACTTTTTTATGTTCTTTACATAACAATGTCTTCGTAGTTTGAAAATAAAATTAAGGGTTCCATATATTTTTAAAGGTACGTTGTAAAAAAATGTTTTTATTACAGAGTACATATTCTTATGAAGTTGTATATTGTTCTGTAATCATATTTCTGCAAATATTTCAATAATAAATAAAATTTAAACAATAAATAAAACACAAAAATTAAAATTTTAAAATAATGTTTTATGTGAAGCTTATAAGCTAAAAGCTAACTGTAACTGTCTTCGTGTGCTAATATAGGTAAGGATACGATAAGGCTGACATGTTTATAAAAACAAAAGCCTTAAAAAATATAGATTAAAAAAAGCTAAAAGCGATATAGTGGCTTAGTAGGTTAGGCACGCTACTTACGTCCAAAAAGGCGTAGCTTCTACGCTCAGGCATTGATCAAATCAAATAATGCACACTTCATTGCCTTCCTGTTACAAACTACCATCCCTTTTTACAAAATCTTTCCACAAATTACAAGAAAATGAAAGGAAAGACGTTTCCAAGGTAAAGTGAAGTTTCTTATCCAGGAAGCTACTGTCCCTCAGGTTCTCTTTTTGTACTATATAGTTAATTAAAAAAAGCCTTAAGCACAAAGTAATCTCAGGCTAAAAGCAGAGTTTTCTAAAACTAAGATGCGGGACCCTAAAAGACTCGTTTCTGTGGCATACGCCGCCTATTGGTAATGGAGTATTTTGAATTGATTTATACCGTATTTTTATCTTGTATACGCCGTTTCCTTAATTAGATGTATTTGTTTGAATTTTAAATACGACTCGATTCATGCGATTGATTTGTCTTTATTATACGCAACGAAATTAACAAGTTTATCGGTTGGTGAAATGTTTATGAGAAAATAAACTACATTTTTGATTTTACTATGAATTAAAATTAATTTTATTGGCTGTATTTTTTCAAACAATAGCTTTGACTTACAATTTTATGAAATTAATAAAAATATTTGTTGGTTGACTTACAAAGATAATAAAAGTCCTCTTGAAATGGGTTTATACTGAAAATGTCACTGGAAATGATAAACAAAATAAAAACAAAGAAAAAAACGTAAACATTCTCTATAAGTCACTCACGGAAGACCCCCGTGTAGAAAAGCCCTTATCGACTAAGAATTTAAATAAAGAGCAAGTCCTAGGCATTTAGTAAAAAGTAGAATGGCCAAGTTGCAAATGACTCAAGTCACTATAATTTCTGAGAATCACCAGTTACACATAGTATTACTTAACAGTGCGCTCGAGATAATTGCAAAACTGGGCCCATCGAGGCTCGTTTGAATGGGCGAGTGACATTGTTTAGTTAGGTATTTGAAATAACAAACTAAGTACACTAGTTTTTAGTGTTTTTATTACAAAAAATAAGAAGTATTATAGCTTTAGATATTTTCATTAAAAATGTAAAATTAAAGATTGATTTTAATAATACATTTCTTTTTGCCAATCACATCTTAATTTGCTAATGTAAAATCTAAACACATTTCTGTTGTAAGAGATACTGTAAGTTAGATGGACAGTAAATAAATGGAAATATAATTGATCAATAATTTCAAAATTTACATGCAATTTTAATATGTATCTCGATTTTTTGTATTAAAATACAATAACATAATAAATTCAGATCACTCATTTTTTAAATTGATGGAGTAGATAGTCGTATTGGAACATAAAAATTATTGTTAAAATGTCTAATTATTAGTAGAAAATTAAATACTAGAGTTTTAATAGCAAGTAGTTCAAACGCAGCACAGGAATAGTATGCCCGCACATCTGCGTCCATTCCAGAATTTAGCAGTCATACGATGACATGCTATGTGTGAAATGTAGTCCATACTTGCCATGTTTTGTTGTGATTAGTCGGAATCGAGAAGCCTCGAGTTAGTTCCGTATTTGGTCAAGTATTTAAATGCTCCTTCTGCCTATTTAAGATAACGTATTGTACTTACGCTTTATGTGAAATTTTAGAAATAATTTTTGGTTTTGGTAGAAAAACAGTTTTCACTTGAAGCATTTTTATAGGAATTTCAGGGAACTAATTTTTAGCTGGTGTTTTCTATAATTAACATAAATAAGTTGTTTAACTTTTATAGTTAAACAACTTATTTACTTAACTTATTTATTTACTTATTTATTAATTAACATAAATAAGTTGTTTAACTTTTATAGTTAAACAACTTATTTATGTTAAAACAAATCAGAAAAAAGTTTTAAATGCCATTTGTTTTTATTAAAATCAGTCGTCAAATAATAAAAAATATCTTTATAATGTTTTATATAAAAAAATGTTATCATTATGAGTATCACGTCAAATAAAATTTAAATTTTTATTAGTAAATCTATAAAAATCTATATCAGATGCACGAAGTTCTAATAAAATTTAATAATATTAAAATTCTTCAAATGACAATTATAAGATAAAAACAAGACAATTATCATTACAATCTAGTTTAGTTATTTAATGATCTATTTTATGACATCATCAATGTAGAGTTCCGTAAAAAATATATATTTTAATCACTTAAAACCGTAGATTTATTGTTACATACTACGTCAGTATATAGGTATAAAAATTTTATGCATTAAACAAAATCTAATAAATTTGACTTAAATAGTTGAAGTCGTGAGTTGGATATATTATTTGAAAAAAAAAATCCTCTGTAAATTACAAGTTGTACCTCGCGGCTTCGCTCTCTTAAGAATACCTATAGATTTTAATCATGAATTTAACTTAAGTAGTAATAGTGTGTTTCATTTTGCCAAATATCTTATTAATTCTTGCTTACAAAAAATAAAGGAAAGGAAAGGAAGGAATAAGGAAGGCGCCCAGTCGGGCGCCCCAGATATCGCTGGAGAGACACTGTGGAGGCTGATCTGCGTGAGCTGGGAACGGATAACTGGCGAGCCACCGCGCAGAATAGAAGAATATGGCGCTCTCTCGTTTCGGAGGCCAAGAACCACTTTGGGGTCACTGAGCCAGCGGAGTAAGTAAGTACAAAAAATAAAAATAATACCAAAAAAAATGTGGATTTCTTCCGAGTGGGCATCAAACTGATTATGATCACACAGGTATTTACAAAATTTTATTTCTTATATCCCCCTTTAAACTATCATTCTCAGAAACAATTTTTCAAATCGGACCAGTAGTATAGATTATGAAAATAAAACATAAAACTAAAAAAAATGCGAATAATTCAATTGTGATAAAATATTCAGAAATGTACGGAACTACGTATGGACAGACATAAAGACGGGCAGTTTCACAATGCGATTTACATAGATAATATTTTATTGCAGCGGTCCACCTCTGATCAAATGTTTGTTGTGGCCATAGAGTGTACTCTGGCGCATGTAGAGCGCGCAAACATTTTTCAGAATAGTGGGCATTTTTTTTTATCTAGCACTATAATATGTGTCAATCATTGAGAAAAGGTTCCTCGCCAACTACCATAAGGTTAAGGTTGTTGGCACTTAAGACATTGTGCTTTTCTGTCACGGCATTCGAGTCGATACTACTGCCAAGCCGTGCCAATAAATGCTTTAATCAATACATATAATAAAACTGTAACTGGTCTGTGTCTGTACATAGGATATATTTTAGAAAAATAATTATAGGGGCCTTTATCAAACAGAAGCCAAAACAATTTTTTTTTCAGAATTTTTATCTGTCTTTTCGCTGTCTCTCTGTCTGTCTTTCTGTCTGTATGTTTGTATACATCACGCAATAACTACTAGATAAAATTTAATGCGATTTTCACTGTTATATTATAGAAGATCTAACTTAAAATCTGGTAAATTACGTGCGAACGAAGTTCGCGGGCAAGAGCTAGTTCCAAAATAAAAATGATTTTTCAATACTTCTTCTTATATAGCTTCTTTCGATATAGCCTTAGGTCGAGAGTCTTGGAAGAAGAAGAGCGAGGCCTTTGCCCACTACTGGGACATTAAATAATAATAATTATATAATAAACTAGCTTTTACCCACGGCTTCGCCCGCGTGAATTTCCCACGGGAACTGTGCTTTTTCCCGGGATGAAAGGTACCCTAAGTCCTTCTCCGTACTTCCAGCTATGTGTATGCGAAATTTCAGGGAGATTGGTTCAGTAGATAAAGCGTGAAGAGGTAACAAACAAACAAACAAACTCACTTTCGCATTTATAATATTAGTTAGGATTAGTTAGGATTACTTCTTCTGAAACTAGTACAAATTATACATCGACCCGCTCTATAGTGAAACAGTTACTCTACGGTTGTAGCTCTCACTTTGTTCACAAATATACTATGCAAATGAGACTAGTTAATTTACCGGGTTCGTTTGGTTTTATAACCTTTGTTTGTGAGTGGTTTTGACCACACATACTTTTACATGGCCGCCCAAAGTAGAGTATTATAATTTAGTCATTTCTTTGAGATGACACCAATTTTTGTGTGTTATGCCGTCTGTCGAACTTTATTGGATTTGGAAAAACATGATGAGTAAAATTTGAAAAAAGTATGTTAATAGTATAAGAAATTTTATAAATCCTAAGGGGTTAAAACGGGTGAAAACTTTTCGATCATTTTAATCTGCTATTTTTTTTTTCTAATGTCAAATTTAAATTATTTTATTGGCACTTTTTCACATCGAAAACTAATTATATAATCATATCGTAGTATAAATCTCAAAGCTACAAACTACTAGCATTTCGGAACGACTGGTGCTGAGAAGAAATGCCGAAAGAAACTCATAATCTTGGTCCAAACCCTAATGGCGTAAAACGGGTTAAAAACTAGATACCTATAGCCTTTAAAACCAGCTACATATTTTTTTCTTTTGTCTTTAACCTCACAAAACAGATGGACCACATACGAATCTGATGGCTGTTGATTTCTCACATAGAAACAACGTATCTTTGACCCCCTGACCACCAGTAACAATATTGTAAGGCGTAGCTATATCATAACCAACCAATGTAGAGCGACTTATTAAATGAAGTTTTTCCATTATTTACGTGTTATTATCTTGCTATGTAACTGTATCTAAATTATTTCTACTTATTGGTCGTCATACCTATTGATATTGAGATGAATTCACAGATATTATGAGCCGGAAAGAAGATATTTTTTTATTATATGAACTACATTAGCTTTTTTTTTAAATCTTAAATTCTAACTTATTGTTTACTAGCTTTTGCCCGCGGCTTCGCCCACGTGAATTTCCCACGGGAACAGTGCTTTTTCCCGCGATGAAAGGTACCCTATGTCCTTCTCCGTACTTCTAACTATGTGTATGCAAAATTTGATATCAATCAATATTTCTATAACACAAATATACATACAGCCTTACATACAAACTGATCGTGTCCACGTGACGCCATGCAACATCGTGATATGATCCGCCAGAGGTCGTTGGGTGGATCATCGTTTGTATTCATACATTGGAATAGCGGAATGTATGAGTAAGTACCTACCTATAAGTTTAATCAAAAGTTAAAGCATTTATGGAAAAAAAATTGTTGAGGTCATATCGCTATCTCCTTTTTCCGGTACCTACTCAAAAGGTGGCTAATTTTGCATGACATGAAAAAAGATCACTGGATAATGTATTTTTTTATTCTATTTTTATTTAATTTATTTAGGACAATTACCCGTGTGGTTCCCGGGTTAGAATAGGACCACTCCATCTCATTCCATGGATGTCGTAAGAGGCGACTAAGGGAAATGCTTCCGATGGGCAGCAGCGTCGGAAGCTCACAAAGCCAAAAAAAAAACTGCGCTCGCCAACCCGCCTGCCCAGCGTGGTGAGTATGGCAAATCCCCCCAAAATCTTGGGGGAGACCTTTATCCAGCAGTGGATATTATGCGGTTGTAATGATGATGATGATGATGATTTAGGACAATAAACAATTGTACAGAAGATAAAATTAAAAACTTAATTAAACATGTAGATAGTTGTACAATTAGCAACATTATCCTCAAATTACTATACTATAATGTAAGGAATTTAAAGAAATCTGTATCTGTTAAGGGGTTTTAGAACCCTGAACCCTGAGTTTGTTAGGCAGCCGAGTAAAAAAAATAGTTTTGTTACAAGTTTTTATTGACAGAAAAATATTATTTAGTACTTACACGATGTCAGACGAACAGACAAACAGACAGAAAAGTGATGTTCCGTTTTTTCCTTAAAATAAGCCAAAATTTCATGAAGTTATTCAAGCGTATGAAAAATTTACAATTGAAAAAAAAAATATAGCTCACTTGATAATACGAATTAGGTCAAATTAAACTTGATAAACGATATCAAGAACACTAGTCTTCAAGTACAGGTAAATAACTATAACGTTTAGTTACTAGTCAGTAATGACGACTATTTTTTGCTCAGCCGCTCATGTAAACACAAATTGCGTGGGCGCACTTTTTGCACGTTGAACTTGTAATTGAATTAGTTTTTGTATTGATCACTTGTAACTCGCCTGGTTGTATTATTAAAATCAATATGGACTTGTTAAACGTTTTTAAATAATATCTGTAAAATATATCACAAAGTAAACTTATAATAATACAATTTATTTCAGGGATACACAAATAAAGTTTATTATTTTAATCAAATCATCAAAACAATTAAAATTTATTATTTTAATTTTGTGTTCATTATTTTTATTTAGTACTAGTCTGTGCCCGCGACTTCGTCCGCGCATATCTCAAGTTCTAAGCGGCGTATCGAGATGAAACCTACGCCAGATTTTAAGTTAGACCTTCAAAAAATACAACAGTGAAAACCGCAACAAATTTGGTCCAGTAGTTTTTGCGTGATACGCGTATAAACATACAGACAGAAAGACAGAAGGGCAGGTAGACACAAAAGTTCTACAAAAAATGGTTTTGGCTTCTATTGGCCCTATGAAAACCCCTCATAGATTTTTTCTTAAATATCTTCTATGTACAGACACAGACCAGTTATTTTATTATATGTATTGATGATTAGATATTAAGCTTCGAGCAACAAAGACTTCCGCGCGTGGTATTAGTTCGTGTTGCTCTATAATATTAAGCGAAAAAAGTAAAAATACTCCGCAGTATTTTCCCTTCTTTCTTATCTAATGCCCAAAATTCCAACAAACAACTCATTACATATTAAAACGGCAGCGGTAACCGCTTACCATATCAACTTAGATAAAGAAAGTAAAAATATCAGCTTACCACAGACATATCATCAAAATTAGATCTTATCTGAACATAAATCACAACATAGTGTGCGTAGGCCTTTACGAAGAGGTTTCGGCTGTCATGGCGAAGCATGTTGACACGACTTGTCAGGATTACTGACAGCCAGTGACAGACGAGTTAATTTGAACGATTTGAACACTTTAGCGTATTAAGATTTGGGGTTCTGTTGTCAATTTAATTTGTACATTGTACTTTTTATTTCCAGTTATGTCCTAAAAATAGTACTTTTTAGTGCGTTTTGTAATCTATTATTTACGATTTCTTTCGGAATTTCTTCAGCAGTGGTCTGTTTGTTTGTAGTATCTTTATTGTACTAAGGACACATAATTAATAGTAACATAAATAGGAAGGTAAATATACAATGGCGGACTTATCCCTGGGTGAAGGGATCTCTTCCAGTCAATCAGCGACAGATTGAGAGGAATATTTACTCAATAAAAGGTAAGGGTATATTTACTCAATAAACGGTCATTTCGTAATGCTAGTAATTTGTAGCTGTAAGACATAATAAACTATGGTTATATAATTAGTTCTTAACGTGAAAATGAGCCTTTTTTGAAGGCACAGTTTCAATAAAGAATTTCTGATATGATTGAAATAAAAGCTTTTTTTATTGCACGTGATAATTTGACGAACTCAGAAGCCTATTATTAGTCTTGATAACTTGAAGGACTAAAAAGGTTCAAAAAGTTGCGACCCTCGAAAAAGATTCAAGCCTGAAAATTAAACTATTTTTATAACTCTTTATACAACTAAGTGCCAAACTAACATTTATTTTTCACGGAAATAAACTCCCAAAAATGTATTCCAATATTTGACACTTTATTAACACAGAGGCTTTAACTGGAGATTCCTCCACTCATAGGCGATGGGCTAGCAACCTGTCACTATACCTGAATCTTCATTCTATCAGAGAGCCCACTATTCAGCTAAGCGTGGCCTTCGAGTCTCACGACTCTTGGCTCTGTCTACCCCGTAAGGGATAAAGACGTGATTCTATGTATGTATATGTGTATTAATACAGTTTTTTTTTTATCTGGAACCCAAATTGAAACCGATACACTCTTGACGATTCCGCACGTTATTAAATTAAACAAATTTAGTTTGGTCACGACAGCGCAGGGTCGATCGAAGGCTGAAGTATTGTGGGTACATGAGCAATTTGGTTTATTTTTTTATAGTTTTCAAGTATCAAATTAATTTACTGAGATGTTTTGTTGAAAATTAACGTAATGAACTTAAGATTTTTTGTGATCACGTTTAAATTTGTGGTTTGTTTTTTGAAAAAACATAGTAGGTACAGCCAACAGGATGTTAAGTTACTTAAGTAGAATTTACAATGAATTTGGGTTGATGTGCTTAGACTATACATTAAAAAACATTAAAAAAAATAATAATATAAGGAAATTTTTGTAAAAATTGTAATGATCCTTGTTGGTTGAATAAAGAATTAAATAAAAATAAATAAATAAATAAATATATACGAACAAATCACACAGATTGAGTTAGCCCCAAAGTAAGTTCGAGACTTGTGTTATGGGATACTAACTCAACGATACTATATTTTTATGACAAATACATATATAGATATATAGATAATTATAAATGCGAATGTTTGGATGTGAGTTTGTGAGTTTGTGAATTTGTGAATTTGTGAATTTGTGAGTTTGTGAGTTTGTGAGGATGATTGTTACTCAATCACGCAAAATCTACTGGACGGATTTCGATGAAATTTGGTACAGAGGTAGATAATGACCTGGAATAGCACATAGGCTACTTTTTATCCCGGGAAAAAGCACTGTTCCCGTGGGAAATTCACGCGGGCGAAGCCGCGGGCAAAAGCTAGTATATAGATAAACATCCAAGACCCAGGCCAATCTGAAAAAGATCATTATTATTAAAGAATTATTATTATTATTAAATAATTACGATAACAATAATGACAAATTTTAATGGGTATTTAGTTGAGTCACCAAACTGTTCGGTACTTATTTAGTCCAGTTACTTAGAAGTAAAGATTCTTAGAAACTTTCCAAAAAAACATTAACAAAATATGACAGAAATCCATTTTCCATACAAACATGCAATCAGTTTTATCAATGAAAGCATGGTAACACTTAAAAAAAAAGTATGGCTACATGAAATATTTATACAGTAAAATCGCTCATATCTTTAAATATTGGTAGCTACCATGACTCAAAAAGAGCACTTGCATAAAATTGGAATGTCAGTGGAGATTTATGAAGCAGGCAAACTCTGTGGGGGGTCCGATGACCCGCGGAAGTGACCCACTGACGGGTCAAGCGGTTGTCAACACCTGACTCAAACACCCTTTTAACTTTCACTATTGTTAATGAGTTTCTTAAATACATACAGAACCACGTCTTTATCCCTTACGGGGTAGACAGAACCAAGAGTGGAAAGACTAGAAGGCCACGCTTAGCTGAATAGTGGGCTTATTGGTGGAATGAAGTTTCAGATATAGTGACAGGTTTCAAGGCATCGCCTATGAGAAGAATCCCCAGTTTAAAGTTATTAGTTAACATCATTTAAGATTTATTTTAAATCGTAGCCTGTGTTGCTATACTAAAAAAACCTTTTTTTTTGTACAGATGTTATATAATAAAAATGTGTATAGATATAGACCACAGTTTTACAAAAATGAAAATAAATTCGGCCAGGATTTTTTTTTATAGAATAGTAGGCAAACGAGCATGCGGGTTGCCTGATGTTAAACAATCACCGCAGTCCATAGACACCAACGACCCTAAGAAGGTCACTGATGCGTTGCCGACTTTGTTATAAAATTCGTATTATGCTTCTAGTTCGAAGTTATTAGCCCCATCATTAATATCGTAGCCATACTATGTCTATATATAACTACTGCAGACATAGGCATATCCCATAGACTTCCACATAGTCTGATCACATGAGTAGGTAAAATTTTTAGTAATCTGTGGTCTGATCATCAAAAACTCGCCATATTTACTTGATTAGTTCAAGTAAATATGGCGAGTTTAACAGGACAAAGAAATAAATAGGTTTATAGGTTTAAAGAACATTTGTTTCTAAAAATACATTGGTACTTCACTTACTGAGAATTTCCAATTAAAAATTTACATAACAGTGAGCGTGCGGTTATAAAAATACAACAAATAATATCATCTAAACGTAGGAAAATACATGCTTATAAAATGAAATTTAGTTCCTTAAGCTCCCGCTAGTCGTGACTCCTATATGCAAAACGAATTTCATTAGCACTTATAAATCGATAGAGCTCGTTTATAAAAACATAATTTTACGATCGAACATATAATATCGATCTATAAACTCGTGCCTTTCCTATGACATCATGAAAAGCCGTTATTCCTCATCTAGATAAAGAAAAATGTGGTGATACAGAATCTAAAACGTCCACTGTGATAAATTGCAATAGGATATATTTTTCATTTCTTTAATATTTAAAAATAAACTTAATAAGTAGTAAAATAGGGTTTATTTTTAAATATTTAAGCAATGAGAAATGGATCTTATATCCAAGTGGCCGTATTAGGCCCTGGTGATGTCACCTCGGTCGTAGTTCACGGCACGGCAGGTAGCTATTAGTGATTTATCAGGCAGTTTTATTCGAAGTATCAGGTGACTGAGCAATGTGTGGGTGGAATTACTCGATTAATGAGTTTTGGATGAGTTATCGTAGTACTATCGTATTTCGGTTAGGGTTTTTTTTGAGATAAATTTTCCCTATTGAATATTGATTTCAGATTTGTCAAGAATATAAAAAGCTAGTCATTTTCGAGAAGAGCTATTATTTACCTATTTGTTTCATTGTAGAGATATTCGTTACTATCCTAATCCTAACTAATATTATAAATGCGAAAGTGAGTTTGTTTGTTTGTTACCTGTTCACGCTTTATCTACCGAACCAATCTTCCTGAAATTTCGCATACACATAGCTGGAAATACGGAGAAGGACATAGGGTATCTTTCATTTCGGGAAAAAGCACTGTTCCTGTGGGAAATTCACACGGGCGAAGCCGCGGGCGAAAGCTAGTTTCCCATAAAATCTGCGACTCTTATACGGTTAATAGTCGGGGCTGTGAATTTTCAGTTGTATGGAGGTGGTCACATTAAATCCTACGATGGTGATTTTTATAAACTACATAGATTATGATATTACAACTGCAAATTTAAGTGTAAAAAAAAAATCACCACCGCCGTTTTTTTTTAAACGCTATTATAAGATTCATATTGTTATAACTCTCAAACAAAAAATCCTACCAGGGTGATTTTTTGTTACATGTTTCCTTACGAATAATAAAAGCTTGATTTAAAAAATCACCAATAAATAACAATCCGAAATGGATTTTTTAATGAGTTGTAATTTTTATACTTTAAAAACATCCTGTACAAAAACAAAAAATCCAGCAATGGTGACTTTTATATATTATTCGTATACGATTGTAATGAACCATATCCTCAATTTTTATAAGGGTGACTACAACAGTTTTTTTTATTAACTTTTTTTTTTTTTTTAATTCTACAGTCGAAAAAATTGTATATTCGTACGTAATGTGAATTATTCAATCTTAATTTTAAAAAACGACTCATGTTTATGAACCCGATTTCCTGTAATTAAATAAAAACCATATTGACATTTATAACGTTAAAAATACATTTTATGACTAGAATGCCTTATTATAAACCGGCTAACTTTTATTTACAGGTAAATGAAGTCTTATTAATTAATTGTGAACAGTAATCTCTATTGTAAACTTTTTTGTTTACGAGCAATTCAGTATAGTTTATTTACCCCTCCCATTTTATATCGGATCATCAAAATTCTTTTTTTTTTATATAAGGATGTCTAAAAACATCAAAATAATGTTAAGTATAAGAATCATGGTTGTAGGAATTTGTCGGTAAAAAAAATTTAAATGCCTATAACTGCACTAACATATTCTAGTGGCAATAAAGAAATGTGGCAAAAAAAAAATTAAGTACCTAATGTCTTGTAAGTACCTAATAATTCTCTACCATTTTCACATTCCAATAAACTGTCCAACAAATCAATTTTCAGCTATGTATGTATGTAGCAATTGTATATTTGTTTGTCACTTTCTGAGAACTTAACCGCCTTTGGACAAAGTAACCGCTTTATGACCATAGAGTTACAACCAGACCAGAGAAACAATAACGCGTTAACCCACTAAACGGTGTTAAAATATTCTAGGAATTACGTTAGAAATGAACGTAAAGTCTTTTGACTTTGCGCAGGAATTGTCCAATAAAAAAATATAATTTGTTATTTTATTTAAAAAATCTAAGTCTTTGTAGAGCAACTTAGACCTAAGTTAGCTATTTTTTTTTTCTTATTAAATAAAATATCAATATCTTTATGGATGCAATAAAATATTGAGTATTGAGTATCAAAGATGAATAACAAATTCTGAATAAGCTCATTTTTAGTTGGATAGTGGGCTGATTAGTGGAATTCAGAAATGGTGACACGTAGCTGGCACATCGCCCATGAAAGAAATTCAAACTAAAAAGCCCTGTCCCCAATCTGCGCGGGAAAAGAAGCAGTTTCTTCGCGCTCAGACCAAAAAGCAAAGCAATTCTGAGTGAAATAACAGTCAGCCTTCTTGCCACTAGCGATGGACAATAATCGTAGTAGAGATCAAAGCCCAAACGTCTCTACCCCAAACGATCATGATTTTATATCTTCGGAGCCTCGCTCCGTGGAATTTTGGTAAATAAGTACTTACTTTATATGCTATTCCAGGTATTCTACCCGTGTACCTAATTTTCAAATAAGCATTACCAGATATTAGCCTAAAAATAACCAAATATATAATCTTCCGGTTTATTATTTTACTTGTAGTATTAACAAATATATAATTACTAGCTTTCGGCCGCGGCTTCGCCCGCGTGAATTCCCACGGGAACATTGCTTTTTCCCGGGATAAAAGTCCCTATGTCCTTCTCCGTACTTCCAGCTATGTGTATGCGAAATTTCAGGACGATTGGTTCAGTAGATAAAGCGTGAAGAGGTAACAAACAAACAAACTCACTTTCGCATTTATAATATTAGTTAAGATAAAATTAGAAGAGAACAGAAAAGCATAATGTCGTAAAGAAATTCCAAAACACTCCAAACCACATAATGGTTGCTTTCCACTAGCTCGTAAACTTGGAAAACTGAATGTTCGTCCTATTCTGTTTGTTTATGACTAACCTGTAATCGATGTTTAAAACCGCATCACTTTAAGTATATCCTGCATTATTCATGTGAAATATTGACCTTACATTGTATCAGGTTTTCTTCGTTTACTATCAACCGCCACGCCTACTTTTATTAATATTTGCCTAATATTCTTCTTAGAAATAAAATAAAAAAAATCTTCATGTACTCTTTGAACCAATGTCACGGAAAAAACTGACATTGCTTGTTTTTTTTTTAAATACCCGTATAATATTACAATAAAAAAAACTTTTACATAGGAACAGTACACTAAACTTAAATTAGGTTTTTCTCGTTTTTAATATGACCTATGCATCGACACAAAACAAAGATATATTATGTATGTCGATTGGCCTACATGTACCTACCTACGTAAGTAGGTATTTAGGTACAGAAAATTTAGAAAATGTTATTTCCTGTCATGTCTTCCTCATGACTGAGGGTCGTAGTCATTATGTCGAATGAAACACACACAACGACTATCTTTTGCGATGTTGATGGAGTGGTTTACCATTTCACACACTAGCTGATAATCATCAACTAGAGTGCAGGTTTCCTCACGATGTTTTCCTTCACCGAAAACAAGTGGTGGTCGATGAAAACTACCATACATGAGTCAGATTGGTCTACAAACTCGTGTAGCACGGGCAGGATTCGAACCTGGGACCTTTGCAGTCACAGGTGGGCGCCCTACCACTCGGCCACCATCGCATCTTATGTTCCACAAGAGATATAAATTTTTTGCCTACTAGACTAATTTTTTTTTATATTTTTTGTATTATTTTGTGTGCAGAAGTAGCGCTAAACCTACATTGCAGCATTTCTTCCAAAAACGTCTATTTAATAAATCGTAGTCCATTCAGTCGTATTGTCGTAAAAGATGAACAAACAACCATCCGGATGAACTTTCACATACATTATATAGTTCCATAACTTAATATTGTTAATAGACTAAACATATAAAATTTCTGGTTTATTTGTTTTAGAATATTAAATATGTCAAGTTTATGCATGTTATGCAAAAAGCCAATTATTTTTAGTGTATTTTTATTATGGCTAGTCGGATGGAACAATAAAATGTGGAATCCCGTTACTTTTAATATATTAATGTAATATGATATTCAATTCCCTAATCTCGTATGTTAGGAGTTTAAAACTGATGTAATTTATTAAATCAATCAATATATATAAAATCTTCCTTTACTGACTGAGACAACGCACAGCCAAAATAACTGGGTGTAGGAAGCTGAAAATTGGCATGTAGGTTCCTTAGGGGGTGTAGGGAAGCACTAAGAAAGAATTTTCTGAAATTCCCACGGCAACGAATGCACGGGTCCATGCTAGTCTAGTAGTACTAGTGCAGACTTTTCAGCTAAAAAAAAAATGTGTCTTAGCAAAGTTTTTCAATCGATTGCAATTAAAAAGAAAAACCTTGTGTACTGTCTGATAAATCATTTTGGTAATGGGATGAAAAAAAATATAGAATGTATTTTTTTTAACTATGGAATGATATGAAGAAGAAAAAGAAAATAGACCAAAAATTTAAAAATCATTTATTTATTTATTTAAACTTTATTGTACACACATACAAAAGTACAGTACAAAAGGTGGACTTAATGCTAAAAGCATTGTCTGACAGTCAAACCTTAGGGTTGAGCAGAGAGTTCATGTGGGTGTAAATAAATTTTATTATACCTACAAATTAATTATTGGTAAATTAAACAGAAAAATTAAAAAAATTCATCATCTTAAATTTCTTTAATTGTTGCATTCGATTCGATTGAAAGTCCATTTATCTCCGAACTTTCTCTAATCATTTGTGGGTAGGTATCAATAAAATTTAATCTCGCAATTTAATCGGGATGTTTCCTTGTCGAGTTAGCTACCAGTTAACGACAGATTAAAGTTTAATCGATCTGCGAGAGCCCATCGGGAAACGAACCTATTTGACCCTACGGTCATACGCCGCCACTTTATGGGTGGTGTGGCCCAATTCTCAAGTGCTAGAGATTAATTAAAGCTGTGGTGATGGCTCAGTAAACTTTATCGACGAAGAGGTCGCATGAGACATTGCGTCTATTGTTAAATCATTTTAATATATATTAAAACGCCGATTTATTGCAAAGAGCGAAGAGTTAAAAATTGAAGTGCCACCTGTTCATTATCATTGACCACCATTTGCTTTTGGTGAAGTAAAATATCATGAAGAAACTTCGTACCTACTATAATCTAAATGATCATGGTATTTTTTGTTCATGCATCAAAGTTTATGCAAAATATCTAAATGTGTAGTGTTTTTATTACTAAATCCACACGGTGCATTCATTGAATATTCCACAATATCGAGACACGGCTAGTCAGTTGAATATTTATCCAGTATTATTTGATTAACTTGATATAAAAACTTAGTTTTGCAAGCTAATATAAGCGGTATAAAATAAAATCGAAGATTAATACGTTAATTTTATTACTGCTATTTTATTCTAATATTCATAGATGAAGCTAATTATAAATGTTATTAATACCACATGAGTTGGACTCTAAATAAAGTGCATATTGCATTTATATTTGCATAAATCATGTAACATTTCTTAATGCTTATGTCATTTTAATCGAAGACACGTGGAAATTTAATTATAATTCAAGTACTAATAACAATATATTTACAGCTTTAATTAGCTGTGCGTGCCTGCTTGTGTTTAAAATTGCTTATTTTATATAATACTAGCTTATTCCCGCGGCTTCGCCCGCGTGACTTTGGCTTAGATGAAAAGTCTTTTTGTGTTCCAAACTGTTTCCTGTGTTCCAATCTTCCATTTTTATACGTCTACAGAAAATGCTCATCAGATTAACCAAGTTTAGCTAAGGCGCCATTTCCGTATATGTTATAGTGTAGCTGGTCTCTTAAAGTTATTCATCAGATGTTCCAGATCTTCAATTTTTATACGTCAGCAGAAAATGCTCATCAGGTCGAACAGTTTTTGGTAAGGCGCCATTTCCATATATGTTATAGTGTAGCTGGTCTCTTGGAGCTTTTCATCAGATGTTCCAGATCTTCAACTTTTATACGTCAGCAGAAAATGCTCATCAGGTTGAACGATTTTTGCTAAGGCGCCATTTCCATATATGTTTAGTGTAGCTGGTCTCTTGGAGCTTTTCATCAGATGTTCCAGATCTTCAATTTTTATACGTCATGTCAGCAGAAAATGCTCATCAGGTTGAACGACTTTTTTTAATGCACCATTACCATTTCATTTATAGTTGGACGTAGTTATGCAAACCAGATCCAACACCAAAATATAGAATGTTGGGAAATTGACATTTTACTTTGGGACCTAATATTTAAATATAAGGAAGGTTTATTGAATAAGCTAATAAGAAATATCATAGATAATACTTAAAAGTACACGGTCAAAATTCTATTACAGCGATTGAACAGTAAAATGTCTGAATTTTCATGAAAAACATTGAATGGATCCTGTTTGCAGTAAGTTAGTTTGCAGTTTTTTCTTAATTGCCTATATACCATGTACTGTGAAACAATTGATTTTGTTTTATACATTGATGCAATGCTATGATATTAAGACAATATAATAAAGAGGCATCGGCGAATTACAAATGGCTTTATTTTTAATCAAAAATTTAACAAATGTTTCAAAATGCTTTGTTAAAAGAATAATATCTAAAAGCTTTTGTAGACATTCTCGAAGAATGTCTAAAAAGCTTTCAGATATTATTCTTCTGGTTCATCTAATTCAATCTCGAAGTCCGGCACTCCCGAAAAACCGTCGACATCATCAACAATCCTGTCATCTCCAGTAAAATTCTTATAAACATTGTGTACATCTGTACATCGTTTGGAATAATATGTAAAATACTTCTTATGTCTTTCAGTTTTACACTGAGTATGGGCTTTTCATTAGATTTATCGACTGCTATTTTCCTATTTGTAATAATGTTTTCTAATTTTGAACAAGAAAGAAAATCTTCTTTAGTCATTCTTGTCACATGCATGGGTTTATTCTTCTTGCAATTTTTCATTATTTCTATGTAATCTTGTAGTGTATAAAGTCTCTGCTGTAATTTTAAAGCACATTCTATCTTCCCAAAGTCAGTGTCATTAGGCAAAAAGCTATGCCCTGATTCTGAGATCTTACTGAGAAGCTTAAGCCTGATGTTAGACACCTAATACTTTGTAGTGATTTGGCTGGTAGGCAGAATGGTAATATAAATGCTATGCGATCATCCGACTTTGCAACAGATAAGTATTAGATTTTTAGAATCAGGGCATAGCTTTTAACCTAATGACACTGAGTTTGGGAGGATAGAATATACTTTAAAATTACAACAGAGACTTTATACACTACAAGATTACATAGAAATAATAAAAAATTGCAAGAAGAATAAACCCATGCATGTGACAAAATTGACTAAAGAAGATTTTCTTTCATGTTACAAATTAGAAAACATTATTACAAATAAGAAAATAGCAGTCTATAAATCGAAAATTTCATGGCTTAAAACTAAGGAACTAGTTCTTAAAAAGGAATTTATATGAGAACAAAAGAAGCAGATTTTAAAGAGCTCAACATACAGAAAGAATACTCGTGGTAGACAACCAATTATGTCCAAGAACCGAATGGATTCACTTTGGCCTAATGGAAAGCCCATACCCAGTGTAAAACTGGAAGACATAAGAAGTCTTTTACATGTTATTCCAAACGATGTACACAATTTCTATAAGAATTTGACTAGAGATGACAGGATTGTTGATGATGTCGACGGTTTTTCGGGAGCGCCGGACTTCGAGTTTGAATTAGATGAACCCGAAGAATAATATCTGAAAGCTTTTTAGACATTCTCCGAGAATGACTGCAAAAGCTTTCAGATATTATTCTTTAATATTATTCTTTTAACAAAGCATTTTGAAACTTTGGTTAAATTTATGATTAAAAATAAAGCCATTTGTAATTCGTCGATGCCTCTTCATTATATTGTCTTAATATCAAAGCATTGCATCAATGTATAAAACAAAATCAATTGTTTCACAGTACATGGTATATAGGCAATTAAGAAAAAACTGCAAACTAACTTAATGCAAACAGGATCCATTCAATGTTTTCCATGAAAATTCAGACATTTTACTGTTTAATCGCTGTAATAGAATTTTGACCGTGTACTTTTAAGTATTATCTATGATATTACTTATTAGCGTATTTAATAAACTTTCCTTATATTTAAATATTAAGTCCCAAAGTAAAACATCAATTTCCCAACATTCTATATTTTTGTGTTGGATCTGGTTTGCATAACTACGTCAAACGTTACATAGACGAGATCCAAACCGCATGTTTCGTAAGAACTGTATTCATTCAAAACGAAACAAAGAACCATGTGTAATGGATCTTATTCAAAATATGCAATTGTGAGTATATTTATTATGCAAATAAGATCCAATCGGCATGATCCTCATAAAATCACAATTTCATAATTAAATATAGAACCAAGTGACATGGATTTAGTTTTATGTTTATTTCCTGAAAATCATGCTGCTTGAATCTTTTCTTACGTTCCAAATATGTTGTTTTAAGATGGTATCTTTGAAAATAATACATTTTTTAGACCAATGAAACACTGGAGACACTGGTCTTTTTTTCCATTGACGTAAGGCCTATTTTTGAATAATTTTGTGTACAGAACTCAATTTTGGCCAAGGTGTGGGTTGGATCTGGTTTGCATAACTACGTCCAGTTAAGCTGTTCTTTTATAGTTCTTCATCAGGTGTTCCAGTTTTCAAAATGAATTCTATATGTTGCCCAGGCTTAATAGCTATACAACAAAAAAAATTTCATTCAAATCCGCCCAGTAGTTTTTGCGTGAAACGCGTACATACAGACAGACAGACAGACAAGAAATTCCAAAAAAAATTTTTTGCTTTCTATTTTTCTTTTTAAGTGTCCCTCCATCCATTTTAGATAAAAATACTAAATGTACAGACAAAATATTTTTACTGTTTTATTATATGTATAGATCAGAGATAAACATTTACCATATAACTGTTTACATTTTTACTGCTAGTTGCCAGTTTGCGAAGAGATCTCTTCCCGCTTTTCACTTGTACCAAACACCAAGCGACCAAGCCTATTTCCAGTACTTTTGTTTCACAAATTAACTGCGCACTGTTTGAAACAATTAGACAAATCCTAATTAGATCCACTAGCACGAAATACTCTGATTTACTGTGGAGCATGGGAAGTGCTCTATCCTTGTCCCATATATGGAGAAAGAAAGAGGCAGTTGACGATGTCTAACAGAAATGGTCAAAGGGTAAGTAGGTTTTCAGGATTGAGAGTTACGGTTCTATTGTTGTGGTTTTTGTTACTTTAGTTTTCGAATTTTAGTTACTGTTATAGCTCCGAAACGTTAGTAGTTTGTAGCTTTGACAATTATTAGTTCTTTGAATTGAAGTGAAACAGGGCCTATGAAGGTTTGGTTCATAAAAAAAACATTTGATTTTGAATAGGGGTTTTGAATAAATAAAACTTGAATGATGTATGCTTGCCACATTTTTCTTGTACAAAATAATAGTCTGACAAATAAAGGTCTTAGCTACCGATGAAAAGATACCAATGACATACTATATTATCGCTAGTATCACGTATTGATATTCAATATTCTGTAATTTAGAAGCGATATCTGATTCGATTAATTAAATTTTATGTGTCATGTACTGGTTTTTTGATGTTATAACTGGTAGTTACAGATAGCCTAGAGTGCGTTTATAAAATCACAAAGTAAAACAAAAGAAATTTTTATTGCATTCTGCGTAAATTTTATATGTAAGTATTTAAATTTAAATGATAACTTCGTAATTTAATAAAGATAATACTTTGGCTCTTTTTTCTTTTCTGTGGAGGAAATTAGGGGACGTTTTGCCCAGCAGTGGGACATTGATAAAGTCAAAGTCAATTATTTTTATTTATATACGCTTAAAAATAGCACTTATAAATCGTCACATTCTTTATTTTTAGTTAGTTGACGTCATAAAATTACTTAAAGCTAAGGTTACCACCGCCTCCAAAGCGCAAGTGAAGAAGAGGCGGCGCAACAAACTCCTAGATACTATACTAAATTTAAAAAATATTTGCCTAGTGAAATGAACCAGTGAAAAATTACTGTAATTCACATAAAATAATTCGCTGGAATATCGTCATATCTACTTTTTCTTTGAAATATAAAAATGGATTTTGTATTTTTTGTGACAGAAATGGTTCAACCAAATAATTGTACACAGGTAGTTCTATCAAATATAAAGATCAATTTATGTATTCTTATTTTTTTTTTTTATTTATTATATACGACGAGGCTATAAATTTACCGATGCAAAAATTTAAAACATATCTTAAAAATACTTTGATGAATAAAGCCTATTACAAAATAAGTGATTATTTGAACGATAAAAAAGCTTGGTCTCTCCCTACAACTTCGCCACTCCACACTTGATTAGGTACATTATTTTGTTATTGTGAATAAATAACCTTTCCTTTCTTTTTTAAATTTAATTACATTGACATTTAATTGTTAAACTTATTTTTCTAAAATGTTCAAACTGTTGACGGCGTCGTAGGCCGGGTCGTAAGGTTCACTCTATTATGGTTGAGCTTTGCGATGGCTGACCCTCGCGTCAACTCGTGAACGGGTGTTGCCAGGGGGATCCTGCTTCGATCCTGATTCGAATTTCATTTTATTGATCACAAACATAACATGTTTTATTATATATTTTTTTTCTTATATTATTTTTTATTTTATTTTATTTTTGACTGTACACAATCTAGTGTATGTATAAAGTTAACCCGGGAGAACTCGCGCCCTTGGAAGTTACACGAGTACTCGCGCATAGAGTATTTCGCTCACGTTTTGTAAACAGATTATTTGTATATAGGACATAAGTTATGTATTATTTAATGACCATATTATAATAAAACAATTATAAAGAATCAAGTAAAATAATTATTTAAAGTTTCTAACATTATTTAAACTTATTTTTTTTAATAACAAACATAGGAACAAAATTTCTAATAGTTGAACGAACTTCTGGAAAAAAAATATTAAAAAAAAACTTCTTTAAAAAAACATAGAAGACAGCTTGGCATTAATCTTCATCATATGTACTAACTTTGCATATACTGCACAAAGTAATAGCATGTTCTGTACATAAAAAAAAATTGCAGTTAAAACATGTCTTTTTTGTTTTGCGATTTTTTCGCCTCGGACAAATCGTGCAAATTTCATCAGGTTTCTGTAACCCTGAAACCCCAGGTTCGTTTGTAAATCGGTTTATAATTTGCTGAAGAGGATGTGAGAGGTTCTGCATGGTGGATCTCCTCTGAATTTGGGGTTGAGTAAGCTCAAGAGCTAGCTTTTTTTTAGATATCTATTGTCTCCGGGTGATCAAAATATTTGTATTTTCTTTATATATAATTTGGCTAGCTATATTTATTTAATATAGAAAAAAAAACCTCAGCGGCCATCTGCAAGACACCCGAACCACAGAATACTCTTCTTTGAGCCTGTCAACTACATCCACCCCTCCTTTAGTTTTGTTATAAAATGTGTTCATTTCTAGCTTTCGCTATCTGGGTCAATTCGGTCATCATTATGTAATAGGACATTTTTTGTTTTTTTTCTTGTTTAGTACATAAGATACTCAAACCTTACTTTTGTTAAAACAGAACATACTACTAGGTTTAGGTCTAATTTTAGTATCTACAAATAATAGTCTTCCTCGAGCCACAAAATAATTTGTTGTTGCTTATCCAACTGGAAAAATGTTCAATTTTATAAATAAACTGCTAACCACAATAATTACTGACAATTATTTAATAAAATAATAACAAAAAATCTTTTATATTATTTAATTTACAACATTCAAGTGAAAAAATAATAAATAAATATGTACTTACGCCGATAATCGCGCGATGAGCGAAATGCCGCGTTCCGCGACCTGGCCGGACAAACCCCCTCCCTCGATGGACTGGGACGCTCTGCGGGGGTATAGCTGTTACGAGGGGGTCGGGGGACTAACAAAACTCAGCTATAGCGAAAACGAGGCGCGTTCGCACAATTTTGACGAAATACCGCGAATTTTAAAATCAGCGTGAGGGAAATGCTCATAGCGCGAGTGCTCGCGGGTTAATGAATAGCCCCTCTAGCATGCTAGGCGACCAAGACTGTTTCATGAGTTTCTTTCGGCATTTCTTCTCAGCAGTGGTCGTTCCGAAATGCTAGTAGCTAGTAGTTTGTAGCTTTGAGACATAATATATTATTATTAAATAATTAGTTATCGACGTGAAAAAGAGCCTTCTTTGAAGGCCAAGTTTCAATAAAAAAATTGACTTTGACTTATACTTTCCTCCGTTTGAATGTGTAGTTAAAGTTGTGTGTTTAAAAAACTACAAGATGATTTTATTATCTATCCTACTCTTATTTACGATTAGACAGTTATTTGTTACAAAAACTTGGCAGACACATCTGTAATTACATAACCACGACAATTTTTCTGTCAAAAGAAAAAAAAAGATTGAAAAGTAACATGTACAAATATAAAGTCGTATAGAAATCGCCATTCCAAATAAATCGGTTATTAATTTTGCCGATAAAAGATATGGACGGCACTGGATACTTCCTAATTTAGCCAGCGATGCGCCAACTACTTTCCTACTAATTACTAATTATCCCGTGTGCGAAGAAACAAGACCATGTTTACATGGACTTAGTAATTACAGTAAAAATCGTTTAGTACGGTTACGCTTCATACGATTTCCGGATTGATCAGCCATAACATTTTTTCATTGATCAGCCATGCTAAGAAAGTCATTGCGTTTGTTACATCCTCGTATTGTCATTGACAATAGCTCTTAAAATAGGACGAAGAAGCCGATAAATAACTACAAGTAGATACATGTAAAATATAATGTTGGATGGATAAAATGTATGAAAACAAGACTACATTTTTTCGCTTAGCCTTTTAGCTTCCAGCGTTTTGAGACGCTATTTTTGGCTGGATCGCCATTTGAAATCGTGTTAAATGAGCTTTATTTATTATTTTAACCTAACTAATTAGACATGTTGGGAAGGACATGTAACACACCAGTTTAAGTGGTAGTACTAAGTTGTAACTACTTAGCTCGTCCAAACAGGGCATTACTCGTCCTAATACCGTTCATAGGTCACCGCTTTCTAACCCGATAGGAAAGTAAAAGTTCATACCGCGTTCAAGGGTATAAATTACTATAAATTAAATACTGGTCGGTCCTCTTCCTTATAATTATGCTGGTTATAGTTACAACCACACCTTTCAAATGAAAAGGGAATGTTATTTAGAGTCATTTCATTTGAAAAACAACGTTATTGTCTGTTCAGTCTTCTTTCTTATCGAGTGTGTTATTACTAACACTGGTGTCAGATTTTATTCAAGTCGCCTAAAGGCATCTGACATGACTTTTACGATCTACTTCTGATTTGGTAGTCTGTTTAGTGATTTTCATGTTTGTTTTTGGCCATTTATATTTCTATAATTTTTTATTCACAAAATGTTATTAATTTCCCTAATATTTGATATAAAGAATCAACCGTACAACCGGTCAAAATGATGATCGCGCCTATAGTCAAAATTACCATTTTCAAACCCTACTCGTATGAAATCTTTTTGCTTCGATTGATCCTATTTTTTGCTCACATTTAGAGAGAATATTAAATTTTTGAGGTCGTAAAAGTAAAATTCGCTTTTGATTTCCACGTACAGTTAGATATATTTATTGATAGTTAAAACATTGAGTATCGAGTTGCGTAGTCTTAAGAAATGAAGCTATAATCGTAAGGTAACGAATTTAAAGCCACTTGGTTCTAATTTAAAAATACTTCCATTTTATGACAATGCCTACATACAGAATTCTTAACTCATTATCTCTTGTCTTTACTGGCTTGTCAGCTTTTATTAAAATATACAAGCATTTAAAAGTACACTATTATGACTCTATCCCAAACGTTGAGAAATATAAGATTTCCATCTGAATTCTTTACTCGTCGTATTAACTGGAAACTTAATTGGCACAGAATATAAAAACGTTAAATAAAAATGTGTTTTAAAAGTTTTAATCGCCTTTTTATGTTATTTAAATTTCTTAGACTAGACCAAGTATTTAAGTAGGTATTTTTTTTTTTTTATTATCTATAATCTATTTGAGAGACGTGTAAATAAATATATATTGTTTACAAGCTTATATATTTTCAATTCAACATTTTATCAACTATCACACTCGTTGCTATATTTTATAAAAGAGTATAAGAATTTTCTTCAGTTACGTACACAATCTATATTTTATAATAACTTTACAATTAAAGTTATTTTAAACATTCAATAACGAATAAGCACTTAAATAATAATAAGAAGAAAGACATTTTAGTCTTTTTTTATTTTTATTTTTTTATTATGTAACTATTTTAACTTTCAAATTATAAAAGATTATCATCTTAAAACCTATAAAACCTATCAACTTAAAACCATAAAATTAAAAATGTATTTTTATACCTACTCAAATTTTTTTTCTAAATAAAAAATAAAAGAACTCTAATATAAAAAATAATCGCCTACGCTTAATAACCAAAGGTCAAAACAAAAGTCATCAGTTTAACATGTTACAATACAAATCCGGGCTCATAACGCTCCACATACACGATACAGCATGTCAAGCACTTCGTGCCGTGGCGTTGACGTGATGGGTTCGCGCGGACCAATTAAACCGCAACCACGTGAAAAAATAGTAGCTGCCAAGCGCGAGTGGTTGTTTTAGAGGGTTCCGTATGGTTAACATAAAATAGTTTTAAAAAATATTAAAAACTGTTTAATGCGAGCAGTGTCTTTCTCCTATCGATAAGCAAAGAAGGAGAATATTGGAATATATTTATTTATTTCTGATAATTATATAATTGTACTAGCTGTCACTGTGACAAAAGTCTTTTAGGGCTAGAAGTTTGAAGCTTTGATTATAGAAAAAATATACTAGTCTTGACGATACAAAATTGACATTTTATCTAAAAATTAATTGACGTGGACGTTGACTATCGATCCGTTTAACTAAATATAAAAAATACAAAGAGGGACTCATTTAAACTAACTATTGAGAAACTTTGTGTTTAAAATAAGGCTATTTCAAATCACGATTTTTATTCTCTTCATCACAAGCGTCTTACCACAGAATAATCATTAGTAAAATATTTTTAATAAAAAAGATAAGGTTTTGGTTATTCCCTACCTACTCCTAACTGTCAAAAGTTTTTGTTTTAACGCAGCCGTCATTCCGTCTAACGTTGATTTTAACTAAGTGATCTCAGTTTATGGATCACTATTAATTTGATCATCTATATCATGTTTAATTTTTAGACTGACTCATCTGTGTTCGTTCTTATATTTAAAACAAATATATAATAGACGAGCGCAGCTAGTCTTTTATGTTTCTTTTAAGTATAAAAAATATTTTTTTTTTAAATAGCCTGTGAACATCGACAATTTTTTTAAATAATAAACAAAAACTCTCCATACAAAAATTGACTAATTAAATTATAATAAGCCATCATCATGCAAATACATACATAGCAAAACTAAGTAACTATACAATGCCAATTCCCCTTTTTTCATTTCGATTTTAATATTGTTTTTTCTTTGTTGATAAAATGAGTAGAATTTTTATTTTGAGTACAACTAATACAAAATTTAAAAATAAATTTAAAAAAGAAAGAATTTTTTTTCAAATCTTTTTATCCCTAACTTCAGGTTAAAGGTTATTGGCCCGATTACTCGACACATTTGGAGCTAGTCATAAACCCATTCCAATACATTCAAGACCAAAACCAATACAAGATAGACAGAAATAAAGCACAGTTCCATGGATAACTTTAAATATATATTTGGACAGAAGTTATTATTGATATTATTATTGAGGGAAAGAGCTTTAAACTGGGGAATTCTCCACTCATAGGCAATGGGCTAGCAACTTGTCACTATATCTGAATCTCCATTCCTTCAGAAAACCCACTTTTCAGCTAAGCGTGGCCTTCGAGTCTCTCGACTCTTGGCTCTGTCTACCCTGTAAGGGATAAAGACGTGATTATATGTATGTATGTTATTATTCTGATGAAGGAAAACATCATGAGGAAATCTACTAGCTTGCAGTTTACTAATGTGCAAAATGGCCGTCGTTAAATGACGGACGACGTCTTAGTAAAATAGTGCACAATTTTTTCACTTATTTCAATTTTGATTGCGCTTAGCTTTTGTACTAAGCGAAGCGGTGGTGGCCGAGTTGTAGGGCGCTCAAATATGACTGCAAAGATCCCAGGTTCAAATCCTGCCCGTGCTGTATGAATTTGTATACCAATCTGACTCATATGGTAGTTTTTACCGACCACCACTTGCTTCGGATGAAGGGAAACATCGTGAGGACACCTTCACTCTGGTTGATGTTCAGCTAGTGTGTGAAATGGAAAAGGCAATGGCAAACTACTCCATAGACATTTCCAAGATAGTCGTTGTGTATGTTTTATTCTTTATAATGGCCACGACCCTCAGTCATGACTCTATCCACGGACCCACGTATCTTAAACGTCGCAAGCTATGGAACTGCAGCTTAACACTAGATGCAGACGGGCCTTATAAAAAGCGTAGCCGTAAATAGCTATAAAATTAACATGGAATCACAATTTACATATGCTACTTACGAATGGGCGTCAGATTGTCCGCGTGACAAGAAAGTCGCAAGTGTACAAATGGGTACATATTTCGTTGTTTGTCGTCATTCATTGCATTGGTAGAGACCAATAATTACCCAAACAACAGTACTATCGTACACTAGCCCGTGCCCGCGACTTCATCCGCGCGTAATTTACTATTGTTTATATCTCAGATCCTAAGCGGCATATTAAGATGAAACCTACACCAGATTTCAAGTTAGACCTTCAACAATACAACAGTGTAAACCGCATTAAATTTGATCTAGTAGTTTTTGCGTGATACGCGTACAAACATACAGACAGAAAGACAGATAGATAGCAAAACAAACAGACAAAAAAAAATAAGGTTTTGGCTTCTATTAGCCCAAAAGACCTATCATAGTTTTTCATAAATAATCTCCAATGTACATATATACCGGTTACAGTTTTATTATAATGTACACATTTATGCTCAAACGTGCGTGTGTGCGTACCCTAATTTAAGGAAGACGATGACTAACTATAATCGAAATTATTTAAATCGATATTTATGAATAGGAATGTCTTTAATCGGATTACGGAGCTAACCCACGTTTCCGACTCGATTCGTAATACATGAAAGTGTTATTTAATCGATACAAATGTATGATTTATTATCTCGTTAGTAATAAGGATTTCAAAGCATATTTCATTACGATAGTAATTCCATGTTTTGTATGAGAATGGATTGTATAATGGAACGAATATTTTATGAAAATCGATACGTGCCACTCCGATTGCCGATTCGAATACAGTATTATAATCGAGAGCTAGCGTTTCGTCGTTGAATTTAAATATTACTATTGAAGGCACTTTTCTAGTAGGTTTTACTACACAAGTCGGAATAATATGGTTTTTACTGTATTTTATTCGTGATAAATCTTTGTCGGCAACTTCGTCCCCGTGTTATTTACTATTGATACATATCTCAGGTTCTAGAGGCGACGTATTGAGTTTTTAGGTAGACTTTTAGCAACACAATTGTGAAAACTGCAATGATCACAATTTACTAAGTGACTTTGCGGCCGGACTCCAGACTACAAACAGAGATTATTTAACAAAAATAATTTTGGCTGCTATTGGTCCTATAAAGACCCCTCATACTTTTTTTCTTAAATATCTATATGTACAGGCATAGATAAGGGAATAACCGTTAAATTTTCCTACTGATATTATAAATGCGAAAGTTTGGATGTGAGTTTGTGACTTTGTGAGTTTGTGAGGATATTTGTTATTCAATCACGCAAAATCTAATGGACGGATCTCGATGAAATTTGGTATACGGGTAGAAAAATACCGGGAATAGCACATAGGGGTATTTTTTATCCCGAAATTCCTAGTATGTATATAGATGAACTACCAAAAAAAAAAGAACCCTTCTTTATCACTAATTACGAATCCCATAACTGTGAAATGATCGATGAAAGATAAAAATGGTTTCTGTAAGTCACTGATCTAATTTCCCTTTTAAATATAGACTTTTAATTTCTAAATCGACTAATCGTCGTTTCTATCGATAATCGAAGACGGCTAACTCGAGTCAATTACAGTAATACTATATTTATAACAGTAACTCTTTGATCATCCAAACAAGTAACTAGGCAGTTGTTATTACGATAACACGGACAATTTGTAGGATATCTTGTTTTCATTACAACTAAGGCGCAGGCAGACCAACCGTATTTTGTTTCATTATATATTTCAACTAGCATTTGCCCGGGACTTCTTCCATGCGTGTCAAGATAAAATCTACGCCAGATTATAAGTTTAAACTTCAGGTATTCAATTTCGAAAACCGCATCAAATTTTATGTATAAGATTTAAAAATCGACTTGGTTTCTTTTTGTCCTAAAAAGACTCTACCTACATCTATTTCTAAAATATTTCCTATAAAGCCTTATTAAAGGATAGCAAAATCTTTCTATACAGGGTGACTTTTGAAACAGTATTCGATTTTTCATACTATGCTCACATGGAACACCCACAAATATTTTCAAATTATTGTAAAAGAAGAACATAAAATTTCGACTAATAGGTACACAGTCCGGTAGACTGATCGGCCAATGTTTATGGGAGACAAAAAAATAGACATTTTCTGACATAGATTTCTTTTGAGATCTGCTAAATGTCATCATTCGAATCTGCTGCGAAAATTTAGACACTATCATCTGTCTACGCCTTTATAGAGTAAGTAATACAATGTAGAGCGTTAGAAATCAGATCGGAAGGATTATATCAGTTATTAGTGATTATTTTAATTGGTGTTGTTACCTAGCAATGTTATCATCGGTTTTCTTCACGGCACATCAAGAAATCGCATTAGATACGCTTGACGAAGATTAGAAGTACTATGTAAGATGTGAAAACTACGTTCGTAAAATATGTAAACTCCGTTTTTTCTTAATTGTCCTATCATGTAAACAATCTTCACAGTACTTTTTGTTGAATTTTGTTGAAAATAAATCAAATATTAGTTCAAACCTAAACATTCTAAAATAAAACATTAATTAACGACGAAAGTAATTTCCTAAAAAGTCTATTTTAATTTATATTGTTGTAAAATCAAAAAAAGACATGGTAAGATTATTTACTTATTAGGACAATAAAATTATGAAAAAATGGACTTTACTGTGTGATTTTTTGTAGACTGTGATCTGTTGTGTATACCTAAATAAATACATCGTTAATTTGCTTTCGTCGTTTACCATAAACCGCATCTGAAGCACAGCCGTGACACTCACTTTTCGAGGGCCGGTGATCATAGAGAAAAATAGAGATAATTTATGTTCCGAAACTGGCGCGAATGTCACAAGTCGAGTCGAGAGTAATGCACTTCCGAGCTTAACGCTCAGGTGCAAAATACTCCTTGAGTCGAATTTTCAATGCTAGGGTTGATGAGTAGCAAACAATAGCTAAATTTAACTTATTTTTAATTTTTGTGCATCTCAGATGCAGTTACAGTCAGTCAGTCAGTTTTTCACCATATCTAATTTATATATGTGAGTACAATAGCTTAATTTTGGCTGAACTCTAAACTCTTTAGTATTTGACAGTGTTATAAAGTTTAAGCACAAGTTTAATGTTGTGGTCAATTCACGTACATTGCTTACACAAACGACAAAATTAAGCAATGTAATATCTGCAAGCTATATAACATTAATGACGACGACATTCTATAAACAAATGCAAATAAAAAAAAAAATTGCCAGTGACATTGATATCATTTGACCTAAAAAATTGTTCCCATAAACAAATGATTGTTACCATTACTTTAATACCCTTCATACATCACCCCATTGTCTCTCCATATAATTTATTACTCCGCTCAAACCAGTCCAAAATTGACTTCTGGTCTGTCTCCATTGTTGACATAAGTGGCGTAATATTCAAACAATACACCTAACTTTAAAAAAAGTACTTAACCCTTACATGTAGTTCATGATTTTGAGTGCCCAGACCGGTTTTTGATGGGGTATTTTTTGTTTGAATGATTGGGGTATGTAACTGTAACAGTACAAACTTACTTCTCTATTATCAAGTCATAAATTATCAAGACGTCATGTATAAATTTATAACTTTGCCCACAGAACTGCGTACTCAAATCTTGTATTTGAAAATGTATATAAAAGTTGAAGAGTTTGTTTGTTTGATCGTGTTAATCTTTAAAACTACTGGTCTGATTTGATTTTTTTTATTCTGTACCTATATAAGAGCTATGTTCATTAGCAAGGTTATAGGCCAAACAGAATCTTAAATTCCTAAGGAAGCAAAGCCACCGGGCATAGCAAGTATGGTATAAGTATGAACTGGACTTCTCGTTAGCGTTCTACATACATACATACATATTATTACGCCTTTTTCCCGTTGGGGTAGGCAGAGACTAGCGATTTCCACTTGCTACGATCTTTACAGATCTCTCTTGCTTCCTCTACACTCATCACTCTCTTCATACATGCTCTCCGGTTATATTCTAAAAATACTTAAAAATTTATTTTTGTACTAATGGTGCCAACATATATAGGAATTTTATGTTACATACGTCTCTGCCTACCTCCACGGAAAAAAGGCGTGATATTTTTTTTATTTCACGTCTTTTTCCGATGGGAGTAGGTAGAGACTAGCGATTTCCACTTGCTACGATCCTTACAGATCTCTATTGCTTTCTCTACACTCATCACTCTCTTCATACATGCTCTCCGGTTATGGGTGCTAATTTTATTTTAATTAAGTTAAAATATAGATCGAAAATGACTGACATTTGACATTACAAATATTTGATCTAATCTTAATACATATTTTACATTTTTATTAACACGTTTCTTTATGTAATATGAGTATTTACATACAAATATATAGGGACCACACGCGTTTTATAATTAACAATCAAATTTGCATATTGCATTTTATATAAATTAGCTAATTTTAGAAAAATATTTAAAGTTTATTTCGGCAAGCATTTTTTTAAATGAAATAGCAAGAACTTAAGATATCTTCATAACAAAATAGAACAAGCTAGTTATTAAAACATAAAGAACAATACTGAAAACTCATATAGCCTATGTCACTCGGAGAAATGCAAGGAATCTAAAAATACCTCTCACACCAAAATCTGTTCAGCCGTTCAGGACTTATGGTGGATAAAGAAACTTACATACATACATACTTACATACATACATGAACCCTGAAAACGTGACACTCCTTTTTTGGTCAGTCGTGTAAAAAACATAACACTCCTTTTTTGGTCAGTCGTGTAAAAATTAAACCGTAATGCGATTGACTTATTTTCTTGTTTGTTATTCCTCTACGCAAAATCACAAAAAAAAAAACTAAATCTTCAGTTAATTTTGGAAAAAATTGTGACAAGATTTTTACCCCAGTAAAAATCGGTCGAACATCATTAATATCAAACCCTGGAATAATATTGGATAAATTCTCGAATGCAACAACTTATTTTGGTTTTCAAATGGTTTTCCATTGCCATTTAAATTTAAGTTCAAACATTTTAGATGATAATAAATTTTAGGGTTCCTCACATTATTATACTCACCTGGTTTGCCTACGGAACCCTCAAAGAAAGCGGTCTCTGGCCTCCCACCCATAAAGTATGGCTACAATATCGTACATTACACCAATTGGCAGATGACCTTTTGGCAGTCGTCTTAAACTTAAAATAACGAGGTTACAGATATATAATTTAAATATGGAAATAAGTATTTTTTACATCTTTTCCACCGCATGCCCAATATCGATATTTTGGCTTTAAATTCGTTGAATTTGCAGTGTAGATAAATTTGCTGGTAAATTAGTATTTCATTGTTTTTTTTTTTTAATATTGTTTATTCTTTGCTCGATTGCACATAATGTGCTAGATAATATTACTTTGATAAAGTAGTTTTTCAATTCAATTAGCTTTAAGGTTCAAGCTACAACGTTTCCTTTGTAATAAATGTTTTAATAATTTAAAATTTTATAGATCATAGCTGAAAGTTTTTATTAAAAAATATATTTTGTATATGGAATTTAATCACCATATTTTTTATAACCTATAATATTAGTAAGTATAGTCAATTGTAAGGTATATCTTACAAAACCTACAGCACGCAACCTACCTCTTAATAAACCAAAAAAAATTAATAGAAATGAAGAAGAGCAGAAAGCCTCTTGTCTATACATCTGTAATATTATATTTTTCTTTTTAACGGTGCCTTGTACATTTTATTACAGTAATATGGCGCAATGTGATAAGGTGGATAAAAAGTGTTCGCTTTTGGATATAGTGATGTCATTTTTCAATGTTGTACTAGTTGTAATCTTTTTTGAGATAAAAAGGGTTGGAACGAATTGGTTTAAATTTTTTGATAAAAAATTAAAACCTCTAAAAAAAAAAAACTTGCGTGCTGAAATTCAGTTTTATTTTTAAACAGATGTTAGTGAAGTTGCCCATGGCTCCGCCCGCGGCAAATAATAGCCTATTTTACATCAAAAATCTTCACAATAACATGATAATATAAAGAAACATAACTTTATATAGAAAGTTAAAATTTTAATGTACAAACAAAACATGAGAAAAATGTACTTATCAAAATTATTATACCTGTGAAGTTTACGTAAAAAAATTATTCATGTGAGAATCAACGATTATATTTTAAAAAATAAATCGATTGAAGCCAAATATATCAAACCACAGCGTTTCTAAATAGATAAAAAAAAAATAGTCAGACAGAATGCATTTATTGACTCGATTCAAATCGATTGGTTGCGGTTAGCAAATTTGACATTTGACAGCTTGACACTGACGTGGCAATTTTTTTAGTGGTTAGAATTGGATATGACGAATTTTTCAATGATAACTAAGCAGGTGGTAAAAAATTTAAGTGATGGAGTCTAAAGTTTACCGATATGCTATATTTTGTGAATGTTAAACATATAAAAAAATATTACAGAAAATATTAAAACATCTTCTTATAAATAGAACATTACCTAATAAAATTCATTTTATAAACATTTTTATATTACAGTATTAAAAATTTAAATATTATATTAGCCGATTTACATATTAATAGTGTTAAATTAATACATTAACAGTATCGTTCAATAAATTGCTTCGGATACAATAATCGTAATTCTAAAAATACTTTTTTAAATATTACACTCGAGTTCGTAAAACGGGTCTATTCACAACACACGTATGAATGTCTTATTGAAGCTATTGTGACAATTCCTTTAACAATGAGTCTAAAGAGCGTGCTTGTAAAATTAATCACGCGACACAACTGTTGTTGGTAAACTATATCACAATCCTCTATTGTGTTCTAAGCTCCCGGACCCTAGGAGCTACGAACACATTGTGTTAAAAAATGGAGTCCCATTAACTATTATGCTTGCTTGCTACCCGAATTCTTACGCAAAGGTTACAAGATCAATGGTAGTGCGGTTTTTTGAACTAGATTCGGATCTTCATGGTTACAATCACAAATAGTTATGGATAACAATTTATTAACATAACTGTTTGCTAGGGGAGGTTATTACGCCGCGTTTAAATTTTATATAATTTAAAAAAGGGATGAAGATCTTGATATAACATAGTCTATGTATATTACCCGGGATAATGCAAGGAATCTATAGATACCTCGAACGTCTGAGTATATACTTAAGGCGTTTAGGAATTAAGGAACACACTTTTATACATACATGAACCTTGAAAACATTACTCCTTAACGTGCAGTCATGCTTAAATAAAACATAAGAATTTTTGATAATCAAAAGATACACAAAATAAACACTTCATTATATAATATTTCTTTCTTGTACATGTAATGCCTGAAATGAATGATTTATTTATTTATCATTAACATAATTTTAAAAAGTTAATGATTGCATTAATTCTAGAGCATGTTTTCTTATTTATATGAGAAACATATTTTTATAAAGAACAATTCTCTTCAAATATTTAAACGAAAACCTCAACAAAAGTTATTGGTAAACATACAATATCTACTAGACTACATCATAAATCGACGCACCCTTACGATCAAATTATACGCAACTGTGAAGTAATAAACGTACATTTGTATCGATAAAACGTATCGATTGAGTTATATCTCATTGAGCGGATGCCTGAGGATCATCCGAATCGAATAGAGAAAGAAACGCGATTGATGGTGTATTGAAATACCCGAGTTTTTCTCTTGGAGAGTTCGTGAGATATTGCAGTGATAAATATGTAGTTTTCTAAATTATGGTACAATTCTGTTATAAATTTAAAGATCCCTAAAGAAAATGGGGGTTGAAAGTTTGCGATAGTTCAGTTTTTTATGTGAAAGTGACAAGTTCTGATAAAAGTGGATGTATTTTACTAGTTTTTGCTAGCTTTTGACTACGACTTCGTCCGGGTGGATTTTACTATTGGGCGGATATCATAGTTGCTAAAGTACGTATCAAGATACAAGCTAATTATTAAAAATAAAAAAACACGACTGACAAGTTTTTACACAAAAAGTACATATAAACATATAAGTTATATACATTTTTCAAATCAGCTTTTAAAGCCCTTCAATTTGATACCCCACTCGATAAAACTCAGTCGTGTAAAAAACATTAAGATAGGTTTACTATAGACCACAATCTTGCCCGACGACAGAGATGAGGCCTACGGTGTAGCGAGCTTACCCAGAAGCAGCCTATTCACTCTGGTTTTGAAGAGAGTCAGGTAAAGATGAATCCTGAGCCAGATTTAAAGGTAGATCATCAGATATTCAACTGTGACAACCGAATTTTTGATTCAATGATTTTTGTGTGATGTACGTTCAAAAATACATACTGAAATTCCAAAAAAAAAATGTTTTCTAGAGCATATGACATGAAAAGATATAAAGCTTTCACAGCAATTAAGATAAGACGATACAAATGCTCGTAATAGCACAAAAATATTTTAATGTATATAAATATTTAATCTCAATCCAACCGGTAGTGAATGTTAAACAAATAATATCATGTTTAATTCATTAGATCCTGTTATATCAGAGTTTAGGCGATATGAATGTGGCCGCATTTAAATGTTATAATTAAGATGTGACCGTAACGGTCATTTGGCTAAAATGGCCGACTATATTTATCTTTGTAGACGATTAATTATTCTATAACTGATATAGATAGCCTTAAAATTATTAATATAGGTAAAACATGCTTAATTAATTTTTGTATGATTTTAGAGATAAAATCATATCATTTATTCGCAATATCGTGTTCAGCAAAATAATTGTAAACATTATTTAAACACACGCCTGTAAGTCATACTTATAACTTACTTACTACTGCGGCGTAGCGACCCGAAGTGGAACACTAAGTGACCCGAGTGGAAAACCCGAAGTGGATACTTATAAAGGAAATTAAAATATTAACGATACTGATATAACAAAAACACAATTAAAAAAGGAACTACGACAGTAGAAAGTGAAAATTAACTGAAGTTATTACTGGTCAGTTAATAATCTTCGGGTATAAAATATCATTAAAATTTATAATTCCAATCCAAATAAATATTAATCCTCAATTCATATCACTATGATTTGACAAATTCTGGTTTAGATAATACTATTCCCTAATTTTATTATGATCGATCCACTCATATTCTCTAGTACAGATTTTTGAAACCAGTAAAAATAACCGAATTAGGTATATTTTTAAAACCAAATAGCTATATAAATATATATATATATAGTACCTATATAAATTGTAAAGTTTTAATGATATTTTTTTGCGAATGATATTCAGTTAAGGATGTAAAAAAAAATGTTCTCAAAGTTTGTTTAAGCTGCCGTCAAAAATTGATATCATTAGTCTTCCTAACGTCAATTGAACAAAAACAGATGAAACAAATTGAATATTCCCACATACTGAGGTGAAAATCCAAGGATAAATACAGGATATTACAGTATAATAAATGATGCAACCCCTATTTCTGCGATTATAGAATTTAATCTTAAAGTTTTAGAGGTTAAAATTGCTTGAAAGGAAGTAGCCATGGATATCATTAGTAAGGAAGGTATTAAAGTTGACAATCAAAATGTAGTTTTGTGTGATGCAGTCAAAAGAAAAGGCGATACGCATGTGTTCAGTGTGATTAATGATGTTACTCCAAAGCTATTATCACCAGAATCTAAAGGAAGCAAGACAATTGTTAGAATTATTGAAGATCGTGACAAATACTCAAAAGCTGAATTCATTTCTAACTTTAAAGGTATAAAGGCGGAAATGGTTTGTTTTTGGGATAAAATTTCGCGTAGTATTGTTGATAATAAAAAGTTGACTAATGATTCTGGTTTGAGATCAAATATTCATGTTTATTTTTTAACAGTTGACATGTTTTGTTACACTTAACGATTAACTGGGTCTTGTTCAATATGAGCGTCTGTTTCATTGTTACTTGTTATTATAAGTTCAGATGTATTATTCATGTTGAATATAAAGTACTTGAGACAATGGTCTGGTAGCTACAGTTTGGGGAATGACATGTATTTATTATCTAATGGTGTTGTAGTCGTATTAAGACTATTAAGAGTTAGCATAATGAATGCTAGATTATTTTCAATGCTAGTAGTTAGTGTATGATATTGATATCTTATTTTGATTATGACCCATCTCTGTCTTCGGGCAAGATTGTGGTTGTGTGGCAAACCCATCTTTTATTGTTTTTTTAATATTAGTAAAATATATATTTTTTGGAATCTAATTTTTTCTTGCTCATTATACGGACTCAATAAACAATTATTTATAGTTCAATATTTTGCATACATAAGTATGCAACATAAATAATAATAGTAATATTAGTATAAATTTAAATAACATAGTATAAACTATGTTAGTTAAATTTATACTGACGACATTAACATGCAAATTGCTTAGTCCGTTAAAAAGTTCAAAATAATAGTAATTAAAATGTGTCTTTAAAGTGCAGTTGAAATTAATTACGTTGAAACTTTTAATGCAATTAATATGTGTACAAACTGTTTTTTTTTAACAGTGCCAAAATCACAAAGATCTTGATGCCAATCTAACTAAAACACTTTCCAATGACATCCTCCCGGGGGTAATAAAGTTTGTGAGAAATTTTTACATGACACATACACATCCTAGTGATTACAACCAGTGGCTCTCACGTTGATGTAAAAGATAACAGATGTAGAAAATTGCATAACATCGGCCTAGTTACCACGGTAACTGGTTTGGTGTCATTTATTTTCTTCTTCCGTTGACCGATGAGTCATGGCTTTGATCTTTACATGTTTTCAAAGAAGGAGTGTTTCAGGGTTCATATATTGAACTCTAAAACATAAAGTTCATTTATTCATAATTGTCCTATTATGTAAACAATCTTACCATGTCTTTTTATGATTTTACAATAATATAAATTAAAATAGACTTTTTAGGAAATTACTTTCGTGGTTAATAAATGTTTTACTTTAGAATGAATGTTTTACTTTTTTATGAATGAATTTATTTTGGTTTGATATAATATTTGATTTATTTTCAACAAAATTCAACAAAAAGTACTGTGAAGATTGTTTACATAATAAGTCAATTATGAATAAATGGACCAAATATTTTCTGTTTAAATGTTAATTATTTATATGTAGTTTTTATATAACTACTTATTTTAGAATATGTTTATGTGCGTACGTGTGTTTTACTTTATCTCGCTACTTTATACTTAACTAGCTTTCGCCCGCGGCTTCGCCTGCAAGAATTTTCCACGGGAACAGTGCTTTTTACCGGGATGAAAGGTACCTTATGTCCTTCTCAGTACTTCGAACTATGTGTATGTGAAATTTCAGGACGATTGGTTCAGTAATTAAAGCGTGAAGAGGTAACAAACAAATAAACAAACAAATTCACCTTCACATTTATAATATTAGTTAGGATTTTAAATAAGTGCTAATCTTTGCTCCTATACATATTTACCAGAAGATTGTATTAAAAACCTATAAATTTCCAAAAAAGAAACTTAAAGTCAAGCACTTAAAAGCCAATACATATTAATATTCATTGTTAGCAATACACATAACTCTATAACAACAATTTGTTGCATAATGGTTTTTCCCACATCCCGCTTTCCCAAAGGCTTGAACTCTGGCCCTGTATCTTATGCTATCGTCATAATTGTCACAAAATATACTATCGTGCGTGTTCAGAATTTTAATAAGAGCGTATTCAATTAATCGTCAGCCCACATGCTGGAATACTAATAGTGCAAGATAAGCTTTATTTTACAACCATTTATAAATAGATAAATACATTTTATGATATAGGTATTTACATGAGAAGAAATTAAAAAAAAAAATAGAAGACAGAACACATTTTCTTAACTTAACTTTTTGTTAAAATGTGTGTGAAGTGTTTATCTTACTCACCTTAACCAACTGCTTATTTCGTAGTTGAAAATATACGGTAGAGGATATGGAATATTTTTTATACCGAAAATAGACAAAGTTCTCACAGGAAAGTAATTTAAAGTGGGCAAAACTATGGAAATGTGAAGACCAACCCGTACTCTAATGTAACTTTCACACATTTTCTGTTAATTAATACGATTGTTCGTATAAACATTAGGAAAACTTAATTGCAAAAATTAATATTCATCCGATCTTTAAAATAGGCTTGTGAATTAATTTCAATGCTAATCCATTATATTTTACATTTTAATGAATTTTATTTAAGTTTATTGGTCAAACACGCACCTAATTGTTTTAAATTATTTTTTTAATTCAATTCTTAACATATAAATTGTTGATTACGAATTAGGTCACCTTTTTAACTAATAGCTAATTAATATCACTTTAAAAGAATGAAAAACTAGATAACTTTTTTGAACTCGCGCTTACTTGATTTTCTGTAACATAAATTCTGTCCCATTTCATGATATCACTCCCACACATTTCAGGAAAAATGAGAGGAAAGATGTTGCACATAAAAAATAACTAAGACTAGTGTGTTGTGACAAACAACTAAAGTAAATAATACAAAAATCTGATCACAAATTAACATATTTTCGTGTGAATACCTCTTTCTGGAAAGTCGGTCCCCTTTCATCTCTAATGAGTTCTCCATACATTGATATTTAATTTGCTTTAATTTAAAAAATAAATTGAGATACTCCGGTTCGCTTTTCAAATATTAATTAATGCTATAAATTGGATAATTTTCACATTACCATATTTTTAATTTATTGTATGTTTAAATTACGAATCAGCATGTTAAACGCTAGATTAGAATTTTATCACGTGAATTATTGTTTTGACTATCCACTTGATTATCCATATATATACTATAGTTGAAGAGTTTTTTGATTCAATGACCTATAATCTGAATGTTGTTGCTGTTGAATAACTGTATTGTAAGAAATACACGATATAACAAGCTAATTATAAAAAATAATAAACACGACAGACAACTCACATAGCCTATGCCACTCGGAGGAATACAAGGAATCTAATAATACCTCTCACATCAAAATCTGATGGATAAGTGCCATCTAAGGGATAAGTCCGCCATTGCCTTTGTCCTCTTTTTAAACGACTGACCAAAAAAGGAGTGTTATGTTTTCAGGGTCCATGTTTGTATGTAAGTTTCTTTATTCCACCATAAGTCCTGTACGGCATAACAGACTTTGATGTGAGAGGTGTTTTTAGATTCCTTGCATTCCTCCAAGTGACATAGGCTATATGACGTCATCATAAAAACAAAATGGCGGATTATAAGCGATAAATAGCAGACCAAAAAAATAAAATTTGATCAATCTTATCTAGTGGGGTATCAAATTGAAGGGCTTTAAAAGGCGATTTCAAAAATGTATATAACTTATATGTTTGTATGTACTTTTTGAGTAAAAACTTGTCAGTCGTGTTTTTTATTTTTAATAATTAGCTTGTTTGCCATTTTTAGCTACGAATTTTACTTTCTTCAAATTTCTTAAACTGGGAAACTTATTCCTAACAAAAGTACAATTTAAACCCATTCAAAACAGTCTATTATCTGAGCCACGCTCACGCTCAAATGTATGTAAATCTAACTGTTTTATTACAAATTTTATAGGTGCATCGATGCCATAATACCGTGTTAACGAGACTTAACGGCCAGTTAAAATACGGAGCCGTTGTTACACATCTGATAAGTTGTGTAACTTGTTACTTAACGCCATAACTATGCACTAACTCGAAGACAATATTTTTATGGCCTACTCGCTTTCGCCCGCAGCTTCGCCCGCGTGAATTTCCCACGGGGACTGTGCTTTTTCCCGGAATGAAAGGTGTCCTTCACCGTACTTCTAACTATGTGTATGCGAAATTTCAGGCAGATTGGTTCAGTAGATAAAGCGTGAAGAGGTAACAAACAAACTCACTTTCGCATTTATAATATTAGTTAGGATTAGGATGTCTTTGATGTCATATTATATAGAAAGTCATGGATTTTGCAATTTTTTGTTTAGCTGACAGTCTGACATCAGACTTAATTAGCATCATCACTTTTCCGCATTCATTTCAGACATATTATTAAAAAATTTAAAGAGTTTTGAGTACAGCTCAGCTTTGATTTTTTTTTATCAAAATTGTATTTTATAAAAAAAAAACTAAAATTTATTCAGAATTTAATGACAGTGCAGTGCACTTCTTCAACCACTTAGCAAACGAGATCAAAAATATATGAATTATTCACAAAAGAATCAAACCAAACATTCATCCAAAATTGAATGACGGTGCATTCCTTCAACCACTTAGCTCATTTTTCACAAACACTTAAACATCAACAGAATCATTAATAAATATTTAAAGAACATCTGTCCTTGCGTGACAATTTTACAATAAACAATATTTCGCACAAAACTATAACATTCACTTTTATTCACAAAAATCAACCTTAATTTTAACATCATAGCGTTCAAGATTCAACAATTGTTGTTGCTGATGATTGCATGTTTAAAATTGAACTTTATTTCCCTTAATTTAAAAGCAAAAATGAATGAGAAGAATTTTAAATTTAAATCTTAGTGTGTGGTATTAGTGCGGGAGCCAGAGTTTGATAAATGATTTGATTTGATACGCGCTCCGAGCCTTGGGAACCGTACTGATTATAATTTGGGACATGTTATATGTTTCCGTTGCAATGACGAATATGTCGGTTTGTTGATTTGATGGGAAGTAGTATTTTATGGAAGTAGATCACAAGCTTGAGAACCATTTAATTGGTTAACAAGTTGTTACTTTTACTATAGTTTTCATCTTTTAATAGCTAAAGAGTAGCTTATTCGTAGCTCATTATTGTAATAAGTTAAGGAATCTCTTTTATAGTGTAAAAATATGTATATCTAGGAGTACCTTCTATTTATCATATCAAAATTATATAACGCCTAGGGGTTGTGTAATATAACGGCCGAAAGAAAAAAATCGTTTAATCTAAAATTGTTATCAGCATAGCGCTGCGTCTACTTCTGGGCTCTACATTCGCGAAAAAAAATCAGGATAAAAAGGTTGTTGTATCTTGTACTATTTATATATTCTGAGCATAAATAACGTATTTTGGATCTAAATAGTAAAATCTGAAATACTTAGGTTTACGTTCTTTACTAATGGCGAGCGAGGGCGAAAACACATTGTTTGTATGTATATATGTTAACCGTTGGATTAATTTCGATAATATTAAGAATACCTGTAGCAACTATCTATAGAATTTTTAAGTTCGTTCCGCAACAAAATCAGTTCAGCCATTTTTGAGATATACGCATATTTTTAAAATAATAATCGCGAGGTCTAAGTTTGCGGCGACTCAATAGTTATGTATAAAGACCAATGTGCTAAATTTATTCAATATCTGTTTTGTAGATTACCTACAGCAGTAACAAACATCCAACTAATTATCCAAGCTCACAAAATATAATATTAGTACGGTAATTTACCAAGAAATAGATATATTTACATACGAGCATCCAAATATACATATAAGCATGACTATTTCTAAAACTAATTAAATAGAAGCAATAAAAACCTACTCGCATTACGAGCAACATGACCCTCTTAAAACCTAGCAGTTGCGTAAAACTGGGTGCATAAAATTTTGAATAGTTAATAAAATGTTTAGTAAATACAGGAATATGTAAGTGATCATGCGCTTTAAGTCGCCCTTGTAAGTGTAAATGGTTTTATGAGCAAATACACCAGAAATGGGCTATGAAATTACTACAAAATCGTAGGATTAAATTTTATTTGTGTGTAGAGTGGGAATCGTAAGATTTCGATGGTAAGGAAAGATTAGAAGACTAATTCTAAGTAGTCATACTTAATTAGACTGTGACCCTAAATAAAATGGGTTACGCAAAGAAGAAGAAAAAAAACGAGATTGTTAAATGAAAAGAAATGCTAATGTTTGTAAAAATATAAATTAGATTTAATTAGCGTCTAGCAACTTGAAAGACGTTGACCAAATTATAAAAAGTGATCAGCCTTGAATGTATATATTTGTTTTTAAATATTAATAAATCAGTCAGCTTAATCAAAAAGTATATTTAAAAAAAAAGACAGCGGACATTTTTTAATTAATTATTTAATACTTTTTTTTTTATTTGAGTGCGTTTGACCTCAATCTTACTTGATGGGAAGCAAAGATGGGGTCTAGGATGGTACACCCAAACCCAATATATGCCTATTCACTCTTGCCTTGAAAACTCCTTAATTATATTTGTCGGGAAACAGCGACACAAAACAGAATTGCATCTTTCCTCATTTACACCGACGCGTAATTTATGACAAGTGCAGTGCAGCATGACCGAACCTAAACCTGCTATAAAATTCGAAGCGACCACCTAGAGTTCAGAAGATTTCAACCCATGAGGTATTAAATTGTCGTAAAATGTTGGCTTATAAATTTTACGAGGCACACTATCGTTCTGTTGCGTAAAACTATGGCAATAGTGTATTCGTATCACGTGTGTGATAAAAACACTAATCCATTAGTAGATTCAATATCTATGCTAAGATGAATCAGCTGCTTGAGATTATCTATTAATTTTTAACTGTTAGGTATTTGCATTTACTTATGACCGGGTGCAAAATTCGAAACAAAAAGTAAAATGGAAATGTCATCTGTAGTCTTTTAATGTCTGTCGCCCTGGTGTACCCAAAACACATAAAATATGATTGAGAAGTATCTCTCAATGCTTACAGATATATTTAATTACTAAAATTTGGATCAATGTTTTAGTACTCAAGGTCGAATTTAAAAAAAGGATAAAATTGGAAAACAAGCATATACTTTTATGCAGACTTAACGGCTGCCAGTAATTTTGGAATAATATAAAATGTTTACGTTATATTCCGGTGTTAATTTATTGAATATTTAATTTCATTTTTCCTTAATCACTTTGTATACAAATTTCGCTGAAATAAAGTTTCTGTGAAATAAAGTTTCCTTGCAAAGCAACTTTAAATAAAAGATCAACATAAAGTTTCTACTAATAAAACTGGAGCAAATAAAAAGTGACCTGTTATACTTACTTGTTTGTAAACACTATTATGTATTTTAAACATTGATGACGGTGTGAATTGTGATAAATCATTTAAAACATAAAAGCTTGTCAAGTCAGTCGCTTTAATTTTAAATGCCTTGTTAACATTTAAATCCGATTAGGATTAGCAGATTGTGGGGTTTAAATAAATTCTGAGGACATGTCTGATCGAATTTAAAATGGCGTGTTTTGTTTATGTTGTTTTATTTACTTGAAGAACCTGATTTTTTTTTGAATGTAAGTGGATTGTCTTCTGCTGAATTTCTACTTTGTAGAGTCATCAGCACATCACCATTACCAAAATTCATTTTTTCATTATTATTGAGTTTAGACGACTTTAGAAAAATTTGACACCATCCAATGTCAAATTTTTCTAAAGTCGTCTAAAGAATCTGACATGATTTGATAACTACCGCCATCTAGTAGCAGTGTGCAGATTTCCTCACGAGGTTTTTGGCATTTGGGCATTTTGGCCATAGGCCTCTTAACCACTTGACCACCACCCCTTAAAATTCACTGCAAATTAGCTACTATTACCACCGCATAGAGATCAGTGTAGTGTAAATAGTCATACATTTGACTGTTACATCTGTTTTCTAGAACAGTCGCCTCACTAAAGCGGCGACAGCATTTAACGCCTGTCTACAAATTGTGATGTTAACCGACCGAGATTGGACGTATGACGTAATATATGAACTGGAGCGAAGTAGCACTTACTTACTTAGTAGTACTTACTAGCATGGACCCAGGACTTTGTTCCCGTGGGAATTTCGGGAATTCTTCTCTTAGTGTTCCTCTACATTGCCTAAGAAACCCACATGGCAAATTTCAGCTTCCTACGCCCAATAGTTTGCGTTGGTTGTGCGTTGTCTGTCAGTCAATCAGTTAGAATGGAAGAATTATAAATATATTGATTATAATTACTAGCTGTGTTCCACAGCTGCGCTCCCGTGGGAATTTTGAGATACTATAAAGCCTTCATCAAAAATGTAGCTCTATCATGTGCAAAAAGATTTTTTCGAATCTGACTAGTAGGTAAATCCGGAGACTAGCGTGTTGAAAAACAATTTTGAGTGTACGTCATTTTGTGTATATTTTTATATGTAAGCTCTCTACAAATTTTTTTTTCTTTCTTACAGGTATGTCCAAAAAGGGGAGTGCAATGATTATAGAATCCATGTGGTAATGTAAGTTTATTTCATTATTAATTTCATGTATTGTTTTAAGATTCAAACGCTATTAAGAAAGAAATTTCGGAATTTCCACTCCTAATGGGGTGAAAGGGATGAAAAAATTCACGCGGGCGAAGCCGAGGATAAAAGTTAATTGTTCCTTACGGTATTATTTTTTTTCTTAGCTTTTATTTCATTTTTAAGTTTATATTGAAATAGTTGTCAAAATTGAGATGGATGAAATTATAAATTTTGGTTTCATATCCTAAAAAACAGTTACCGATGAAGTACTAGGATAAAAGTTAGTTTTGTGTAAGTATTAATTAAATGAATACTATTCACAGAATACTAGGTTATAGAAATCTTTTAACTTAAGCCAACTCCAGCCGTAGGTGGTTATGGGCTAGCAATAATGTCGTCACCGCGCGCGCATACAGATTGACACTATCCCACGAACCACAGACTACACAACAGAATTCAAATTCGATGACATTGAAATCGAAATTCGTTCGAAAATGGAGAGTAACGATAAAAAATTATGGAAGAACACTTGATTGATAGAGGAATTTTACTTAAGTGAATATAGGCGTAACTTTTAATAGAACATTAAATTGGCCAATGTTCATTTCAAGGCTTTTTAGAGATTACTAGCTTTCGCCAGCGTGAATTTCCCACGGGAACCGTGCCTTTTCCTGGGATGAAAGGTACCCTATGTCCTTCTCCGTACTTCTAACTATGTGTATGCGAAATTTCAGGAAGATTAGTTCAGTAGATAAAGCGTCAAGAGGTAACAAACAAACTCACATTCACACTTATATTAGTTAGGATTAGGATTATTTATGGAAGATTATTATGGAAGACTCTAAATCGACTTCGGGCTGCTGTTGGGAGATGCCGTGAAAACCGCGTTAGGTCGGGTTTCTCGGCAAATATTATGTGCGATTGCGGAGCTGTGCAATCTATGGCTTACCTCCTGGCGTGTCCGAATTGGCCCGAATCGTGTACCATAGAGGATCTTTACCAGGCCAACGATAAGGCGATAGTCATTGCCACCTACTTGTCTATGAAAATATAGATTTCATTTCGACTTGCCAAGAAGAAGAAGGCTTTTTATACTACTAAGAAGATAAACACGCATATGATCCACCTGATGCGTGATGATGACTTTTTAATTCCTGATTTAGAGAAAAAAACCGGCCAAGTGCGTGTCGGACCACGCATAAAGTAGGGTTCCGTAGTCATTTTTGGCACCGCGCTGTTTTGCATTTCTTGCAAGAAAAAAGTATATATTTTTATTTTATTTATGATTTTAAATAAGAGTTTTCGCGCCTGTTTCTTTACGTGAGTGATTTGAAGTTTATAGGTCCAAGACTTTAGAAATTACATTATGTAAAAGACTTTGGCGGGCTATATCTCGCAAATGGTAAAGCTGATAAAAAAGTGTTGTATGGAAACCCTACCTTATTTTCATAGTCCTTTTTAACGATACCCCACACACAAGGGGATGCACTCAAAAAAATATTTCACCCCCCCCCCCCCCTTTACATGTATGGAGAGGTACCCTGAAAAAGGGGTAATTTTAATTTTTTATATTTTTAAAAATGAGATCTATATGTGAAGTATCCTCGAACCAAGTTACATGCAAATCAGTCCATAAACGTAGAAGATATTCTGCTGTGACAGACTAGGACGGACGGACGGACTGAACTATCTTATATAAGGGTTTCTTGTCGGACTACGGAACCCTAAAAAGATGGCGACCACATTTTAAGGCGATATTCTGATAGAAGCATAGAAATAATTGATAGAAGTCAGTGATATTTTTTAAAGGAATTGATTAAAATTTAGTTCCTCCTCCTCCTTTAGTCGTATTCCTCATGACTGAGGGTCGAGGTCATTAACTGGATTAAAACACACATAACGACTATCTTGGCAATGTTAATGGAGTGGTTTGCCATTGCCTTCTCCAAAATTTAATAAGAGATATTTAACTATAGACCATAATCATTTGTTTTTCTTTATTTGGAAAAGTAATCATAATAAATCAAATCATAATATTTTTTTGTAACATTATTTCCCAAATACAAAAAATAAGGAATATCTTAATGAGACACATTCAAGATTTGAATAAACAATAAATTATTATCGACATATCGATATCCATTCATATTATTTGGCTAATGGTACTAACATTGCCGTATTCGATAAATATTGATCATTTAGAACTAGTTTAGTGCACATTAAATTGCTGGACAGAATTTAATGAGGCTAATTATTAGATAACAGCAATATTTTATGGAAAAGGTGGCCTAATTGATGGTTTAACGATCCGTTTCATAAAGATTTATTATTTGAATGCTTACTTTAGTTTCCTTTTTTTTTTTATATAACATAGGGCGGCAAACGAGCAAGCGGGTCACCTGATGGTAAGCGATCACCGCTGCCCATGGACTACTGCAACACCAGGGGTATCACAAGAGTGTTTCCGGCCTTTCAAGAAGATGTAGACTCGTTTTTTTAAGGTTCCAATGTCGTATCGGTTCGGGAATACCGCCGCAGGAAGTTGGTTCCACAGTTTGGTCGTACGTGGCACGAAGTGTCTTTTAAAACGTACGGTGGTTGACAGCCAGTCATCCAGATGGTATGGATGAAACTTCAGCCTGTGACGGATGGTACGGTGCACGGTGGTCCAAGCGCCCTACTAGCGCGGTCATAAATACCTTACTTCATTAAATTTGTTAAATGGGATTTTTCTGAAGGGTAAATAATAAAATAATGCTTCACTAATGTGTATTGATGCTTTATATATAACAAACAGTACAATTTGCACTGTTTAATATAAATTTAAATAGTCAATATTTGAGATTTATTCACCCTCGTTCGGAAATACATCTGAACATAATATCAACGCTGTTCATGAAGGGGTTATTATTAAATATGTATTCTTTTATACAAATTACGTACAAAAGAAGGCAAGAAAACAAAAACTACAATTTATTTACAAACGTCATTATAACCACAACTAAGTTAAATAACTACAACAACCAACCTAATTTCAATTTAATCTAAATTCTTAATAAATCTAAAGCTTGCCTCGACATAACGCTCTTTTTTTACGGGGAAGTTTCTGAAGACCACTGATGAATGGGTCTGAGCTGAGTAGAAGTCTGTTTAGTAAGTCCGTATTCGTAAGTACTTGCGACATTTTTCTCGTGTGATCCCGTCTGAAGGCCATATAGTTTTTGTTGTTAGTTTCTGCTGCCTCTTCGGATAATTCTTGATTTAGTTCTAGAGACAATTTTCCAAAATCTATCAAGACTCTTACCTTACATAAATTAAGTATCTTACTATCTAAGTTCCTAATGTCTACATTTTCGACCTTATCCAGTTAAGCTAGAATAGTTTCCAACACGTGTTAATATTTCTGAAGAACAGATCCAGTTATGGCAGACCAAATCTCAAAGAACTGCATCCTTGAGAACGAACATTAATCAAAGTACCTACCTGAAAAAAATAAATAATAATTTACGCATGTTTCGTAGACCGTGCTACGCCAGAGCCTACGCAGTCGTAGAGGCTGTATAGCAACTAAATGTGCAAAAGGGGGCTATAAAACCTTTTATATTTTCAAAATAGACAGTCCATCCTTTAATATAAGATATATTAGAGAATTCGATTATGGTTGATTTTTTTTGTAGGTCTATGTCAAGTCAACTTTAAGATACATATTTGGTTAAAATAGTGTGTGGCGTAGCACGTAAAAATACGTCATAAAAAGTAAAATAAAACTTAAAAATATAACTAATTAGTAATAACATACCTTGATCTTGGAAATCCATGTCACAAACACCACTCAAAAACAATGCAATTCTGAGTATTCATAGTTACACAAACAGTAGTGCTAATAAGTTACTGATAAGGTGAGCGCAACGTAATAATGTGTTCACTTCGGAGGTAGAAAAATAAGTGATAATTAAGTAAAATTGATGACATATGTATACTTTAGGGTAGCTTGTTTATCTGTTAATCATTATAGATAACTGAATTGGGGGTAATTGAAGATGAATTTTTAACATTTATGACCTATGGCGGGACCACCGTGCGGTGGTGAAATTCTGCGGCAGGTATTACGTCGAACAATTCATCAGAGCACTCCCCATGATACATTCGGTAAAGAATGCACAAGGATGCGACATCCCTACGCAGAGCCAGAGGATCGAGACGGCTGACGAGATTCTCGTCATCGACGATGCGAATCGCACGACGTTCCTGTAAATTTTAGGTACAAAAAACAAATCTATACATATAAATTTGGACACTGATTGTCTGAACAATGAGACAAACCCGTTAAAACTTGATATTTTTTTGCAAAGAGTTTTTTTTATAGTTTAGCATTAGTAGGCACTAAGAAAGAATTTTGAAAATTTCACCCTTAGGGGTGACAGGGAAAAAGCTAGCATCGACTAAGGTAGAAAAATTGGGCGCAGCCAACAAATCGATTCAGCATGCGATACTTTCGCAAATCGAGCGATTTTTCTTACGTATCGATACTCGGACAATTATCGATCATTAATCATTCGGACCACTTTTGAACAACGGTTGCGGCGTTTTAAAGGTTTCAATAATGGCGCCTTTTTTGTGTAAAGATTAAACGAAAAATTAATTTCTCTTGGAGTATTAAAAGTTTCTGAATGATGAACGAAAAGTCTTTTTAGCAAGAAAATAACTACCTACTTAGTATCGAGCATTGAGCAAAATGAGCAAGCCAAGTCCTTACCTATCTTAGTTGTAACTGATGTGTAACATCTGAGTCTATCACATAAAATAGCGCCGATTCCTTCAGTTTTCTTTTATATACTTTCGTCTATATACTTTTTCACTATCACTTACTTTATCACTCGGATGAAATGCAGGAAAGTGAGGAAAGATGTTACACATCGAATTTTTTGGATTTCAAAGTCAATTGTTCATTTAAATAGTCTTAAAAATAGCACTTTTAAATCGTCATATTCTTGTTTTGTAGTTAGTTGACGTCATAAAATTACTTAAAGCTAAGGTTACCACCGCCTCCTCCACCGCCTCAAAGCGCAAGTGGAGAAGAGGCGGCGCAACAAACTGCACTGCTGCATTTTCTCCAAAGACGTAAAATTTTACAACATATCTTATTTGTTGATTCGTCGAATAGTCAATTCGCCATAAAACAAATACGCATCAAATTGACTATCATATCTATTGACATCAATCTGACATAGACCCAATTTTTTCTTCGTGATTCCAATGAGAAAGTATTCATCATCATCATCATCCACAGCCTTCCGTGACCCACTGCTGGGTATAGGCCTCCTTCTGTCTACACCTACCTTCTCGGTCCTGGGCCATCCTACTCCAGTTGTTGCCAGCAATATTCCTCTCATCGCCGACCCAAGAAAGTATTAATAAATTATTATTGGAATCAGTGGTTGGCCTGTGGTGTGGCCCTAGAATAGCACCAACCCATCTCTTTCCGTGGGTGTCGTAAGAGGCGACTAAGGGATTTAAAACACCGGAGGATGGGCAGCAGCATCTTTCCGCATACTATGCCATCACACTGCGATCGCCAACCCGCCTGCCAAGCGTGGCGATTACGGCAAAACCCTCCATGGATGAAATCCTTGGGGGAGGCCTTTGTCCAACAGTGGACGTCTTTTGGCTGAGAGAAGAAGATTGGAATCATGGAGGAAAAAAATATTTCAAAAATAACACTCCAAAAACAAAGGACAAGCGATAACGGTGAGTACATTTAACACTGTCTCGGCGTTATTAAATCGATATTTCCGAATCGATCTCTCGAGTAATTGTCGGTAATAATCGAAATATCGAAGGTGTCGATGTAATAAGATATGGGTCCGTTACTTGCAGAATGCAGGTGGTCGATATTTAAATGAATCGGTGCGTAGTGATTCGTTGATTTCGATTCGATTCCGTTTGACAGATTGCTGTATTTTTTTCGATTTTGACACGTAATGGATTTTTTATCACTGCAGAGGTGAAATATTTTATTTTTATTTTAGTAACTTTGTGTTTCAATTGCACCGAGGGTAGTGCATAATTTTAACTTTAACGGAGGTGCGCTCTTGCCACGCCTGGTTCTACTGCCTTTGTCCAACCAATCGGATCACATGAACTTTATTTTCCGGTTGGTTCGATTAAATGATTGGACCACTTAAACTATCATATTTTTAGGTCACGTGGTCCTATCCTACCGATCGAACCACTTGAATGACAGACATAGTAAAACTGCAAATGGCATTTTCATTGTTATTTCGATTTCTGTGGTCTAATTCTTCATGAGGATCCAAGAATTATTCTTCCTCTGCGTCCTTGTCTATACACGTAATACGTATTCTTCATGGCAGAACGTCTAGGGTATTTAGGTGGAATGAAACACACGATACAACTTTCTTGGCAATGTTATTGCATTGTCTATAACACATGCACATATACAACATATACATTCACACATGTCTATCTACACATATAAGAATTTATATAAGAATGTAAAAATTCATATAAGTACTGAAGCTATTTAAGCTTCAGTACTTATATGAATTTGCATATGATTAGGCACTGCCTCCAATTTTTAGGGTCTCTGCAGAACAACAGTTTTAATTCATCATTTAAAAAAAGGCATCAGGTGTGAAGAATGGACTTTCAATGTATGGAACTTACGTGACGAATAGACAATGGCAAACTGACATAGACCCAATTTACCGAGTACTTGAAATAAGTAAAACGCTAGGATTGTTCACTTATTTGTTGTACGCAATTCGCGTATCAGCAAATTTGTCCGTCTGTCCGTTATAGTGTTGTGTTGGCTTTTCACACAGCCTAGTTTTAAGGCGCTTGAAAGCCTTTGAACTGTTGTATACGAGCGATTTTAAAACGCGCGTTCTTTTTATTTATTTGATGATTTAGTAATATTAATATTCGCTGTGTGCACGACTATAGTGCCTCTCTCGGCTGACACTTTATACGGACTTTGTCATTAGCTGTCAGTAGCTATTTGTAAGAAAATAAACAAATAATTTTGTAATTTATCATAATATTTGATATAATGTAATTAAATTTCCTTTCAGTGATTATGAATATAAGAACCTTTAATTTCATAATGATTTTGATACGGATACTCACGCGTCTTGTTAACTAGTCGGCAAATCCGGCTAACAAGACGCGTGAGTATCCGTATCAAAATCATTATGACTATTTCTCTCGTTAGTTTTAACCTTTAATTTCAGTTCAATATGAGCCTACTCATACTTAATATTTTGGCCCCGGTCCTGTCGTATCAAAACCTTAATTCTAAAGCCGGTAATACAGAGGTGTGGCGTATACTCCACTGACAAGAGACGCTGTAAAATAAGAAGATAAATGTCTCTGTCTAAATAGATTCTAACAAGATTCGATTTTGTTATACATATTTCAAATTAGAATGCGCGTCTTTTCTCACGCTCAAAACCAGCCAGTATGTCTAAAACACATTTGAATAAAGACTGCGCTATAACAAACATTGCTTATTGCTGTTCTGCGTCTTATGTTGACGGACTACAAGTTTCACGACCAATCATAGCAGACCTACATTCTAACAGAGAAAAACCAAATCGAGAGGTCAACGAAAATTGGCCAGTACAGTTTACATGTGTAAGGTTTTTTAGAAATGAGATCGTTATGTTGGCACCACGAGCTCTATTGTTTGACATGCCATTACATTTCAAATTGGAATTTGAATATTCCGATTTCGAAATAGAACCTGAACATTTTAAATAAAAAATGTTTTAGCGTCTTGTAACTGGCAGCAAATATTGCATTATTTTTTATTTATTTACTTTTTATAACAAAATACATATCAGAAAATACTAAATAATTTGCGAACGAGTTAAAATATCATTAAAGAGAAATTGACTATATGAAGCAATCATTAATAACAGTCAATTTAACTTTATAATTTAATTATTGCACACGATTGACAGCTCCAAATTAATTGTGAGCAGCATGACTCGGTCAATCCAAGAGGTCATTGAAACTAAGCATCTGCTAATATCAAATGTGTTATGCAATTTGGTTTCATATTCAACTGTTTGTTCATTAGAAGTTACTGCTACTGTTGAATTTATAGGTTACTGGCTTTTGCCCGCGACTTCGCCCGCGTGAATTTCTCACGGGAACAGTGCTTTTTCCCGGGATGAAAAGTAGCCTGTAATACTTCTAACTATGTGTATGGGAAATTTCAGGAAGATTGGTTCAGTAGATAAAGCCTGAAGAGGTAATAAACAAACTCACTTTCGTATTTATAATATTAGTTAGGATGCTTATGTTCTTACGTCTTTGTCTCTTACAGATTATACAAAACCTTGACCTGAAAATGGAAATGAACTAAAACCAATGTGAAAAGTGAATTTAATAAAAATAATGAATTTATTTCAATCTGTCGCATCAAAATCTGTTAAGTCGTTCAGGACTTATTGATAAATAAAGAAACTTACATACATACATGAGCCCTGAAAACATAACACTCCTTTTTTGGTCAGTCGTGTAAAAAATTTGATATTCATTTACATATGAAACATCGATCATATTTATTAATTATGACAAAATGACATTTAAACCCGAGTTTCAATATAAAACAATTAATAAACAATAAAAATTAATTTAACTAAAAAGGCATAAATTAAAAAGTTCGACTTTCGCTTATTAATATTGTTCGTTCGATCGTGACCAATCGCTAATTAAAGATCGATTCATTTTAAACGATTTTAAATATTGAGTTAATATTAATTTAAAAGTTAAACTTGTATTTATGTAAATATTGGTATTAGGAAAGTAGGTATCCAAATTTAAGAAATAGTTCATAGAAACCAAATCAACCTCATAAATATAAAGAAAAATTAATTGAAAACATATTATCAAAAAAAGATTTTCTTTTCAATTAGGTATATGTCATTGCGTTTTTTTCTGAAGAAAATTCTGATAAAATGTTTTGTTTCTTTTATAGGCATTTTTTTTTAAAAGACGCTTTTAAATATGAAGAAAATATTGGTAGTCTTTCATATAATTTTCTATCTCCATTCGATTTTTTTTCCGGTACTTACCTGTATTTTTCTTGTTTTATTAAGTCTTATGTTTTTACTAATAGTTTATGAAAATCGTATTTTCAAGATGTTCCAATATTTAGTCGGCATCAGATAAAAATCGCACGACATAACTTCGCTAATGAAACCACACCTTAATCTCCTCACTCCCTCGGGCGCTGTAACGAAACCTCTTTTGATTAATGAATTTCTGTATCCAAAAATGTGGAGCTATATTTTTTCTCTCTTTCTCCCAAATTGAGGTGAGTGAACCCGTTTAAGGATAAGTCGTTATTAAATACTGTGAAAATAATGACTGCTAATACATCTTCAGATTTTGAGGGTTATACTCAAAATATTGCATATTTTAAAGGTGTTATTCACTAACTGGACACGAGAAAATGCCCAGTTGGATAAGGTCGAAATAATAATTATTTTTGTTTAGTCTACTTTCGTGTGTCTAGATGGTCATACGTAATATTAATTTTATGTATAACCATACGGCCAATTGATCTCGCACTTAAAAAAATATTTTATGGCAGATTACAACTCGTGTCCAGTTAGTGAAAACAAAAAAAAAAGTCATGTTTATCCATCTTTCTCGCAAAAATATGTTAGCATGTCCAAAAGTAATCAATACTTCCTTTTTATTCATATACACGCGCATATCTAAATATCCGTGTCCACTTACTGAATAACCATTTTAAATTCGGTAATGGTAATATCCATTGTGATTAAGGTTGCAGATTATGACACCTGATGCTCTCGAGGTGAAACCGATATAAGGAACAAGCGATTGAGTGCGAGGCGTGACTTAGTAATGTGGATCTCGCCTGTAGCCTAATGATCTTGAGGATCTGGTATGACCTGAAAAATGACTTACGAATTATTTTATCATTTTATAAAACTTCAAAAATAAAGAAGTACAAAAAAACATTGCCTAGAAACTAGGGTCTCACTTTCGGTTCTCATAACCAAAAATAGAATTATAAAAACTGTATTTAGGCAGTATTTATTCTGATATTGTTAGTAATACATATACATATATTGTATTTTAGTTAAATAGATTATTTTGTACAGAGATCTTAAATAAAATAATTCTATACTATTTCGGAAATGTTATAAATAAATATCCTACCATTCCTAAAAAAATAAAATAACTATTTTAGTTTTAAAATTAGGTATACTGATACCTATACTACTGATAAAAAATACTATTTATCCAGTTCATTATGCAATTCAAAAACATGTTATTTATAACGAGGTTAGACAAATTTAAGATAAATAAGCCTTTAAAATAATAAATTACCTGAGGCTTAATAAACTCATCTTACAAGTGAAATAACAAATTATGATTCAAAATGAGATCAAATGTCAGTGTCGGGTAACTGCTAATTTATCCAATTAAAATAATAAATGCCATCAAGTAGATAACAAAATATTTATTTATTACATTTACGGGCCAATTACCATAATTTATAGATTAACTTCATAGGTAAGAACTACGATTTACTAAATTAAACGCTTGTCATGACCTACCTGTTCAAAATTCAAGAGAAATGTTACAAATTTTCACAAAATTACCAACGTCATTAATTATATTCGTAATAGATAAACATCAGCAGTTATTTAACTGAATAATTATACACAATGACATGTCAAGAATCGATACATACCTCAAAGCGAAATTCTCCGTCGAATTTGCATATGTAAATGCATAATCGTTTTAACGAAACTCCACCTTAAGTTTTAGAACTAGAGTTTTAAATTCTAAATTTGTTTAAAAAAAATTGACAATATTTCACAAAACTGGTGCATAAAATCCGTGGTCTTAGACGGGTCGTTGAACTTTTAAGTTTAACGGTTGACATTTGGAATTTCTAATCTGTGTTTTGTTTAAATTTTTTGGTCATAACGTAATTTAGTGTTGCCATACATGTTTCGGTCGTTGGTAGGAGGTACAAAGGATGTTTGCTGGCTGGGTGGAAAGCCGTGAAATTGCCGGTTGTGCATGACTGGAGAAAAAGTGGTTTCGTTTTGACAATAAAAACTGTAACAGGCCGAAAATGCTCGAGTTTCTTTCTTTCTATCTAACTGAATAATCAATATCATCTATCTATATATAACTCAAAGGTGACTGACTGACTGACATAGTGATCTATCAACGCACAGCCCAAACCACTGGACGGATCGGGCTGAAATTTGGCATGCAGGTAGATGTTATGACGTAGATATCCGCTAAGAAAGGATTGACGCGAGCGAAGCCGCGGGCGCCAGCTAGTTGAATTTAATATGATAACTTTCACTTTCAAAAATTTTTAAATAGGAAAAGAAGTGGTACAGGATAGCTAGCTTTTAGAATTTAGATTACAATTTTCATCACTGATGAAAACATAAATCTAGGTTCCACCTTTGCTGAAAATAGATTATCCAAAAAATATACAAAGCAAAATGTAGTACCATTTATTAAGTTATTCTTTATTTATTTTTTTATTATTTATGGCATCTTATTCTTGTTTATTAAGCTGTTGAATATATTTTTAAATCTTAATATAAAAGCATAAAATGCTTGAAAATACGAAAATAGATCTAGATGCGCCTTTTTTTCCTTGAACTGTACCTAAGTCCAAAAATAACAATCTTGGCAAAAAATGTAATATGCGCCCTTCTTTATACAGAAATATTCCTGTGTTACCATTCCTAAAAAATCACCTTGTCATAATATAATGAGCATTCAAATTACAGAAAAAAAGTGCAGCCTACTCACTCATCTCAAAATAAAACTTCGTGACAGCCAAAAATGGTGGGTCGTCCTTCACGACTGTTCAGTGTACACTGAACGCCAAATTAAAGACATGCGGTATGCCGTATATGTATCTGTCTGTAATTTTAAAGCTATAAAATTTGCTTCTGCAAATTTTTGGATTTTTTTTACTTAGGTTCTGCAGGCATAATAGTTGTGATGGTATGCCCTAAGTTCTGAATCAAATATTTAGTTTAAAAAATATGTTAAAACACCAGAAACTACTACTAAAATTAAGTTTGCTTTGAGATTTAAAACTGACCTTAGTATTAGTATACACACAGGACTGACACTAGAACATGCATCTTGAAGTAATTTCGATAAATGTATAAAAAATTAAAAAGTTTGTCATTCCATCGTATTTTGTCGTTTTGTAATCGTCCATTTTGAATATCAATCGAACATCATTATATTCAAAATCTTTTAAAATCTGGAATATTGCATTCTGCAGACAATTTTCCTGCCAGTGTACAACCATCCAATTAAAACTGTCTCGTGCTTCGCGATCCGCAAGTTCTGACACGAAATTAATTCAAAAATTAAACAAACACAGATACAGTTTTTAAATTCCGAACTGACGTAGGGCCGGTCTCCACCAGAGCGGAGAAAAGAGGAGATATGTGAAGGAAGAATGAGAGATGAATTTCTGCTAGAAATTCATATTCTCTCCTCTGGCTATCAGAATATCATCATCTACCTATATATCCTCATTCCACTTCATGTGGGTTCTACATCATATCAGTGTTTACCATCTTTCTCGGCCGATGTTCACTTAACCTTCTTTTTGGCCTTATCAGGATAATTTTCAAAATATTTTAGAATATTAAATATCGAAATTCTGTTATTCTATTCGTCAGACATAGCATTAGACACCCACTAATTCATCAGACAACATCTTCACATGATCGCTTCGAATATACTTACTACATACTTACTTATTCCGCTGGCTCAGTGACCCCAAAGTGGATCTTGGCCTCCGATACGAGAATATGCCTTCTTCTATTCTATAGGAGAGGTTCATGCAGCAGTGGACTTCTAACGAGATGATAATTGGTTGTCAAAAACACAGTCATAACATTTATGTTGTAAAGTGACGTCTTTGAAGAAAATTCAGGAGTATATATGTTGCACCGCATCTTCTCCACTTGCGCTTTGGTGGCGGTAGTAACCTTAGCTTCAAGTAATTTTCTAACTTCAACTAAGTATATGACGATTTCAAAGAGCTATTTTTAAGCCTATTTAACTAAAACAATTTTCAGTTCATTTCACATCCCCTCTACTCTCTGATCTGGTGGAGAGCGGCCCTAACCTGGTCATTGATTTCACGTGTAAGTGTAATTACATTTTGATTTTGAAGGGTTAATATTATGCTGTCAGCACTTTCCCTGGAGTGTGTGGTCGCGTTCTGATTGATTGGTGTTACCGCTAACAATTAAAGGTTAACATTGTGAGAGGTGTGGTTTCTGCTGAAATGGGCGCTTTTTACCGACTTATTGTGGTGAGATGGGTTAAATACGTCAATGGCAATGTGAATAGGAAGAGTGTCGAGACTGTTAAGTGTTTCTGACTTCTTCTTCTTCTAAGGGTGCTTCTCCAACGAGTGAAGGTAAGCTATTAACATCCGTACAGCTAAAGACAAAAAGGACTTGATCCTTCTTGTCTGTACGGAACAGCTCAGCTATTTCTAAGTTGGTAAAATACCTCATCTATTTTTTATTAGCTATTTACGTCCCACTGCTTAATAAAAACTTTTCTATAATTTCCTCTAAGGAAAAAACTATTATCATTAATTTATAAAATAATAAAGCTAAAATATTATATGCGTTAATTTTTAAGTCTTTTTTTGAAATAATTATTTTTACGAAAGGAAACGCAAGTATTCATGATTTATTCCACAAAAGCATAGTACATGTAAATCACTATCACTATACTATGCGATTACTTTGCTGATACACTTGGGCAAATGTCATTTTGACGATCAAAACTAACTTCACTATACTAACTTTTATAAAATTTAGTATAGTGAAGTTAGTTACAATCGTCAAAATGACATTAGCCCAAGTATCCTTTTTTTTATCGAGGTGAAAATGCCTTCGCGGAAATCGCGAAAATGCTGGCGCAGGACCGGTCGTTGTAAAAATCCTTGGGGGAGGCCTTTGTCCAGCAGTGGACGTCTTTCGGCTGAGATAGATAGATAGATAGAAAATGTCATTTTGACGATCAAAACTAACTTCACCATACTAACTTTTATAAAATTTAGTATAGTGAAGTTAGTTACAATCGTCAAAATGACATTAGCCCAAGTATCCTTTTTTTAACGAGGTGAAAATGCCTACGCATACCGCTTCACTTCTTAATAGTCGAGCAGTCAAGCAGAATGTGGGACTTGAACCAACTAAAAACACCCTGGTGCCTCTACGGAACTGTGGAGTTGCCACAAATCTTCCACACTCTCTCACCAAAGCCCAAGTATCGTAGCAAAGTATTTGCATAGTACGCATCGAACAGGCGAATATATACGTAAGCAGAAAGTATCAAAACCTAGCTATAAAACTTAGTCCAAACGACCGTCTAGCAAATAAACCACCACCCAATCATCACCCGTTCACGAGTTGATGCACGTAACTGCTTCATAGCGATATTTTAATATTATAAAGGTTAAACGAATTAATTTTTTATCAACAAATATAACAATTAATTTACAAAAATTGGTGAAACAGTTTTTTAACAAAATTGCTTATTTATATGGTCAGTGTTAATTTTTGTTGGCGAAACATTCAATTACAGATAGTAATCGTTAAATTACAATATTTCTTATTTACGAGTTTACTCGAGCTGTAGAATAATAAGATCACAGAGTTGTCACTTAGTTACTACTTCTAGAGTACTTGTTTTTTGTAATCTTTTCATGAGGAGCGACGGGTCCCGTCTAATGACTACCATTATCATCATTTTTTTTAAGCCAAGTGGTAATGACACCCGCCTGAGATCGGGTAGGACCCGGGTTTAAATCCTACCTGTGTCACATGGATTTGTAGACCAATCTATCTGACTCATGTATGGTAGTTTTCTCATAGACCACCACCTGCTTCCGGTGAAGGAAAGCATAGTGAGGAAACCTGCACATTGGCTGACTATTTAGTTTATAAATTGTGTATACGGCTACTGCAACTAGATGGCGGTAGTCGAAAAGTCATGTCAGATGTCTTTAGGCGACTTGAATAAAATCTGACTCGATAAGAAAGACCACTACCTTATTGTTAGGTGCTTTAAAGTGTTGGTTACTAGTATTAAAAAAAATGTATTTCAATGTCGTTTATCTCGCTCTGACCACGTGGTCCTACCATCGTGGTCCTTTGTCGTACCAATCGGACCACATGAACAGTGGTCCGATTGGTACGATAAAGGCAGTTAATCGAACCATCCTGAAAATAAAGTTACTTTATTTTCCGATTGGTTATATATCCCTTCGTTTAACTTTAAATTTTCATTTTTCTTTCCTCTAATAAACTTAATTAAAGATAAACTTTAAAACTACAAACACCAATTTTACTAAAATTCTAGGAGTAAAATATTATATTGTCAATTATAATAAATATACAAAAATCAATTAATTCTGAATTATTAAAATAAATGTCAGTGTAAAAATAATTACACCTGTGTAAACATCTCTTCTGTTTTATAATCATTTTATGCTCGCGCGCACAAAAGTAGTAATTTTCTCGTTAATAACTTGCTAAAATTGGTGTCCTATTATTTTACGATTGAGTCATCAAGTCAATTAAAATACTATAAAAATTGCTTCTTTTTTGATCCTTTAACGAGAAAATCTGCGGGAAATGCCGTCATTTTTTTTATTCCAATTAATAATGACCTCTGAGAAATTCTTCATCTTTTTGTTAATAACTTTGATTGAGGCGAGAAAAGTGGGTTAACCAAAGCAAGTTTTAATCAATTATAAGCTTTTTCGTGGTTTTGCTTGTGTTAATTTCAGATCTCGTAAACTAGGTACGCAACTGATTATAATGAGCATTCTACTATAATTTAGATAATTTGATCCGTATGGTTTAATTATGTTTAATTGCTTCTAGTTTTCATTATTTTTAAAGTAAAACTTAACAATTTTTTATACTAAGTTAATATCACATGGTACAGTAATATATTTTTTTACTAAGTTTTTTTTATAACAAAAGGCGGCAAACGAGCAAGCGGGTCACCTGGTGGTAAGCGATCATCGCTGCCCATGGACTACTGCAACACCAGGGGTATCACAAGAGTGTTACCGGCGTTTCGAGAAGACGTAGACTCATTTTTTAAAGATTCCAATGTCGTATCGGTTCGTAAAAGTACACGGGCATATGGTCCACCTGATGGTAAGCGGTCAAGGCAGCCAATGGACACGCCTGTAACTTAAGGGGTGTGACACCGAATAAATCTTTTCACGCATCTTTTTTCTTTGTTAAATCTTTAACAAAGAATTAATTTACTCAACCATTCCACTTTCTCAAACCATCACAAGCGTCCTAATCTAAATCAATAGCAATAAAAGCTTTACAAGATCTCAATTAAGACCTAAAGATCCTGGATTTAGTACGGGATATGTTTAGAGCCTGATAGAGTTCCGTATAATACTATACAGTATAATATAGTGTGTCCATGTCATTGTCAGGTCAGGGCTTTGGCTGTACTGCGAGCGGAAATTATTATTCAACATTTATTTGATATAAAAGAATTCGAATTTCCTTTCGATATTCGAATTTTCAGTTATTATTTGAAGCGATGACTTGATTGGCTGAATAATTGAATGGACTGTTTGGATTGGCGCGACTTAGGTAGTATAATCAACTTGAATGCCGTGATAGCAAATGGCACGACGCCGCACGCTGTAGTGTCACGATGCTCAGATATTTCACATCTGCCGGGGCGTCCCGTAGCGGCCTACTTTTTAACCGACTTCCCAAAAAAGGAGGAGGTTATATTTTTAAATAGTGTCATACTGACAGATATTTTTATGTAATAGACAGCACTCCATATATGGCACTCTATCTGCCTTATTATTCAAAATATATGAGTGTTTTATTTAAAATAAAGATATCTTTACAAAAATATAAAAAACACATAACAAAGTGAAAGTATTATAATATTTTTAATAAATATAATAAAAAATGCTTTATCATAAAATTTTTGCAATTCAAAAAATAGCCCCTATTCCGCTCCAACAAAGCCCTAGCCTTACGTTGATCTGGACAAGTGTTGTCCTTGTCTAACACTGATTGATTGATAGGCATTTGTCGTTCTTACCATACCTTGTTGTTGGGTAATTGCGAGAAATGTAACATTTAATACTATTAATTTTGTAGCCGTAAATATAATTGTTTATTGGTTTAAATACTTTACACCCACATCCGTCTTGAATCTAAGGATTGCAATTTTCCTAGGCATAGTTTAAATTAATATATTTAGCAAACAAATATCTTCCATCGTCAGTAGCTGACGTGTGCTATTGTGTGTACACAATGAAATATTTCATAATTACCTTATTTTTTAAATTAATACGTACCACTTTTCTCGTTTATCAATCTCTATGTATTGATTTACTAGTGAATTTGTTATTGGCCTTACTTGAAATGTAATTCTAAGTTATACATAAGTTAACTTTGTAACGCTGTGAATTCATAAATAAAGAAAATCTAAATCTGAATGCTTTTACATTAAAATTGGGTGGACTACTTTTAGAACATTTTAATATTATCATGGAGTAGAATCAAACGTAGTTTAAAATATAATTATTTTCATGAAGTAGGGCTTGGGAACATTTTTTGGAGTACTTTGGGAATAACCCTTTTTTCCTCGGATCTTCTGCATATACCTCCTTAAGCAAAAGTAAATTTACTTTCACGGCATAGTAAAAAAATCCATTCGGACTCCTCAGTCTGAACTGGTATCAGATTTTTTCCACAGGTTCCACCAGTAGGTTAGGATTCCAAAGTACTAGTGGTCTCACTTCCTAATAAGAGTGGGTCTAATAAGATTCTCGAGTACTCGTGTTCCCTCTGCTAAAATTGAAAAGATGAGAGAAAATAAAGCTTAATGGTGCTTTCCAAAATCGTAAAGTCATCTTTGTTTCAAACAATAAGATGACAATAAAGCCTAAAGTTGAAACTACTACCTACTTATTAAGATATTTTTTTTTTAAATCTGAGTGCGTTTGACCTCTATCTTGCCTGATGGGAAGCAAAGATGAGATCTAGGGTGGTACACGCAAACTCAAAATATGCCTATTCACTCTTGCCTTATAATACCTGAATCATAGTTTTTTTTTGCTTTTTTTTCGCACGTATTAAACGCGAAGCGTCTGGCGTGCTGGACTTACTTGACTTATGGTTCTAAGGCCCCTGACACAGTTGAATACCTGACTTAGTCAGGTGATCCTGTGTCCACGGCTCTATGCGACGAGAGGGCGCACCATGTGGTTTTAGTGGGTTCGAGCCCCACACTGCCTCTCTCCCGTCCCCGCGGGAGATTGGCGTGGGTCGGCCATTTCCACATGTAAAAAAAAAAAAAAAAATGGTCCTAAGGCCCCTAGGTGGGGCAGAGAGCGTCCATAGTGCATCTCCAATAGAATAGAATCATTTCAATAGAATCATTTATTCATTTATCATTTATTATAATATATAGTATAAGTGCTGGAGTCCTGTGAATGTGAATCTCCATTGTGAATGTGTCTGGCGTGCACTAATCTTTAAATAAAAATCTATTAGAATAGGTAAAGACCAACTAATAACCATAAAATATCGTTTATTTCAAATCAGAACTCTCGTCTAACTAATCTGTGAAATTTATATCTTGTTCTAATGTCATTCTTAAGAAAACCAACTTTTGAAATATCAAATTTTAAAACAGATTAAACAAATCAGCTATCTAGTTTCAAAATGTAAATTTGACGCCATTATTATAATAGCGTTTACTGTCGCCATGCTAATTAAGAGTGTCGATATTTTAACAATAAAATATGTATTTATAATACATTATTAAAGCTGAATACTAATACAAAAAGTGTTATTTCAAATCGCGTGACAAACGGACGTAAATTAGAACTAAGAACGCAATACTTGAAAATTTCAACATTAACTTCGTATATTTTGATTTTGAAGTAGTGTTAATAGTTTTTCGCCGCCATTATATTATCTTTGTTTCTTTTTAAGTATGTTAAAGATAACACTAGTGCCAGTTTTTTTGAAGTCGTCTATTTGCATCTGGAGGAGGCCTTTTATTTATTTACTAGCTGTCGCCCGCGGCTTCGCCCGCGTGAGTTTTGCTTAGATGAAAAATCTCTCTTGGAGCTTTTCATCAAATGTTCCAGATCTTCAATTTTTATACGTCAGCAGAAAATGCTCATCAGGTTGAACGACTTTTAATAAGGCGCCATTTCCATATATGTTATGGTGTAGCTGGTCTCTTGCAGTTCTTCATCAGATGTTCCAGATCTTCAATTTTTATACGTCATCAGAAAATGCTCATCAGGTTGAACGACTTTTGTTAAGGAACCATTTCCATAATTCTTATAGTTTAGCTGTTCTATTAAGGTTCTTCATCAGGTGTACCAGTTTTCAAAATAAATTATAGCCTAAATGTTGCCCAGGCTTAATACAACAAAAAAAGTTTCATTCAAATCGGTTCAGTACTTTCGGAGATTAGCGTGATCATACATACAGACAGGCAGACAGACAAGAAATTCCAAAAAAATTTTTTTACTTTCTATTATTCATTTTAAGTGTCCCTCTATCCATTTCAGTCAAAAATACTAAATGTACAGACAAAATATTTTTACTGTTTTATTATATGTATAGATTTAAACTTTATTATACACACATACAAAAGTACAGTACAAAAGGTGGATTATATTGATCTGCAATATATGTATATCGATAAGACAATAATTAATGGTATTGTTTGTAGTTATAATATTTATGGTTAGAGTTTATCATTGATTGTTACATACCAAGATGTGAATAAAGGGGCATTTTATTGATTTGCATCTTACATGACTTATTTACACATGACTTATATACAAAAGCTGACTAAGGCTATTTAGAGTCTACGGGAGCAAAGCCGAAGGGCTCAGGTAGGAAAGTATTGAGTAACCTCCTAATCTTGTGTGATATCTTTATTCTTCTCTCAGCCGAAAGATGTCCACTGCTGGACAAAGGCCTCCCCCAATGGGGGGTTTTGCCGTAATCGCCACGCTTGGCAGGCGGGTTGGCGATCGCAATGTGATGGCATAGTACGTGGAAAGATGCTGCTGCCCATCTTCCGGTGTTTTAAATCCCTTAGTCGCCTCTTACGACACCCACGGGAAGAGATGGGTTGGTGCTATTCTAGGGCCACACCACAGGCCGTATATCTTTATTACAACTACTGATTTACGATGATTATTTCGTAAAATACAAGCAAAATAATTAATTGTATTGATAAATTATTGAATCGGTAATCACCAAATTAATCGTACAATAATTCTTCAGTAGAGATAACGGAATATGGTACTCTGTGTCTCTACCATACTCAAATTATATAATAAATCAGTATCGTTTCGGACTAAAAGCTACCAAATTGTATGTTAATGTTAACAGGATAATTACGTTTATCTATGAATTGATGAGGAATATTTTAAATTTAAAAATAAGGCCAAAGAAAAAATAAAGAGATAAATATTTTTTGTATATACTTATAGATATTTCTATCTCTCTACATAAACATTAGTCTGCTGTTTTCTGTATTTTTCTAAATCAACTGTGTCATAATTAGGTAAAATCCTGTTTTACACATTCATATATTTTGCGTGAAACGCGTATTCACATACAGACAGACAAGAAATTCCAAAAAAATTTTTTAGCTTTCTATTATTCTTTTTTAGTGTCTCTCTATCCATTTCAGTCAAAAATTTAGTTAATTTAGTAAAAATTTTACTGTTTTAGTATACATGTATAGATTGTATACTGCTAAATTGTATTGTATACAGGGTGTTTTTTAAATCATTGGCATCCTTTCTACTGGTGAAAGTACTCATGAACATGAGCAACTTTTTGTATGGGACCGACTCAATCCGATGGAAAAAAAAAATCAGCTGTTCCATACATTTCGGGTGAGTAGGTATTGGAAAATAGTATGGAACAGCTGATTTTTTTTTCCATCGGATTGAGTCGGTCCCATACAAAAAGTTGCTCATGTTCATGAGTACTTTCACCAGTAGAAAGGATGCCAATGATTTAAAAAACACCCTGTATATTGTAAAGTAAATGAATAAATGAATGAATATAAACCAAAAATATAAACTTATATTTTGATCTCGCAGAACCAAGATTTTGGGATATTAATTGCAATATTTTATTTTAATAAACTATGGGTTTGCTCGTAATACTCAGAAGACTGGCGATAAAAATTATAAACATGCCACACTTTTAATTTCTGTTTATCCCGAAGGTTGACTGGTAGAGAAAGCTATTAGCGTTAAGTCTGCCTTTTATACCAGATGTATAATATTGTTTTGATTAATAAAGTTTTAAATAAATAAATAAGCAGATTAAAAATAAAGGCAGTTTATGTTCCGAAACTGGGGGAACTGTCAAAAAGCGAGAGCAAAGCACTTCGAGCTCGCGCTCGGGTGTTTGTTATTTCTACTTGGGGTCTTCTTTTTCACTTTTAATGGAAGCCACTTCCAAGGCGTAACTATAACGTAATTATAACCTTTATAAGAAAAAAAAAATCCAAAAAGGTAACTCTCCAAAATCACGATTTTACAAACAAAAAAAAAAACATAACGTGGGAAATCGAATAATGAGTTTCATAAAAAATGCTTTCAATATTTCATACTTCGAAGAAACAGGCTACGATCCACATCTCTCGCGTGGATTCCCAAATATGCGAGTCCTATCGCAGAATCGATCCGCCCAATCGATTATTTGTAATCGATTTGAGTACTCGCTTTCGGGTCATCCGGGACAGGTGTCGGATATCTGAAACATTTATAAATAACCCTCAATTAACTAAAGAAAGGTGTTACACAGTAATCTGCTTCATTTTGAGTTTTTATAGCGAATGGTGTCAGATTTTCGCCCAAAAGCCCCGATAAGCACATCTCCAGAACATATCCAATCCATTGCCTATTGTTTACCCAATAAAAGTTTACCTAAAACAGCAAAAAACCGTTTTTCTTCACCAGGAATAGATGTAGGTTGAGAGGCTATATCAAAACATTTTCGTAAGTTTTTAGATATAAATCCTTGAATAATATGTTTAACTAGCTTGTACTATAGGCTTCGCCCGCGTGAAGTTAATGTTCCACCCTATTCGCCATCTTCGGGATGGAATTTCTCACTGCCGTGGCTGGAGAGTGGAAGATTGGTGGCAACTCCACCGTTCCCACCTCGTCAGTATTGGCATGTAGAGGCATTGGGGTATTTTCAGTGGGTCCAAGTCCCACATGCTGCTTCACTGCTCGACTATTGAGAAGTGAAGCGGTATGCGAAGGCATTTTAACCTCGATAAAATAAAAGGGGTGGACTTTCAAGAATTTCTTTCTTAGTTCTTACACGCAACGAACGCTACGAACCTCTCTGAAAATTTCAAGTTTCTTTGTTCTGGGGTTTCGCTTTTGCATTGATATACGGTATTTTTTTAAAGACAGATTCTAAGATATATAGATATACCCCAAAAGATTATTTAACCGCATTTTTAGATAAACATTTTGCTAATTAGGCTTACTGCTCATCAACGATTTGCGCTGTTGAACGTTTTGCTATTAAACCTTCTTGTGAAGTTCTTGTACACCTAAGCTGGTTTAAAAAAACTGTATGGAGATATATCAAGCAATTCAACCCGCCTGTGACGTGTGAATGTTGTAGACGTGTGAACAAGACAAAAGTCAGTAATATGGTCAGATGGCTACCACCAGTCTACGTGCGACGATTTGCGACGACCATTTTTGACCATGGCTACAAAATGGTGAGAGTACAGAATTGGATAATTCAAGTCCAAATTATCTGTCTTATATAAAACAAGCTTTTGCCTGCCACTTCGTCCTCGTAAATTTCCCACGGGAACAGTGCTTTTTTCCGGGATGGAAGGTACCCTATGTCCATCTCAGTATTTCCATCTAAGTGTATGCGAAATTTCAGGAAGATTAGTTCAGTAGATAAAGCGAGAAGAGGTAACAAATACAAATAAACTGTCTCAGATTATTGAGATTTCTGTAAAAGTAACTGACAGGTAACGCTAAATAAAAGCTTATAAACAAAAGAAATAAATAATGTTAAGTCTGTAACATCCATATTTTGTCCCAGAAGTCTGTAAATCTACTCAAGGAATGCAAAACAGGACACCGTCAGTGTCGATCCTTAGTTAGTCATGCTCCTTATAGGCTAAGGTTCTTGCATTGATTTGACTATGTTTAGCTGCCAATTCGATACCATTCTTGCAAGAAGATTAATTTTTTTAAATTCAATTTTCTATCTTGATCTATTACTGACACTGCATATATGGAGGAGAGGAGTACTTAATTTATTTATTTTTTCTTTTCTTTTTAGAAAAATCTAGATGAATAATTTGCATATTTTTTTCAAAAACCTGTATCAAATTTTATCCTACAGTATCCCACTGTATGCTTTCATCCAATTTAGTCACTTAATAGATGAAGAAAAATTATATTTTAAAGTTACATTTTTGGTAAGTGTGTAGCATGTGATGTAGTATTCTGAGAGTATAGGTATGTAAGTCAGTTCAGGTTAAAAATGTTATACGTTATGTTTTATGAAACTACATAATATCTATAGCAAAACTAGACATGCAAACTTATCGAGATTGGGTTATATTTTTGTCTCGTCTTTGACAGACGATACTCACCTGTAAAGTACTAGTAAAAATGCATACATATGTACATACAGATTATTACGCCTTTTTCCCGTGGACCCCCACGGGAAAAAGGCGTAATAATCTGTATGTAATATAATTGATGGTTAAACAAACTTACCTTAATGAAGTTTGACCATAATTATACGAGACGTTGCTTCCGAAGATATTTACGAGTATTTAATTCACTAAGCAGCTCGCTCTGCTATGTACCAGGCATGACACAATTTTTAGAGATTCAAAAATAAAATAAAAGAAATTTCTTCCAGAACCGACATGTCTACCCTACCCCGATACATCGCCGGTCACCGCGGCGAAGGACTTCATTACTTTAGAGCAAAATTTCGAAATGTGGCGCTTGGGATATCGTAATATGTATTTTACATATTGATTGGGACGGGCGGGTTATAAATATCTTCGGAAGCAACGTCTCGTATAATTATGGTCAAACTTCATTAAGGTAAGTTTGTTTAACCATCAATTATACTACGACGTTGCTTCCTCGATATTTACGAGTATTTAATTCACTAAGCAGATGTTTAGAGCCATTGCGAAATTTGCAAGATTTTTATTTTTAAATCATTATAATAATAATAATTATTATTATTTTTTAATGTGAGATATTAGAAGTGGTTCCTTAGATACTCAAAGTATCTAATCTATCTATAGGATGATTAGTTACATGAATAAATACGAATGTAGTTGTATCTACGACTATCTTCCACAAATATATTAGATTTAAATGAAAAATTTACGAAATAAGATAAAAAAAATCTTCGAATAGGCAATATGATGAAATGCCGGTTTTTTCATTTTGTAATGGTAAAAAAAAAAATTAAAGCTTATCAAATACAATTTTTAAGTTCTGTAGAGTACAAACTTTGGTTGCTAGCCTTGATATTTTGAGAGAAAAAATGTCAAGCAGTTAACAAGAAACAGATTAAAAGTTCTATGAGTATACCCTATGGGACAATAATTAACATAACCAAATTAACACCATAGTTATTCCCTGTGTGACCGGATATTAAGATTTAACAGGCTTATTTGGGAATAAGATATGTTAACTTTAAAACGTAAATATTTACTAAGAGAGATGTGATGGATGAACATTTTTTAGTCAGCAATAGTGAACTCAACGCAGGTAGATATGTTTGCACAGAATTAATTTTACGAATATCGACTAGAATTTTTACTGCCTAATGTCAGGAAGCTTTATTGTATTGATTATGAACATATACTTCTGGGTGGTTAATGTGTAAAAGGACACGATACTAATTTAGGATTCTTAACTATAAGTACTAAGTACTCGAGAAATATCTTTACCTGACAAATATATATTAATTTGCAAGGAAAAACATGAACAAGTATGCAAATTTTGAGGTCGGTACATTTCTGTTGAAATATACTAGTAAAACTTCACTGTTTTAATAGACTATACTTAGCCGAATATATAGGTGAATCGGCCACAGTACGATGATTTCACTATAACTTTTGTTATGAGTACGTATATACGTATACTTTTGTTATATGCACGTGCCTTTAGTTAGAACTATTAACGAAATACTGAATCCAACAAATGAATTTAAGTGTACTTACTGTACAAGCTTATTATGTTTCCGGCAACAAGTACATATTAAGAAGAAAATAGTTATGATACTTAGTTTTCCGAAAGAAGAATCTAAAAGTTATGTAACGTATAGGTAAAGGACGTGTAATGACAAGAGGGTCTTTAATTGTGATTAGATTCTCGATAATAGATTACTTCTCCAAATGGTAACTTACTCACGCAAGTCATTGCAGATGACCTTTGCTAGGAGTAATTTGTGATAATTACTGTAGCTGTAGAAAAAATAAAAGTCCATTTTATACTACATTATAACATTATTATTTCTTTGTATCGATCAAAAAAATCGCATCTAAATCACAAAGATCGATATCTATAAATTATGCATCAGTTGTTGAATTAAATTTGCGGAGGAAATTGAATTATTAGTAGAATGATGGGGATATTGGTACCAAAGAATCGAGTATACGTAGAATATTTAACACATCTACGATCAGAAAATATGTATTGCTATATTGGCTATTTGAATCCCCATAAACAGAAACTAAAAGCAACATACTGAGTATCTAATTTTGTTCAGTACTTTGCTTGCTCAAGCTTGAGCTAAGGGCTAATGTCTAATTCTTAAGAAACAAGTCTTTGTATCTTACTTTAATTTGTCCAAAAAAAAAAAAAAAAAAACAGTACTTTTACTGGCTTAAGGCACTTTTATTCCATTTATAGGGTGCTTTAGAGCGTTGCTGTATTACAGTGAACGTAAAAGTCGGTAAATTAGATTGAAAAGCTTGATCATGTATAAGTATTGAAATATAGTATGTAGTAATAAGTAAGTACACATTCTCAGTTTGTATTAGGTATTGTTACTTATTGAATTTGGATGAGGTCTGCAAAAAATCAATCAAGAGGCAGAATCTTTATGTATATTATATTCTTTATGTATATAAAAATACATGGGCAACTGTCAATGAAGTGAGTTGCTAATTATAAACAGAGAAAGAGACCGTTATCGGGTATTGACCCGATATTGGGTGATTCCGGAGTCATCCGGATTGAAAATGAAAATATTTCATTATACATACTTTTAGGAGAAAATTGATCGCCTGAACAGTTTATTTAAAATACTGTTAAATTTGACGTCATACACAATATTGACATAAAGTACATTGTTGGTTATGTATATATGAAATATAAAACACATAACTGATTGATCGATTGATCAGTCAATTTATTAAAAGTATTAAATAAGTGTATCAGTCGTGTATATTGTAAATCCAGCGTGTTAGTATAATTACTTACTATGAACGAAAACAAAAAGTAAATTATCTAGTTTATGTATATTTGGCGAATATTCATCTCTATTGATAAGTGGATTTCCTTTTCTTAGTTTACCGAACTCCGTATCCCAACTTTCTCTTGGGCTCCATGCGCTTCATCCCAATGTTTAGATATTTGGTATGAGTACATACCTGTTATGATGACCAGCAATGGTCGGCGATTTTCATTAGTCCTGATGTACAAACATTTATAACAACAGATACATACAGATAATCTGTCTCTGCCAAGAGTTGTGAGACTCGAAGTTCGCGTTTAGCTGAAATGAACAGAGCTTAGTTAATACTGACAGTGCATGGTTATAACATCATTATAGTTCTAAGAACTTACGCAGCCAGAAAAAATAATACTTGACTGTATCAGTCTAGTAATGTTTTGATAAGTAAGGGATACTTAAAGGGTGTTCGAAATGTATAGTAAGATACACACTTTCGTCACATGGTTATCATCTGATAATAATACTATTTGCATAGTTATACTTTTGGATAGTAGCTTGTCCACGGAGTTCTATTAAGTATATCTGGCTGATAATGTGTAGATTTGGCCATAATCGCATTGTAGTTCTGTATGTGCTAATATAAGTGTGTATAAAATTAGTAAGTAAGTAAAGATACTTTATAAACCAGGCTACGATCGCGTCGTAGTTCTAATGGGTAATAATGTGTATACCTGACTACAATCGCGTTGTAGTTCAATAAGGTAATAATCATCATCATCATCTCGAGTCGAAATGGCAAAAAATTAGAATAATGTGCACACGCGACTACAATCGCATTGTAGTTCTATATGTGCTGTTATATAGGTGTAATATATAAACTAGACTACGATTATATCGTAGTTATATTAGGTAATACTTTACTTAGCGCGAAGATTTTGTAGTTAAGCCTCTTGATTGGGCCCATTTTGCATAGGGAAACTGGGCGGCTGCATGCTGCTGAATCTTCTGCGTTGTTGTTGTTCTTCTATCGGACTATATGTGCTTGACTATAGTCGCTCTGATTACAATCGCATTGTAATTCTAACCCCGTCTACAATCGCATTGTAGTTCTATTGGGTCGTAATGAGCACACGTGATTACAATCGCATTGTAATTCTGTATGTGCTTGACTATAGTGTAAAACCCTGATTACAATCGCATTGTAATTCTAAGGGTAAATATATATCCCTGTCTACAATCGCATTGTAGATCTATTGGGAAGTGCACACGCGACTACAATCGCATTGTAGTTCTATATGTGCATAGCACAGTCCACACGTAGATCACTCGTAGTCCACCCGTAGATCACCCGTAGTCCACCCGTAGATCACCCGTAGTCCACCCGTAGAGTACCCGTAGATCGCCTGTAGACTCCTCGTTGACTACCCGTAGACCAACCGCCATCATCATAGCTATTTTAATGTCCCCAATATTGGGGCACTGTCCTTCCCCATGGGTGGGTAAGGAGGATTAGGGCATCAAGTGGGCCCAATGGGGTTTGACTGGTTTTTAAGACTGTGAATACAGTTGAGACCGACCCATCCAGTGACTAACGAAGTAACGTTAAAATCGAAAAAAGTCGAAAGCGTACAAAATAGGTACGTACGTTTTTATCACAATAAACAATTAAGCAATTGACGTAACGAATAAAAGTTTACTTTTAAATGATGCAATGATGGCAGCTTATGCTTGGCTAAAATCTTGTTTACACAATTATTCCAGGGTCTTCATTATAGAATTGGACCCAGACTTATTGCGAATCTAAATTCTGAACATACTTGTAATATCGTAGTTTAATATGATTAATCCTTCATCAACAAATAACCCAATTGGGCCTTGCGTTTAACCTTTAACGACGGAAAGAACTCAAGAAATAAGAAGAAAATTATCCATACATATGTAGATTCGTGATTTTGCCACGAAAAAATGTTTTTACAAATGTAAAACATAAACATGCGACGCATATTTCGGTTACGATTCATGTAAAATCGCAACTCGGAACACGAGTTACTTCTATTCGCGATATTGTATTATGCAATATCATGCACAGACAATTCCAAGATAAAAGGAAGGTAGGTGCTTAGTTGGGTCAGCGGAAAAAAATCAATTGGTCTAACGACCGTTGTTTGTTGAGTTTATGATTAAATGTTATCAAAGTACCCGCAGGTTTACACAGGTGTGATGTAAAATCACGGTTACGTACGAGTAATAGTAGCCAATGCAACATAAATATGTAGTTGACTAACATTTTGTTAGGCATTATAACTTTTTCAAAGTATCGTTAATATTCAAACCAGATATTCAGGTAATAAAAAAATACTTACATTTTTCGTTGTTTACGAGTGTAATGTAACTTAAAGTACGTTATTTTCCACTGACACTGAAGTTATAAATTAATTTTAAGATATTCCAGATACTTGGAATAAAAAGAAAATAAAAAATAGAAATATTGTTGTAGTGTGTGTGTTGCCATGCCCGCACACAAAAAGCGAAATGAAGTCCTTCGCCGCGGTGACCGGCGATGTATCGGGGTAGGGTAGACATGTCGGTTCTGGAAGAAATTTCTTTTATTTTATTTTTGAATCTCTAAAAATTGTGTCATGCCTGGTACATAGCAGAGCGAGCTGCTTAGTGAATTAAATACTCGTAAATATCGAGGAAGCAACGTCGTAGTATAATGTAAATAATCTGTAGGCAGAGACTAGCGATTTCCACTTGCTAAGATCCTTACAGATCTTTCTTGCTTCCTCTACACTCATCACTCTCTTCATACATGCTCTCCGATTATGGTTTCACCTAATTTTTAAGGAGGTCCGCAATCTGGTAAAAATGCAACCTTCCAAATAAATGAAAATATGTTTTTTTATATTACTTACAGTTTAAACCTTTTTCGCAAAATCCCGTTCGCTGCGAGCAATTAGCATTAAAAATAAAATAAATCAACAAACATGCATTGCGTGCAAAACTTGTGTATTTTGCTAAACTGTTGCCGAAACCCGTATTCACTTAGTTTTCGTCGGGAATCAAATAAATGTTGTGTAATAATATGTTTCGGGTCGCGTGACTGAAGTCTGTTGGTCTCAACAACTCGCTGACTGATTGGGCGCCTCGGTTTTTTTTTATTTTTTATCCAACTTGCAAAAAGGAGATTTTTTAAAGATGAATCTTTAGCTGATAAATCATTAAAGATTTTTCGTTAATTTCTTTCGGATCATTTACTAACGATAGTCCAAAAATCAATTAATTACACTTTTGATATAAAATTAATATTTGAAAAACAGACTTTCGCTATTCTGGAGGTCCACTGTTTGATTCTCAGAATAAATCGTATTAAACCACTTCTTTACATATAAAATCTGTCTGTTCACGATATACTTACTTCCTTACTTCGATGGCTCGACGACCCAAAGAGGATCTTGGCATTCAATACTAGAAGCTTCCACTCCTTCCTGTTCTGCGCTACTTCCTTCCAGGCGGCTCTTTGGAGGGCCTCCAGATCTTTTAGGACCTCATCCCTCCAGCGGTATCTGGGCCGGCTAACAGGATATAATTAAAAAACTTATTTAACGAAAATGGATTTTCATACTGTTTTCACAAATAAAATGGACGTAGTGGGTCCTGGACTATGGGCCTCATAAGAAGGCTCAAGATCACCCAAAGGGCGATGGAGCGCGCTATGCTCGGAGTTTCCCTGCGTGATCGAATCAGAAATGAGGAGATCCGTAGGAGAACTAAAGTAACCGACATAGCCCGTAGAATTGCCAAACTTAAGTGGCAGTGGGCGGGGCACATAGCTCGCAGAACAGATAGCCGTTGGGGCAGAAAAGTTCTCGAGTGGCGACCACGAACCGGAAAACGTAGTGTTGGCAGGCCTCCCACTCGGTGGACCGACGACCTGGTGAAGGTCGCGGGTTGCGCATGGATGCGGGCAGCGCAGGACCGGTCGTTGTGGAAATCCTTGGGGGAGGCCTTTGTCCAGCAGTGGACGTCTTTCGGCTGAGAGAGAGAGAGTGGGTCCTGAGGAATGTTTTGGTATATAATTTACGCGGACGAAGTCGCAGGCAAAAACTATAAGAAGATGAAATTATGAACTGAAACTTACAAATACAAATATCTTTATTTTCTCTACAATCTTTAGCAGGTAAGTACAGGTATTTAAACAGAAAATCAATGTAAAGATTGTGAGAGACTGGCGCGTCTGAACTAAGCAGAGCTTATATCTCAGAACGCCGAGTGCTTATAACGCAGAGTGTTTTAATTTTTTATTCACTGTGTGTGTGTGTGTCATGACATCTCTGAAACCTTAATACATGCACTTTACATGTAATTAATAACAACATGATTTCGAGTTGCGAAAAGTTACAATACTACGATCGCATATCACAGACATAATGAGATATAATAAAGTATTTCTCAAAATAATTAATGGCCACCGAAATGACACATTGCACCTTGCAAAGAAGACCTATAGGTCTCATCTTTTTTTAAATCAGCCTTGCAACATTTTGGGCTTGATATTATCTGGTTAATTTATCAAAGTCGTCAGCATGAAGTCTTAATAAGTGGTGTCAGACATGTAACTTTTATCACACAGTAGATTAGCGATTATTCGTTGCATTTCGTACGATTTATTTGTTAGAGTGTTTGTTTCTCATCAACTTGCAAGTCAAGGAAGTGGTCAAAATCTCATCGTAACTAATTGGACAATTGTTAGTTTCAACAAAAGAGAAATATTTATTTATATAAACATAAACTGTGCGATGGACTACTGTACACATTAGAGCATAGAAACGTGACCACTAAAAGTGCACTGTCACTATTTAACGACACTTCTTTTGACAAGCATCATGAATGATTGTGTCGAAATTACAGAATGATTTAACGGATGTAGGTAGGTAATTGTATCAAGAAAAATATTGGTTGGTTGTTATTTGAATTATTTTGATGCATCTATCTTAAAATATATGCCAAGCGTTTATTAATGATTTGATGCGTAGGTGTAACTAAAATAATTGTGTAAATTACAACAGGTGTTCTTAAATTTGATTTAAATTTCGTCTTCATTGGACACTTCCAGTGAAGGAAAATATCGTAAGGAAACCTGCACACTGCTATTGTAGGTAGTCAAAGGGACACTGCTTGACTTTTAATCATGTCAGATGCCTTTATCCATGACTTGAAAAAAATCTGACGGGCTGGGCGCGTTTTATGCGTCTTGACTTGATAAGAAAGAAGCATGTATTCCTATATTTTAAAATTGTGAAAAACAAACATGAAATAAAAAAATAAAATTACGACAAAAGAGTATACAAAAATACGCAACCGTCAGCTTGTACAAAATTACATGGTGCTCAACAATTTTGTTCTCAAAACACGTTACGTCAGCTCACAATTGTAGCCTCTGATTAAACATGGCGTTCTCCAGAATACACTTGTGGCCACTCGACTATATTTTTACAATCGTGACCAAATGTTTATTTAATTTTTTGGGAGCACCCGATTCCGTGCCCGAAATTGTACTGTGATAACACTCGATGTCCGAGTGACGATTTAATTTGAATTTGGATGGTAGCGTTTGAACTCGATCGATTTTTGGTCGATAATTTCGGAAGGTAGGTACATAAATCTACTATACGTTTTTGGAGGCTATTTTTAGTTGTCAAATATATTTTTGTTAAGGTTTTATTTAATCAGGAATGTGTATAAAAATATATGTCGGAGCGTTTACATTAATTAAATTAACTGTGGTTTATTTTGTTAGTTAATCAATGGTTTGAAACAGTTTTCAAGACGGTACTCGTAGGAAATGTGTCAAAGTGACAATGTCACTTGTGTCACCCCCTCTTTGTAATAAATCCAACGTGCGATATCGTTATGACATTATAGTGAGGCAGTCTGATTTGTGGCGCGGTGCGGTGCGGACGTGTCGTCCGGTTGTGTTGAATTCTCTGTAGCTATGTAGTCAGTGTCAGAATAGTCTTATTGTCGTGTTACTTAGTGCGTTACCGATGTGACTATGTATGATGGTATTATCAGCATGATATTGGAGATCTTAGTTAGCACGGAAGACCATTCAGTAGAACTCACTGGTTGAAATGGATTGATTCGTGTTTGGTGGAGCACGCTTCCTTGCCGTGGGTAGGTTAGAGTTGGACCCTTGCCGTGACACGTGGACTAAATGAGAGGTTAGTACTAGTTGATTTCTTAATCCGTTAATATCCGATGAATCCCTGGATGCTTTGGGCTGTAGCTTGAGATATGAGTTGTTTACCCTGTCTATTAAGAGTTGTGCATATTATTTTGGAAATACCCTCATCCTGACAGTTAATATTCGAACTGAGTCTAGTGCCCACACGTGTTTTAGCGTGAACCTGTTGTTAAAGTACCTGTACTGTGTTTACCGCTCTGGTAAATCCATTTCTGAGCTCGGCCCTCCTGAACCTATGATCTATGATTCTGATGTTGGTTAACGTGTTTAATTCCGACATATAAATCTTTTTTCATTCGTTTAGTCTGCATTTTATTTTTCGAAATATGATTTAAAACATGTCAGTGAGCGAACAACTTATTAATATAATGTAGACTTTCAGATATCGTCTATAACACCTATGTTTATGTAAATTAGTTAAATATTTATTTTAATTTAGAAATCTTTATCATAACAGGAAAGGTCATAAATAATTATAAATATCACTCCGCCAAAATTTGTAGTAAAACAAATATTGGTATTTGAATTCTCACTTCACACTCGATTTAAGTTGGAGTTTCCGTTCCACAAATCGACAATCGAGTTTAAATAGTACGGCTTCGTGATCGTGAAGTATGCGCAAACGCAAATATTGGGTACGTTAATGAGGTCAGATTCAAGGTGACTTTAAAGGTGCTTTAAAGTGATAGGTATCATCGATTTAGGATATTTTATTTGTTTGATTATAAAATAAATGTATACAGACAAATCACACAGATTGAGATAGCCCCAAAGTTAGTTCGATACAATTGCAAAAATATAAAAATAAAGCAAAAATACATGAAATACATAACAAAGTGAGTGCAACGGGAGACTTTCCAGTGAATTAAATGAATGCTCGCGACTTCATACGCGCCCGTTTTTCCCCATTCCCGTAAGAGTTCCAGAAAATCCTCTATATAAGTGCTCTCCTACACTCACCAAGGAACCTACATGCCAAGTTTCAGCTTTCTAAGCCCAGTAGCTTCGGCTGTGCGTTATCTCTCAGTCACTCAATTATTATTTACTTGCTTTTGCCCGCGGCTTCGCCCGCGTGAATTTCCCACGGGAACTGTGCTTTTTTCCCATAGTGAAAAGTGCCCTATACGAGTATGACCTTCTCAGTACTTTTAACTGCGAAATTTCAGGAAGATTGGTTCAGTTGATAAAGCGTGAAGAGGTAACAAACAAACACACTTTTGCAATATTAGTTAGGATTAGAATTTAACTCGGTCAGTAATGGAAGAGTTTTATTGTAATGTTGATTAACTGCTTCCTGGGGTTTCGCTTCCGTGGAAATATTGTAAAAAAAAAGAATGTGTGTACTTATATAATCCATACTAATATTATAAATGCGAAAGTTTGGATGTGAGTTTGTGAGTTTGTGAATTTGTGAGTTTGTGAGGATGTTTGTTACTCAATCACGCAAAATCTACTGGACGGATTTCGATGAAATTTGGTACAGAGGTAGATAATGACCTGGAATAGCACATAGGCTACTTTTTATCCCGGGAAAAAGCACTGTTCCCGTGGGAAATTCACGCGGGCGAAGCCGCGGGCAAAATCTAGTAGCTTATATATTTATAGCATAGCTTATGTGCTATTTCAGGTTTTGTTCTACCCATGCACCAAATTTTATCAAAATCCATCCAGTAGATTTAATTAGTAAAAAGTAAATTGTATTTTTTTAATAAATACATTATAAAATAATAAAACAATCTTACCAACAATATGTCATAGTAATTAAAGGGCGTACATTCAATAAATGTTGCAAAGTGCTTCCGTAAAGAGATAAATATGAAACCCAATAGGTCATTGGGGATTTAAATTCTCTTGTTCTTATCAATATTAATTGATTTCAATTAAAGCCATTTGTAACAATAACTCGCTGATTGTACATGCAATTGCATGTAATTGTAGTTATCTATAAGTTTGTTCAATATTTCATTCTGTTATTATTTGTCACTTTTTACTCGACTGTACGAAAAAGGAGTGTTGTTTTAGGGCCCTTGTGTGTTTTTTTTATGTATGTATGCGAACTATTTATTTTCATAAAGGTACTTAATTTAAAAAAATAAAAGTGGGAGACTTTTTTTATTATTACCATCATAAGTTTCGATTTTTCTATAGCGTTTCAAAATTACACTGTTGTATAAATTATTGAAGTATGTTTATAGCAAGCAAAATGTCTGTTCAAGGTGTTCTGTAAAAATATAGAGTCATATTTGTCTATTTTAGACACTTTATTCTATGTATGTATGTACAACACACATACATAGAATCACGTCTTTATCCCTTACGGGGTAGACAGAGCCAAGAGTCGTGAGACTCGAAAGCCACGCTTTCCTGTATAGTGGGTTTTCTGATAACTGTACGATAACGGTAGATGTAACTTACAAATGATTAACTTTCATTGAACTTGCAAATAAACGATGCATCACTTTGGCGTAAAAGTATCAAATATCCAAACATCCATGCTCACAATCTTTTATAAGTTTTAATACCTATTAGTATAATTAGTTATTAATAGTCAAAAATAGTCACATCCAGGGTCCCAACTGATGGCAAAAGAGCAAAAGCTAAGCCGAAAATGAGGTGGTCTGACGAATTGCTGGCCTTTGATGGGCGGTGGCAGCTAGCGAGCGATAGGGTTAATTAGAGAGATAAGGGGGAGGCTTTCGCCCAGCAGTGGGACTTATTAGCTAAATGAAAAAAGTTATTTATACAGTTACGTACATACAAGTTGCACTGCAACATATCAAGTTACCCACAGAACTCTATGCTGTGGCAAAAGCGGCGAATTTGCGATGATTTTGGGTAGCCTTAATGTAGCTGACTGTACTCAAGTGGGGAAGCGTGTTGTAAATGTTGTTATTAACTCATTATGTCTTTCGCAGATGAACCAGCAATGCAAAGTATGCGGGGAGCCTGCCGCCGGCTTCCATTTTGGGGCGTTCACGTGTGAAGGATGCAAGGTAACAACTGGAATATTTTAGAATATTACCTGATTCCGTGCAGGCCTGGGAAAGTAAAGACACATATTTTGTAACTAGCTGGCGCCCGCGGCTTCGCTCGCGTTTATCCTTTCTTAGCGGATGCCTACGTCATAACATCTACCTGCATGCTAAATTTCAGCCCGATCCGTCCAGTGGTTTGGGCTGTGCGTTGATAGATCACTATGTCAGTCAGTAAGTCAGTCAGTCAGTCAGTCACCTTTGAGGTATATATATATAGAAGTGACGTCTTTGGAGGAAATGCAGCAGTGGAGTTTGTTGCGCCGCCTCTTCTTGCGCTTGCGCTTTGGAAATTCGACGTCGAACAAAGGTCGAAGACGTAGGTAAACGTATCACGCAGTTAAAGTGGGATTGGGAGGGACACTTGGCTAGAAGGGAAGACGGTCGATGGACCAAGGCAGTAACGGAGTGGTGGCCGAGACAGGGAAGACGACCAGTAGGAAAGGCCACCAACCCGCTGGTCAGATGACATTGTCTGCGTTACGGGAAAGCGATGGATGAGACTGGCACAGGACCGTAGTAAGTGGCGTCAAAAAAGGGAGGCCTATGTCCAGCAGTGGGCTAATATAGGCTGAAAATAGAAATAGAAAAATAGGAAATTATGCGGATTTTTGAAATCAGACATCACAAAGACGAAGCCTCGGGCAATAGCTAGTATAAGGTAATCTAGATCTAGGTTTAACCTGAACACTTTTTCATTTCATTAGACATTCCAAATACGGTTGCTAAACCATTTTTAGGGCTTTTTATCGGAGATCTGTGAGACAGATTGCTATCCCCCATCCGGACTGTGTATTCGTCTGTGTCACCATTCAGACGTCAATCTCGTCTGTATTTAGTATTACATGTTTTGTTTCAGCTTTTTGTTAAAGCAAGCGAATTTTTATTTTGAGTTATTTCGTGTATTAGGTAACCTATCTACAAATTAATTACATTCCTTCACCTCAAAGAAGTTTATCGGAAACAAACTAGATTAGATGAACTCTTCCGTAGGTATTTTGGAATGAGACATAATACCTACCTAATCTTTTTTAAAATCGAAATTATTTTAGTAGATTCTGTGTAAAATATCGACAAACATCCAACCACATACATCTTACCCGTAGTTAGGATGCCTTGGTAGCAAAAAGTTCGTTATTTTGACGATATGAATTGGAAATTACTCACACGCAACAAGAAATATAGTTATCGGATACCACACCTCGTTACCAATTACTGCGAACATTGAAACAGACATAAAATCAATCTAAGCAAGTAACTATTTGAAGAAAAAGTCGAGAGCATAACTCTGTTTAACACATTTCAATTCATCAGACATTGTCACTGTAAATGGGAATAGTTAAATCACTGTTAGAACATGATTATCACTGCAATATACGCTGGGGATTATCTACGGAAAACTGCTAGTGCGGGAGCTAAAGACGATTAAGAAATAAAAATATTTATTTTGCAATAACATGGTACTTAAAGATGTTCAAATATACCAACATGTTACACCATCACTGGCATGCAAAGTTTAATAACAACAATTGGGACAAACATTCTAATTTGGTATTAAATTCGTGATATTTTCGATAAGTCTTCTTATTCCTGTTTTTTTTTGTTAGAATTGCATCTTTACCATTGTAAAAGATAGATTTCTGTCAAGTCAAAAATTGTGGAACATACAACCTATCGTATACAGGATTAATTATATTTTATATGGCTGACACTTCTGGAAAAATAGTTTTAATTTTTTCTCCATAAATACGTATCAGTCCGTAGTAAATTGCTGCAAATAAAATAACCTCAATCATCCCGCATTTTCCCCTTACTGGGCACCTAGTTTTTTTTTATAACATAGGGCCGCAAACGAGCAAGCGGGTCATCTGATGGTAAGCCATCATCGCTGCCCATGGACAACTGTAACACCAGATGTATCACAAGAGTGTTGCCGGCCTTTCAAGAAGACGTATACTTGTTTTCTGAAGGTACGACTACGCATTTTTAATCAATATTTCAAACAAATATAAAAATGTAATGACTTCATTTTTTTTGCCAATGAAATTTTAATGCTGGTCTGGGAGCGAAGAAAAAAACATAGAATTTGCCAGCTGCTTCTCTTCCCGCGCAGATTGTAGAAGTCAATCGGGGCTTTAAATTTTGGGATTCCTCCACTCATAGGCGATGGGCTAGCAACCTGTCCCTATACCTGAATCTCCATTCCGTCAGAGGGCCCACTATTCAGCTAAGCGTGGCCTTCGAGTCTCACGACTCTTGGTTCTGTCTACCCCGTAAGGGATGGGGACGTGATTTTATGTATGTATGTATGAAATTTTACCACGATGTTTATAATTACTGTATAGCCAAGATGAGGTTAGCCCTTGGACTACGCATTGGCATTTGAGAAGCCGATGTAAATTCGCTTCTTGTTGAGGTTCCGATCGACCGCTACAAGGGCGAATTGGATCGAGGCGCGGGCGCATAATGGTCTATTCATACTACACGGATCTTGCTACAAAAATATTCCATTTGGTTCACACACGTAATAAAAATACACAAATATAAAAATACTGTTCATTTTAAACTAAAACTTGGAATATAAATGACTTATGATACCTTACGATACTGTACACAATCTAGCGCGTGTATAAAGTTAATAAATAGCCCCTCTGGCATGTTAGGTGACCAAGACTGTTTCATGAGTTTCTTTCGTTATTTCTTCTCAGCAGTGGTTGTTCCGTAATGCTAGTAGTTTGTAGCTTTGAGACATAATATATATATAATAATTAGTTTTTGACCGTGAAAAAGAGCTTTCTTTGAAGACCAAGTTTCAATAAATCATTTTTGATTTTGATATCTAAGGCCATGAAGCCTATTTTATATCTTTTAATTTTTGTAAAATTTGTTTAATATAAGTTATTTGATAGGTCAATATGGAGACATAAATAGGAGTCTTTGGTCTACTGAACAAGTCAGCTATAAAAAAAACAATTATTATTGGGCATTTCAAGATAACAGTAGATGTCAAGCGACCTCAACATAAAATTGATTCGAGCGACATTACGAGCGACAAAAAGCGCGCAAATTGATTCGGAGTAGCAAATTGCTTGCCACCGCCAGGCAGTGTTGCCAGGCTTATTACGTGTCGCGATAGGAAACATAATGTATTTACAATTTTACAATCCTCTTCTTCAACCATTACTTTGTGGCTAACTAAATCCGTGTGATTTGTACCCTATATATTTATTTATTGCCACCCATGTGACTTTTTTCTGTCTTGGACCTTTTTTTCTTCGGTTTTGATCCTCAACCAGGTTTTTTGCAGCCTTAGATTACTAAGGTATCACAGAGAATAAAATCACTTGATATATTTACAAAAATGAAGTAAAATAATGATCGTCGTATGTGAAAGTATTATTGATTTTATTTTTGGTAATATTAGCACCTCGCACACAAGCAATAAATTAATTGCGCCTTTAATTACTATAACTAGCTCTTTCTCTCGGCTTTTGATCTCTCAAATTTTATTTGTTACTCATTTCACTTCCTTTAGGTTGAATTTCCAAAATTCTTTTCTTAGTAGCACCAAGAAAATAATTTTGTAGTAGTATTATATTATCTGTGGTATCGTATCCATTCGGCATACGTAATAGGGCGTTAGATCATCAATCATGCGACGTTGTTACCGATGGCAATGATCATTTTAATGATAATTCTTAAAGGATCAAGTTTTTGTAGTATGATGAAATGTACTTTATGTATAACACAATTAAAATAAAAATAAAATAAAATCATTCCATATCTACGGCGTAAATAAATGATACAAAATGTCAACTTTTCATATCAAAGATAGACAGGTCATGAGCTAAAAACCAGCCAATTAAAAAAAACAGCTCGTACTATGAGCTTTTTTTTAATAAACAAGGTATTTTGCATGTTTATTCAAACCTCGTAAAATTAAATTTTATGGGTGTCGCAATCTCGGCTGTCACTCTTCATCAATTTTAAAGCTAGTGGAAATACTATTTGGTTTCATAATTAGGCCACACCTACACAAGAAAGACCACATACAACGAATATTTAACAAAAAGTTGAACGCATCCATGTGTCACAATAAAATACCTAATTAAAAAAAAAAAAGTTGAACGTATCCATATGTCATTATAAAATACCTATCATGTAAATTTTAATTTTGGAATCATATTTTAAAAACAAATTGGTCAATTCATCAGCGTTAAACTCAAAGTGCCGCATTCGAATTTTGAAATGTCATAATTCAAACGATTCGAGTAATTAGGCATCTTATAATAAAGTATAAAGTATTTATTATAAAATTTTATAACCATTGGTTAAAATTCAACCAAAAATTCAGTATCTATTTATACTAAATCTGGTTTCAAGAGAGAAAAAATAAGTTGTTGTCTTTAATTTAGAAGTATTTTAGTTTTTTTTTAAACGTCCATTAAGCTGTAGAAAAATTTTATTTAGTCAATATTTAAGCTATTGTTGTAAATATAATTATTGCAGACTAGCTTTTGTCCGCGGCTTCGCCCGCGTGAATATCCCACGGGAACATTGCTTTTTCCCGGGATGAAAGGTACCCTATATCCTTCTCAGTACTTCTAACTATGTATATGCAAAATTGCATGAAGATTGGTTCAGTAGTGGTTTCGTGAAGAGGTAACAAACAAACTCACTTTCGCATTTATAATATTAGTTAGGATTGCAGATTGGAGATAATTTGTTTAACAGAAATAATTTTTTATTTTTTGTATTATTAATCTATGATCTTATTCGAAACTCTCTCAGTTTAATGCTTTATTACGAAACCCTTTTAAATAATCACGCACAATCGACACATGTAAATTTACGTCCTACAAAGTACACATTAAACAATTTATTATTAAGGCTCCGTTCCACTGATTAGTTATTAACATAATTAAGTATTTATTCAAATGATTTTAAAACAAACACAACCGTGGACAATGAGTGGGTGTTATCACCAATTTATATGCAGATAGCAGCCCTATTTCAACGCCATAAGTATCATATTTCTGTGAATAAATTAAAATTATTTGAATTTCAAACCATCTCGAATATAATAAATATTATCTAATTAAAATGAAATGGCGGAAATCACCGTAGTATTATTACAAAACTAAGTTTTTAAATCATGTTATAATTTTATCAAAAATATGATTTTGAACGCAGAATCATATTTTTGGTAATAACTTACATGATTATTATTATCCCTCCACTCATAATTTAATGCAGTTTTCACTATTAATGACATAATATGTTTCGGATGGTATTTTATGAATTATTTTTTGTGATACCTGCCTATATCCATGCAAAGCTGGCTAAGCCAGTATGTAATAAAATAATATGTAGGCACACAAGTACTCATACAACTTACAAAAATTAAATCTTTGTCTATTTATTTTTTAAATAGGTGTTAAACGGAGTCTTAAATTAAGAGCTCATAACTTTCTAAATTTAACAACATTTTAATTAATTCTTGACATTAATTAAACTTCCTTTATCTAACTAGTGTACCTCATTATTTTAATTGAGACTAACACTTAATAAATCCAAAACTGCCTTTTTAAGTACACTTCGCAATAAGCTTTTAAATTACCATTTTTAATTATCAATTTTCACTTACACATCCGATGTCTCATTTAAAAAAATACGATTCACGATCGAGTTAACGTTATTAAATAATCGATATAAAATCGATACAAGTAGCATCGAGAATGTGGAACGGCAAAATTACAAAGAATTTAAGTAAAATTATCCGGATCGGTAATCGGGATGTTATTACAGGGCGATGTATCGATTACCCCGTAATTTGCACACTTTTCAATAATCGACTCGATGAATCGATAGCGCTCGTCTTATTTTTTATTGTTTATTGCAGGTTAAATGTATATGGTCTGTTATGATGATCGTCAATTTGTAGGTGAGAATCGAATGTTATAGATTTAGAAGAATCGGATTCGGTATTATTGTTCTGGTATTCTCACGATAGGTTCTGATCACCTCTAACATTTGATATTTTATATATTATTTTTTCCTTCTCAGTATATTTAAGAAACACAAACAAATCCATTTTCCTTATTACGTGTATGTTAGAATCTTAAAGTAATGTGTCAGTATTTTAGTAAATTATTTTTAATTTTATTGTTACTCTCGAATCTTCGATCAGCAATACACCTAGCAGCACTGAAAACGGCCCGAGAAATAGCGTTGCAGGACTATCGATAGTTTGACTATCGATAGTTGACCTTGAAAAATAGTCATACTATCGATAGGCTTATCGATAGTATAGACACATGTTAATACTATCGAAATTATCGATAGCCAACAGTTTGCAATACTATTGATGATACCCCAAACTATCGATAGTATTGCTTTTCAATACTATCGATAGGCCTATCGATAGTATGACTACCTATTTTTCAAGGTCACAATACTATTGACAATACTATCGATAGTCAGCATTATTGCTGCAACACTACCGAGAAATAAGAGCACACAATAAGCGTCGTGCTGTTATTTCTGATAGTACGGCCCATTGCATTACGATATTTATTGCTTAGACTTAGGGTATATTTTAATCTGAGGTTATATACCTTTGATTAAATATAATTTAAATAATTTAAAATTCTCTAATTTCCTTAGGAAAAGAATTTATGTTAGTGTAAGCTATTTCGATACATTTAAATACTGATCCAATTATTTCAAACAATTACAAAACAAGCCATCGACATAAAAATTAAGAAAAATGTAGAATGTAACGTCTTTAACATTAAGATAACAATCACGAATTAATTAAAAATTTAAGAATGTAGAATAATTCTTTGAACAGTTTTAACAATTTCAATGTACAAAATACAAGCTGTTCAGAAGTTAAGCTCTTTTGTTTTAGCGTAATTTTTCTGCTGTTGTTAAAATTCAACACGACCTATAAAGACTGCTACACATTGCTTCTAAAAATAAACTTTATAATAGTTCTATAAATTAATACCATCACATAGGTATTAAATCGGTTACAATTTTCTTTTTAACAGTTCTAGAAATTGACACCAATTACATCAGTCAAAATTTTTAGTAACATTTTCTAAAATAGTATATCCCACTGCTGGGCAAAGTTTCGATAATTATCCCACTTTTATAAACAAAAACATAACACGAACTTAATTAGGTATACAGTGTTTGCATTGGTGTCTAGTTTTATGGCCTAAACAAAAATCATTATAAGTTTATATTAAAAAACAATGCAAATATAGCCATTAGGTATACGGTAGTGGTCAGATATTTAGAAACACCAATCGATTTTCATACAAACGAGGTTACTTTAAAACCTTGGTTGAACCAATTTTATATTAAAAACCAATGCAAATATAGCCATTAGGTATACGGTAGTGGTCAGATATTTAGAAACACCAATCGATTTTCATACAAACGAGGTTACTTTAAAGCCTTGGTTGAACCAAGGCTTTAAAGTAACCTCGTCGGCAGGATTGATCTGAGCTGTGAACTGATGATGGCCATCCAGGGATAGAATGGAGGACATCCAAATCACTATACACACGCAACTAATCAGATCAGTATTCTAAGAGCTGTTTGGATATGTTTAAAAACACCACGAAAATAGCATTAAAATATGTGGAAATCCTGAAACTCAGAACGCTGAGCTGAGAACCCTCGTTTGTATGAAAATTGACTTCAGTTTTTAATATCTGACCACCACTGTATGTAATTATAATTTGCCATATTTGAATATTTCAAAACACTTAACACTTCATTAGTCGCGCCTCTGTTTGGGACGTAAGTGGTCGCATGTACTACACATATGTAGAACATTTTCAGCATTTTTTTTTGCAATTTAATTAAGTAAATAAATAAAATTTATTATTTATTATCTACATATATATTATAATTAATCAAAAACAAGAATAAACATATCATTTTACTAATAAGAAACTTAGAATTAGACTTGGTTAACAAAATATGGCAAAAATCTAATTTTTTTTCACGCTTAATACTAGGATGAGATTTTTTTTTATTTGCTCATCTCCTCTACCTAGTTATCATTGGTTTCATAACATTCAGAGCATAATAAAATCTGGTGATCAGGACATATCCACTTATGGCATGAGTAACATTTTTTTCTGGTCTACTATCATGGCGCACTCTGCCACAATAGTAGCACTATCCTGCTCGACCAGTACTTGATGTGTCTGCTAGATCTGGATGCTCCTGAGGTGTATTATGTAACCACAGTAATATATTTCCTTTGATTTTAAATGATTTGGGAATATTTTCAATATGAATTCTGCGATATATACATGTGGCAACCGGGCAACTGATTTGTGACCTATTTTTTAAAAAAGTAACAAAAGTTAGTTTTTTAAATGCTTATCACAAAAAGCAAATATTAATTATGCTCATATCTTATTAATATTTGATGCATCTTAACAAATTATAAGAAAATAAAATACTGACCCTTTTTTTCTATGCAAAAAAGTGTGACGCGAGTGGTCGCGTGTACTACTATTGTAGATTTTTAACTTTGAACAGGTATATGTCGTTAATACGGGTGCATCGATCAACGCGCCGTAGCTAATTTAATTCGTCATTGACTTGTAGAAGATTACTAGGAATGATTGCGATTTCTACTAACAATTTTTGATAAAAATGAAAAAAATCGGTACCTGTTCTACTATCGTAGAACGCGCGACTAACGGAGTGTTAAATGGCTTGTAAAAAGAAAACGCAATAACATACAAGTGTGTTCTAAATAACTTTATTTCTGTACACGGACAAAATAGATGTTCTATGCCGGACGTGTTATGTTGGACATTCCATACAAAAAGTGGCATTTGAAATTAGTTCACGGAATCATATGATAACATTTAATAACAAACATTTGTGCCGCCAAAGTATAAGATTACAAAATATCTCATTAAGTTGTGTCCAAGTTAAATGGCAAATATCAAAATGGTAATAATAAGCATATTTTTTTAAAAATTTAAATATTTGGTTATGATTTCATAATCATAGGTTAGGTGTGCAACGAAATTATTTTTTTTGATACAAATTTTACTCAGTAAAAGAACAAAACACTGATTTTTACCAGTAGGTATTGAGAACATCGTTCCTTATGCAGCAAAAGTTTTTCTTTTTTCATCAATTTTAAATCAGATAATCAGTGCAGGCCATCTTAAGTACTTATTTATTAGGTACCTACTCATTATAAAGTAAATATAATTTTGTTGGAGCAGCTGCCTTAGGCCAATGAAACAAAGCAAGTTCATCTAAATTGTTCACTGAAAAAATACAAACTTATACACAACCAAACTTTCATACATACATACATTAATAGAATCACGTCTTTATCCCTTACGGGGTAGACAGAACCAAGAGTCGTGAGACTCGTAGGCCACGCTTAGCTGAATAGTGGGCTCTCTGATGAAATGAAGATTCAGGTATAGTGACAGGTTGCTAGCCCATCGCCTATGAGTGGAAGAATCCCCAGTTTAAAGCCCTTTCCCTCGATTGACTTTTACAATCTGCGCGGGAAGAGAAGCAGCTGGCACATTCTATGTTTTTTCTTCGCTCCCAGACCAGCATGGAAGTCCAAACTTTCGTCAACCTATAACACAAAAAAGTGACCACATAACTTTTTGCAATAATGTAAACAAAACCTAGTTGGCTTATAGACAAATCACGTTTATTAAATCAAGTAATTTTTTTGTTAAATCAAGTTAACTTTATTAATATCCTGTCAAACTTTGGTTATTCCTCAAATAGCCAAAGTATTGAAGTTAAATATTTTTTTAAGTATTCTAATGCAATGTCTCTGGTCATAAATAAACGATTTTTCAATAAAATACCAAAAAAATGGTTTTTGGAATAATGAAGTACTGGCTACTCAGAAAAATAAAAGCCGCACACATTGAAAAATTATAAAGTTAAGGCACGTAATCAGAGCAGTGATTATTTAATGGTTTTTTATCAAAATGTCGCTTGGAGCCGCCGTTAATGTTGTCTGATGGAAGGTTTTCGCTAAAACTCGTATTTTCACGCTGGCCGTGTGATTTTGATGGAATAAATACCGAAAAAATTGAAGCTATTAATTTCCGATTTAAAAACTTGTTCTCTCTTGCTTGATGGATGTTGCTGGTGAATTTGTTGTATATTTTAACTTTGTTGTGAGCAATCAAAAATATATTACGTTAAAATGGAGCATTCCGTATAAATATGGAGCGAAAAGGTACACTAAAATAGATAATCAAAAATGTATCAAACACTAACCCGATTAATTTGACTCATACGACACCATAAATAAAAAGGTAAAATGCCACTAAAAGTAAAGTGGTTCATAAGTCGCAAATAGAGTTTAGATTAAAGAAATAGGTACCCAAAGTTATGAAAAAAGATTTAAGAATAATAAACTTGAACATTGACATAAAACGTAATAGACTGTAACGAACTGTTCTGTACTAGAGAAAGTCTTATATTGGCACAAACAAGTCAAACAATTCAAAATTCGCTCCATCAAATAACAAAATCATTTCAAAATGGGCTCTAAACGCGTCCATTCCAAATTTAAACATCGTTAACGGACTCAACACTTTCTTTTCTTTTGTGCCAGTGTCTAGGTGGACAGCACGTCACTATGTCGATCATTGAATCGATACTGAATCGAGCATGATTATATCGAATACGAATTATAGTGACGCGGTAACGGTAGTGGTTTTTGAATTCCTAACGCTGATTGGGTCTATTGTTAGGTTTTGGGGGTCTAAATAGAGTGCTCATTAAAAAGATCATACGCGGTTTTTGAATCGTGTTCGTGAAAATATTGAATCGATTGTATGTGTGAATCGATTTGACTCGTTGTGAAACGCGGAAGCGTGGGATCACAAGATCATGGGATGTGACATCTAACTACCTGTTGGTAAATGCTAAGCAAGATTGGAAAAGTTCAAGTGGTGGTCGGGAATACTATCTTCCTATGCTGGTAACTGAATGCATTTAACTTGCTGACATTTTTCACATAAATAACACTTTCTAGGCAAACAAACTCGGTGAGACTCGTAATAATGTATTTTCACAACTACCTAGTAATAAATCCACCGATCTAGGTAAATAAGAATTAATTCTTACCTATTTTTAATGTTTCTTTAAACATTGAAACAAAATATATTTTTTTCCTCCACGAATTGATTACTTTAGGCTTACCTCCTGATACTCGTTTTTTAACGATTTTTTTTTTTTTAATGTAGCCCAGATTTAAAAACATGGGAGGGAAAGGGCTTTAAACTGGGGTTTCTTCACTCATAAATAGTCTAGGGGCTAGAAATCTGAATCTCCATGCCATTGTCACTACATTTGAATCCATGCCATCAGTTAGATCACTATTCAGCTAAGCATGGTCTTCGACTCTTGGCTCTGACTGCCCCGTAAGAAATAAAGACGTGATTCTATGTCTTCCTCCTTAGTCATATTTTTCATGACTGAGGGTCGTGGTCATTATATGGAATGAAACACACACAACGACTATCTTGGCAATGTTAATGGAGTGGTTTGCCATTGACTTCTCCATTTCACACACTATAGCTGATAATCATCAACCAGATTGCAGGTTTCCTCACGATGTTTTCCTTCGGATTCTATGTATATATGTATGTAAAAACTTAGCTTTTGCTGTTTACACTTAACTAATTTCTTCTCAGCCAGATAAATTAAATTAATTAATTTATTATCTTGGCTAAAAAAATACAGTCAACGCGGTAAATCAATAACTTATAATGACACTGAATTCAGCAGAATCAGCCGACTTCCCCGAAAAAGATAAGTAATGAGTGCGAACGCATTCGGATCAAATTGTGTACAATCATCGTGAAAATTATATCGAGAGCACGAACATCGATGGTGGGCTATATCACTCAACACTCGATTCTCGATTCATCGGAATCGATATAAAACGCCCCCGTCGTAATGAAAGCGATTATTTTCTTGACTTACTAATTATGAAAGAAAATGTATAAATTTTTTTGGAAAGCGATTAATAAAATATATGTCAGAATTTTGTTAAAGATACAGAATGAGACCCCTTCGCTAATAGTCTAGATTTCTGTAGTAAAAGTCCTTATCATTTAGTATTTTTAATACACATGATGCATCATCATCCACAGCCTTCCGTGACCCACTGCTGGGTATAGGCCTCCTTCTGTCTACGCCAACCTTCTCGGTCCTGGGCCATCCTACTCCAGTTGTTGCCAGCAATATTCTTAACATCGTCGACCCATCTAGCTGCCGGATGCCCTACACTCCGTTTTCCATTTCGGGGGTACCACTCGGTAACAGCTTTACTCCATCTGCCATCGTTCCTTCTAGCCACATGATGCATATAAGCAATCTATACCTTTTGAACCCTAGTATTCCAATGCCAATAAATTCCACAGTACACTAGTGTTCCCACATTCACACACCCAGTAGTGGTTTGTTCCAGATTTGTCTGCAACCGCAGAGGTTGACTACATTTACTCACATATCTACTTTTGTAGTGTAGTGTAAGTGTAGTCAAAGACAGGATAATTTATATCGCGTGGTCGCCCCTTGCGGTGGGCCCTTCATTTGTAAAGGCACACAGAGTGTGGGATAAAATACTAAATTTATTTTAAACTAGGTTTTTCGCGACTTCGTCCATGTGTAATTTATTATTGTAAATATTTCTAGTTCTAAGCGACATATTAATAAACCTGAGCTAGATATTAAGTTAGACCTTCAGGAATACAACAGTGGAAACGGCATCAAAGTTTGGCGTGATACACAAACAGACAAAATTTATATAAAAACTTGTTTAGCTTCTAATAGTACTAAGTATAAAGGTCATTTTTATACGCGATTCATTGGGTTAGCTCAGAAGAGGATTCTGTGGGGTAAATAAATTAACAAAAAATTAAGTTAATTAAACCACGACAAAATTAAGACCTAAAGTGTGAAGCCGAGAAAAGAGATATGTGGCGTATACTCCACCGAAAGGAGCATAGCTCGTAAATAAGAAGAAAAAGAAATCACGACAGAAAAAAAACATCGAACCGACACTCGAACAGAAACCCGGCAATCAATCCCAATGGATGGTAGACTATTTGCAAACACCATCAAATGTATTGCAAGCAATGCAGGTAACAAACACAGCGAGTGGCAACACTGGCAACACAGTCGCCCGCTGGGGGCCTCAATAAATATGTTTGGGCAAAATATGGGGCATTTGGAATGCGAAACGATGCTTTAGTAGCATGCTAGTAAATTATACTACACTAGCTTTTGTCTGCGGCTTCGACCGCGTGAATTTCCCATGGGAACAGTGCTTTTTCCCGGGATGAAAGGTATCCTATGTCCTTCTCAGTACTTCTAACTATGTAGGATGCGAAATTTCAGCAAGATTGGTGCAGTAGATAAAGCGTGAAGAGGTAACAAACAAATAAACTCACTTTCGTGTTTATAATATTAGTTACGAAGTTAGGATTAGGATGAGTGAGATATTTCAATAAGGGAAGCCTGGATTTTTGTTAGTTCATTAAATTTGTAGACCAAAATTTGCTGTAGAAAAATCTGACTTACGGACGTTGATTTTAATCGTACACCGCTTTGGGTGAAGGGATACTTACTTACTTACTTCGATGGCTCAATGACCTGAAGAGGATCTTGGCCTCCGATACCAGAAGTCCACTCCTTACTAGATTGAAGACATTTATCTTCAGAAAACCTGCATGGTATACATGCAGGTTTCCTCAAATAGATTAATCTTTTTCCCATTTTAAGAGTATTTCAGATGCCTCTCACGACATCTTATTGCAAAAAGGAAAGCATAATGTTAGATAAACTGCTTCTTCCTTTTCTGACCATCCCCACTTGTCCTAAAAAATAATATAAGAAAAACGGATACCAATTTTTCTTATATTATTTTCTAATAATTTACATCAATCATAATAATAATATGCATATGTCTGTCTTCTACGTCGCAAGATTCGCAGATTTTTCAAAGTGTGCCCAAGGCAAGTTTTAAGATGTAACGTGATCTAATTTTGGCGCCCCCGTTGCTTTTATATATTCTATTATGCGTGCAAGTGCAAGCGTGGAATTAAGAAGATTACGACAGTAAGAAATATAGTGAATATTTTATTAACAATAACTTACTTTTCGACACGTGTTGTGGATACATTTTCGTGTACATTTTAACGAAGCATTTTCCGAAACTAAATTAAGTTATTCACCAATGAGATCAATAAGTATAATCAACGTAATCATCACCATACGTACACTGTCGCACACAACTTCATAGTATTAAGACTATCCATTGCAGCTATCCAACAATGGTTCTCGTCGAAATAAAAATCAAATAAACACATAGTATCGTTGAAATAGTATCCCATAACACAAGTCTCGAACTTACTTTGGGAATTTAATCTGTGTGATTTGTCCGTATATATTTATTTATTACATGCTGGCAACCAAAATAAGAAAAAAGTCTTGACCACTGGGGCGCCCCCTTGGACATGACACTAAAGCGGTCACTACGATCGCCCATGGTAGGGCCGGCCCTAACACCTCATTTTATATAAACTGTGCCCTCGCTAAGGAATTTTAATAGGATAGGGAATTGATTTTTTGCTAATCCACACCACAGGCGTTTATTAGAAATGTAGGTATGAAATATATTGCTATTAAATTTTTTTATGATCCTTTTTATGTCTAATTTAAATCAGATGTCAACTGCATTCTAAAGATGAAGTTGTTTATAGATGAAAGAATTACAACAGGATGCTACAGGTTTATGTACATATAAAGTCGTAATTGCATTTAACTAGATATAATTTATTACTTATACTAACTGAGTTCGTCCATGTCTATAAAAAAGTCGTTATTGGTCTAGTTTGACGAGCTATATTGATAAGAAAATGTATCTTTAACTATATATACTAGGTATATAGGTAGAACTGCAGTCGTGTTTTTTTTTATTTTTTGAGAAAAAAATATTTTCATAGCCTTCTCACATTGTCGATCAACACCTACGATCAACAATACACCTATTAAAACAGTCCATGTTAATTAAATATTTATTTTTATCAAAGATGGGTTTGCTCTTGACCATAATCTTGTAGACAGAGATGAGGTCTACGATGTAGCGAGCTCACCCAGAAGCAACCTAATCACTCTGGTTTTGAAGAGAGTCAGGTTGTATGTGCTCGGGAACATGCAGGCAACATACCCTAGGTGTAGGCAATAAATATCGTAATGCAATGGACTGTGAATGAATGTCTCGGTGGACCGACGACCTGGTGAAGGGCGCGGGACGCGCATGGATGCAGGCAGCGCAGGACCGGTCGTTGTGGAAATCCTTGGGGGAGGCCTTTGTCCAGCAGTGGACGTCTTTCGGCTAAGAGAGAGAGAGAGAATGGATCGTACTGTCAGAAATAGAGCACACGCTTATTTTGTTATCTTATTTTTCGGATCGTTTACAGAGCTGTCACTGTTAATCTACAAAGATCAACACATATAATTTCTCATAGATACATAATAAGATACCTACATACTCTTGGTATATAAACAAGATTCACACGGAATGAATATATGTATGTCCGAGTCAAAGGTTAAAATATTCACTTAATATTCATATAATATTTGTATTAATGTAATATTTTGCAGATTTATGAAATTTATGTTATAATTATTGAGATTTGCACTTTCTTACTTAATATTTATTGGAGGCTAACAAACTAATTGGAAACTAGTTTGTGTTTGTCATATTATCTATTAATCATATTTTTTATTTATGTACAAATTATTGGCGGTGGTGGTCGAGTGATAAAGTCGTCGAACGAACAGTCCCAGGTTTTAATCCTACTGTTGCCTTATTAGTTACGAGTATAAGAATCTGATTCATGAATTTATATTTATTTATATAAAAATAATATTAGAAAAAAGACTTCTTGACTCTCTTACATTAAAAGTATGAGTTGTTTTTTATTTATGTAATAGTAGGCAAACGAGCATGCGGGTTGCCTGATGGTAAGCAATCACCGCAGTCCATAGACACCAACGACCCTAAAAAGGTCACTGATGCATTGCCGACTCTTTGAGAAAGCGATAGGCTCTTTTCTTGAAGGCCCCAATGGTTCTTTCAATTCAATTCAAAACATTTATTGCAATTTACATCATACAACAGTTCTCTTATAATAAGTTTTATCTGTTATCATTTAAGTACAATATGAACCCTGTCGGGTGCGCAATAGTAACAAGTTTCTATCAATGGTATCTCCAATGGTTTTTTCAATGGTGGTTTCTTGATGGTTGATTGTCTGATTTACTTTTAGTATATTCCCCAGAAGCTGCTATACCTATCTATACTTTTTCCGATGTGAGGGACAAATGGCAGGGAACAGCGGGAATACACAATCTATTTAGATAACTCTTAATCTCAATATGGAGAATCTAATATCTCAACACGTAAAATGTAACGTAGATCATGGTATGACGACACTTGATTGAAATTGAAAGTCAAAGTATCAACTTAATCACTATATGTTTATGCTCTATTGATTAATAGACATATTTCATTAGCACTGTTATGAATAGCACCGATGCTGTTAGCACCCAAAATAATTTTTAGTTGCTATTTGTGAAATAAATTAATTTAAAGATTCTAACGTTTATTTGCCAGCTATGAGACATTACACAATACAGGTTGTATATTTGTTTTGTGTTTAATAATTGGCATCAAGGGTAGTATCAGATAAGTTCTATCAAATGGTTTATCCTTTACCTTATACCTTCACAACCACTTCTTACCTTAATTAAATTTAATACAGTATTGATCCCAAGAATAAATGCTAAAAGAAGAATACCTCAATAACTCCACGAATGATACTTAAAATATTGATAGGGGCAATTGAAAGAGGTGCTGTTTGACTAGCACCTGTTTCATTAGCACCTATCTGTGTGCTCTGAATGGAATACGTCAGTTTATACTCTGTTGATTAATATCTTGTCATTTGTTACACTCTTAGAGCCATCCATTAGTTTTTTCTGCTTCATTACGAGTTTGCGATTAAATGTTATTCAGTAATTAACAGTTCAGATTGTGACTGTGGAGTAGCTAGTGTGATATTAAAATGTTTATGTAGATTTTTAATATCAAAGAATTAATTTAAAAAGAATTAATCAATTAATAAGTTTACTTCAAGAATAAAAACATTTTGAAAGCCAAAGTTTTAAACCATTTTTCGCATCAAAAATAATTTTACCATATAATTTTTGAACAATAATATTAATTAATTTAGCAATATTAAAGCAAATTTTTGATTTATTCATAATAACTTATTTATATCTAACAAATAATTATAAATTTAGGTGTTGCGAATATACCAACTGCTCCCTGTAGTTTAGTTCATATTTTTCTCTAGTTCATTAGAGTAAATCAAATCTATACATTTAATTTTCTCCAAAATTATTGTATCCCACGCTAGTAGGCATCTTGACTCGCCCATTAACTAGACTACTCTGAACTAAGCTCAAGTCTTCGTTATTGATAGCATTATGCCAATTAAACATTTTATCGCATATGATGCAATGGCACAAAAACTAAATGAATTTCTATGTACATCTCATTTTATTGCTTGTCGGGAGGAAATGGCAACTAGAGTACTTGATATTTATTGTGTGAACTTTGGCAAAGCACTGCTATAATATATTTCATCATATAAGAAAAATTTGGGGATGTCTCAATAAAATTTGTCGAAATTATTTTAGACTACTGTAAAAAGGAAAGTAGCTATTATTTTAGGTAGGTATGAGAGTTTCTTTAACAGCAAAGACGAATAAACTAAATAAAATGTATGAAAAGAGACCTTCACTTATTTCTTACTAGCCGAGCCCCGGGGCCTTGTTCCCGTGGGAATTTCGGCATCAAAAATACCCTATGTGCTATTCCCGGTATTTTTCTACCTGTACACCAAATTTCATCGATATCCGTTCAGTATATTTTTTGTGCTTGAGTTACAGACATCCTCACAAACTCACATCCAAACTTTCGCATTTATAATAATTAGTTGGTTTAATGTTAGAAATAAGATTACGTCTGATATCATATTACAATTATACTTACAAGTGGTCATATAGTTAGACTCTTTTTTTGGAAATCCAATAAAAATATTATTTATTGTTATTGTTATTAAAGTAAAGCCGAGGCGCATTACAGAATAAAACTCTTATAAAAAACAAAGTAACACTATTAGTTCACACGGGTGGTCTTAAGATGCCTCGGTTGTCTGTTCGTTTACATATTCCATTCGTATCGAGCATAAATTGTCATTACAGCAATCGCTCGATACATTCTATCGATAACTGCGCTCACTTCAATCGATTTTTCGATTCTCGGCTGGACGTCTGTAAAGGTTGCTATCCACAGAAATATAGCATTGTCGTATTGTATTGCACAAGATTTCGTAGCCGCTTCACTGCTCGACTATTGAGAAGTGAAGCGGTATGCAAAAGCATTTTCACCTCGTTAAAAAAAATCCTAACTAATATTATAAATGCGAAAGTGAGTTTGTTTGTTACCTCTTCACGCTCTTTCCACTGAACCAATCTTCCTGAAATTTCGCATACACATAGTCAGAAGTACTGAGAAGGACATAGGGTACCTTTTATCCTGGGAGAAAGCACTGTTCCCGTGGGAATTCACACGGGCGAAGGCGCGGGCAAAAGCTAGTGAAAAATAAAAGGTATAAAGCATTTACTTTCAAGCGCACTAAATAAAGCGCACCTAATCTAATCTTCGAAGTACACCTTTCAGTTGCGCTAATAAAATCGATCAGGTACTAAAGAAAGGCGCGCTTCAAGGAATAGTTTAGGTGCGTTTCGATTGGTGAGCTTGGAAATGGATGCGCTTCGAGGAACACCTCGAAAAGTGTCTCAGCTATACGAGCTACGTTAGTTTCGCTCACAGTGGATTGTGAGCTTTAAACATGGCGCATTTGAGAATCTATTTACCCTAGAAACGTTACTTTTTCACGGGCGATTGGTAACGTGTCCGTTTACATATTTTATCTGTTAGTTTATGACACTTTATCGGTTTAACTCCGTAAATAAAGTTTGGATGATTCTGAGTACGTACCGTCAGCATAAAAAGCTTCCCAAATTCATTATAAATTCGCCGCTATCACAACTACATTAGGGTCAATGCTGGGTAAATTAATAAGTAGGTGACCGTGCCCTATCGTTCTATAGTTATTTCAAATCAATAGCTAGTCAATAGATACTCAATAGTGATTTGGGTCTATCTTATTGAATGGTTTTAATGTGTCAAGAAAAATCTTAGATTTTTTTGAGGTCACACTTTATTACAAGTTTCTAAAGTGAGTTTTAGTACTGTTTATTAAAAATAAAAGTTTAATGTATTCATACATGAAATAAAAGAGCGTTTTATATATTAAAGTTGATTTCATATTATATACTTACATATCACTTGTTGTTGTTGAAGCGGTGGTGGCCGAGTGGTAGGGCGCTCGTTTGTGGATACAAAATCCCAGGTTCGAATCCTGCCCGGGCTACATGAGTTTGTATACCAATCTGACTCATGTTAGTTTTCATCGACCACCACTTGCTTCCGGTGAAGGAAAACATCGTGAGGAAACCTGCACTCTGGTTGATGATTATCATCAGCTAGTGTGTGAAATGGAGAAGGCAATGGCAAATCACTCCATTAAAAATTGCCATGAGAGTCGTTGTGTGTGTTTCATTCCATATAATGACCACGACCCTCAGTCATGAGGAAATACGACTAAAGAGAGATCGCTTGTTCGTCCGAAAATAACAAAAACATAAGTTTTAGAAACATAAGTATGTTAGAATGTTATGAAAATCAGATCCTTGTTTCTATTGCTGCTTGCGTAACATAATCCTTATGAGATCCTTATAATCTTATACTAACCTCATAAAATCGTGATCTGGCTTCCCTTACAAAGTAGCAAACGTTTGAATAAAATCCACATCGACATAATACCGATCAAAATAAAGTAAATGTCTTGAGAATAATTTTGTAGAGCGTAAGCAAACATAAAACTCAATATTCAGAACTGATTCTAAGAAGAGTGTAAGGCAATATGAATTATTATAATATACAAATAAACTATCGTTACAAATTAATTATCGTTAGTCTCACGACTCTTGTCTCTGCTTACCCCGTAATGGATAATGACGTGATTATATGTATGTATGTACTATCGTTCCCGGCTTCGTTCGCATAAATAATAAGTCAAAACTGTGTCCTTTTAATTTTATGCGTTTAGACTTAGTTCCTTTAGAACCATTAGTACTATTTTCAAGCTGGTCTAGGAATAAAGAAATAAAACACCAATAAGAGCCTCAGTTAATTTTATTTTTATTTATTAATTTTTGTACACAACAAATACATAGATAAGAAACTTTTTAACTCCCTGCCCCCCCCCCCGCAATATGGCACCCCCCGCACCCCCCGCACCCCCCGCACTTTTGCGGATTGAAACGCTGTGACTATGAAAACGGACACATTGACGTGTTACTGACGTGTTCATGGGGATGTACAGTTTCATTTGTAGTAGTAGTAGATATATAAATGACGCCCTGTTTGTATGAAGTGCTTTCCCTGTGGTAATGGTAAAAAGTAAGGCAGATGATGATCCAAGTAATACTAGATTACGCTTTCGGCAACAACAAACATTTAAGTGGTCTCGAAACAAAACGCAAATAGAATTTAAAGTAAAACGATGCAAATGAGTCAATTCGATTACAGACCTTCAATAAAAGAAGCGAATACATTGACACATTAATCCAATTCAACAAGTTACATAATAAGATCGTTGAAGGAATAATAAATATCTAGTAGAAAAGAAATAAGTATCAGTTTTGTTTTTGACGCAACTTGCTTAGAACAAGAAGAAGTACACTTCTCATTAGAGGCAACAGATGCTACTAGTATTTAAAATTCTTTACACAGACTGACCAGTGAAATTAAATAAAGGTTTAATAAAAATAAAAAACAAATTCGACATACACAGGTTAATAACAAAACGCCTAGATTGAATCTGATCCACGATGCACTGACCACCATCTTCATAGCTGAGGATCGTGGTCGTTACGTGGAATGAAACACACAAATCGACTTTCCAAGCAATGATATATGGTTTGCCACGACTACAATTTCCGCACAATAATAAGTCATCTCGATCGTATGTGCTCTTGTGTTGAAGGCTCACTTTGGTCACTGAGACGCAAAGACTCACTTTGGGTCACTGAGCCCAGATAGTAAGTAAGTAAGTAATAAGTCATCTACTAGAGTTTACCTCATGATATTTTCCTTCACAAGATTTCGATTCGTTGGCAGCCCTATTTTAATAAAGCATTTAAATGGTGGCGTTTGCTCGTCTGTGCGCGTTGAATCATAATTTGTTTGTTGCGCACGCGGCATGTGTACAAATCCAAAGGTTTGATCGAGTTCCATTGTTACAAATACTAAAGTTGTCATTGACTGCTTGGTAAATAACTATTTGAAGGATTATGATCAACATTTGTGTCGTTGTTTGTTCATCCTTGATAGTGGGTCTTCTAAAGAGATGGAATGTCATCAGCTTGACACTAGTCCCACTACCAATAAAATCACGATTAGCTATCGAATTTTTCTCAGTAAATTCCATGCCTCTCTATTATCAAAGATATGTCTATGAGAGGTCACGGGAGTTTTCGTAACGATCAGGGGAACGGATAGACTTGCTTGTATGGGTTGTAGAGTACCGTGTCTTTTTTCTTGATCTAGAAACGGACGAAATAATGTACCTAGATCCGATTCAGAGTTATAATAAGGATGGTCGTGTCGCGCGCCTAGCTGCCTGCTGCTTTTGATGCTCACCTAGGATAACTCTTCGCTGGTTGACTGGAAGAGATCCCTTCATGGGATAAGTCCGCCATTGTATATTTACCTTCCTATTTATGTTACTATGAATGATGTGTCCTTAGTACAATAAAGATACTACAAACAAACTCTTTCTTCTCCACATTTTCTCGGGACAAGAAATGAAAGGTTATTGATTCAGTGCAAATTAGATTAGAGCTTTTGGCCCAAATTGGACTAATGAGAAAAACATTTATTTTAATGAAAGTGAACACATTTAATTAGTCAAGGGATTTCCATAAATTAAACATCATCGTTAACTAGATAGTTAACGATGAGAGTTAGATTTAAGGTCAAGAATGCGGCCGATCCAAGGTCACAATCTGGACCACATGGTAATGTCCAATATCAACATATCACCATTTCATTCATAACTGTTAGTTGGTAATTCCTAGAAGCATTTTGTGTGTCATATCGAACGATGATACAACTCCTCGTGATGTCACTAATTTGGTCAATTTCGGTTAATCCGGGATATAAACTGTATCTGTCTATGCAAAAATATCTGAGATCACCAGTCTGATAACATTATTTCCGTGGCCACAATTATGAGAAAGGGTATTTCTAATCTCGAAACTACCACTGAAGCAAATCCGCACATCTCAATAGCTATTGTTGTATCCGCTATAAAGTTAATTTCGGTAAGAGAGATGGTAAAATTAAACAAAAAAAATTTTGTCGAATGAAAAGACTTCTTATACTTATACATTTATCATATTACTTACTCCGCTGACTCAGTGACCCCAAAGTGGAACTTGGACTCTGAAACGTGAGAGCATCATAGTTTTCTATTCTGCGCGATGATGGCTCGCCAGTTGCAAGCTCACGCAGATCAGTCTCCACAGTGCATACAAATTTATCATATATACTAGCCGTGCCCTGGGTCTTCGCTCCCGTGGGAACTCGGGATGAAAAGTACCCTATGTGCTATTCCCGGTATTTTTCTACCCGTGTACCAAATTTCATGGAAATCTATCCAGTAGACTGCGTGATTGAGTAACAAACATATACCGGGGACGCTGGCGTGCTCTTGTGTTGGAGGCCAAGACTCACTTTGGGTCACTGAGCCCAGATAGTAAGTAGTAAGTAAGTAAGAAGTATATGTATACATAATATTTAAACATTAGAATTTCCTTTGCTTATCTATTTTCGCAATAAAGCTTCGCTTGCATGTCACAATTTTCTCATCGCTTATGCAAACCCTTATAATGATTTTATTTAACTGTTACCTCTTTCATACACTTCGGGTTTACACAACTCAGTTCATTAAACCTTTTACACATTTATAACAGGCCCTTATAGCAGTTAACATGGTCTAGCGAAGCTTCACTTGACGAAGCTCTGTCAAAAGCTTTTACTGCCAATAAAAGTTTGTTGTTATCGGATAAACAATAACTTGTGTGATCGTCTCTATAACTATAATCTAGCGGTATTATGGTATAGTAAGAAACGTAAATAACAGTCAAATTATAGGTCAAAGATTGATGATACTAGCTGCGCCTTGTGGCTCTGCTGCCGTAGGAATTTCGAGATAAAAAGCACTTCGTGTACTTTTCCAGGTATTTTTCTATCCGTGTATCAAATTTCATCAAAATACGTGCAGTAGATTTTGCGTGATTGAGAAACAAAAATACACCCACTCGTACATCCAAACTTTTCCATTTTAATACCAGTAGGATTATTTGAATAGGGTCCTTATACTTATTCCTTTTTAATCCTAAATTTTATAAGATGCAGCGGCCAATATAATAAATTAATACAAACAGTGGTAACACTTAACCTTTTTTACGCACAAATAATCAGTATGATTTATTAGATAGTGTCCTAATATCTATCCCTTTTGAATCCTAGTTTATTAAAATGCAGCGACCAATATAATAAACACAAACAGTGGTAACACTACCTTTTCTACGAATTTTTTTAATACTTAAGTAAAAAAACCCACCTGTTCCAACAAACTATGAATCAGAAGCAACAATAACAAGATCATTCAACACATCAACAGTTAGATCATCTAAAATCAATATGAGAGGCGTCATTTCTATCGTCAATACGAGCGATTATAGTACTTATGGTGTTGGTATAAGTGCCAAGTGATTTAGATAAGCGTAGGATTGATCCTTTCACGTCTAGTAAGTGAGGAGTTTACAAATTGGTCACGTAAAGGCACGCGCGGGCGCAGGGCTGTCATTATTTTTTTTTTAAGTGAAAATTTATCTCACTTGTGATAATTTAGGTTAATAAATAATCTATGTACGATTCCCGGTTATTTTCTACACGTGTACCAAATTTCATAAAAATCTGTCTAGTAGATTTTGCGTAACTGAGTCACAAACATACATCCTCACCTTCTCATACATCCAAATTATCCAATTTAAATATTAGTTTATAAACACGTACCTACTGAATGAAACTAATATCAAACCTTTGGATTTACTCTTGTTCGGGTAAATTTTGCTCGTCAATCTTACTGTTATAACCGTTAAAGTGTATATGAGCTTATTATATGTTTGATATTTTGAATGTCTGTACTCTTTTATGAAAACCTACTGGATAGATTTCTATTAAATTTGGTTCACGTGTGAAATGAAACCTGGAACATAGGTTATTTTTTATTTAAAAATATATCACATTTCGTAATTACTTTCGAATCATTTTGTCGATTTAGAAAATGTTAAATGTAGAGTTCTCCCATTGATTAAAATGCTAATATTTTTATTAAAAATGTCTTTAATACCATCCCTATCACATTCCTCAGTTTCATAACCTTATAACTACATATTTATATGATACAAATGTGCCATTGCTACCAAGCACTACTTTGTTACCAATCCAAACCCATCGATGAATATTTAGTTCGAATTAATCTTCGTCCTGCGACATTTGTCATGATCTCATAAAAATTCCTTCGGCAACCCTAACTACAAATACTTGAAGGATATATTGGCGTCCATCGGCTTTTACAAACGCCGACGTCACACACTCACCCATAGACAAGCAGCATTGTATTTTAATTTCATCCGTGTTCGGAATCGACAAATAATATGTGCGCAATATATCACGATCTAATCGATTTGATGCTTTATTTCTTTGGTAATAAAGTTAGGTTTAGATTGAGTTATTATCGATACTGAGTTATAGTTAGAATAAGGAATATTGAGACGGACTGTCGTATCATTTTATTGGTCGACGATAGAAAAGACGCAATGTTGTTTTAAATTTATTACACTCTCTTTGAGTTATTTATTTTCACGTAAATTTCTCTGGAATTAATAGAATAATGGTTAAGGCTATAAATCGGTGAATGTAGACATGCATTTTCAGAGGGATTAAGCCTTTTCTACTTTCTATTTGAGTACCTATTAGTAGTTTACTACGGATGAACCTTCCTGACATCCATAAAGTCTTCTAAGTAATGTCTGTCACTAACAATCACAGTTTTATATTAATAGTTTTCATATTATGTTACTAGTTGGTACTAAGTTACCAGATGTACACTTTATGACCATTATCTGAGTTTTATTTTCTTTAATAGCATAGCTCTTAAAACTACGTTAATTTCCAATTTGTTGCAAACCATAATATGAGTCACAATGGGCTACAAACAAGCTCAAAAAACGATTTATTCTTATTTATTTGTGAAATATGAATTGGCGGGTGAAATTGTTATTAATTTACCTACTTTATTCACCTTGTTCATTTATGTGATTTCTAATACACTCTTTCTATATTTTTACGCCCACACAGTTACGGTCCAAATTAAAAATTCTCGGTTCGTACCAAACTATATGCTTACTTCGACCCAAACTATTTTTTTTATTATTTTATTCTCCCTCCACATCAGGATTCAAATCTAGGACCTTACTAATAGGCTACAAACAGCCATCTTAACTATTCGACCACCAACGCTTCAACTGTCGGCATTGGTCTAAAAACCGGCCAAGTGCGACTCAAGCTCGCGCACCGAGGGTTCCGTGCACGCAAAGCATTTCACATTATAGCTCTCACTAAAATACCAACTAGATTCAAAAACAAACTTAACTTTGCAGTTCAATCCCTAAGATTCATATTGCGTCGGGCGCAAAAATAAGTTTATAGCGCTTTTTTTAGACTTCTAATAACATATTTACAACTTTCAGATTTATTCCTATATAAGTACTGCTAGACCTTGTTTATTACCAAATTTCATAATTGTAGGTCAACGGTAAGTACCTACCCCATAGGTTTTTATTGCTGCCTGAAATCGCAAAATATGCAAAAAATCGCAACATTTACGGTAATATCTCCTGATCGCGTTGACGTATAATTTTGATTATTTATTGCTGAAAGAGACCGTGGATCCGAGTATTCAATATTATTTTAACTTTAAACGTACATTTGATACCTTTAAGCGTTCCTGAGAAAAAAAAGTTTGACAGACACACGGACAACAAAGTGATCTTATAAGGGTTCTGTTTTTGCCTTATGAGATACGGAACCCTAAAAAATAAGCTAAGCGTACTGGTTAATACACGACCGAGTGATGGCAAAAAATATCGTTTACGTACATTATACATTGAATATTTACTAGAGATACAGACGGCCCGCTTGTGGCAAAAAGCAGAACTATCTCATTCGCATTTCACGATCGTCTTCTGTTTACATTTTAATGTTGCGTCCTCTGAAAATTATATAGAGCTGTAATAACCACGGAAATCTAAAATTATCTAAATCATTTAGAAATTTATGGCAAACAGGCACTTTTTCACGTCAAATTTTAAAAGTATAATCACAATATTATAAATCTCAAAGGTAAGATAATTATATCAGTTGGTTAATCGATGTGTTATTTTATCGTTTCTTGACATAAAATTCGGCGGTTAAGTTAACCTTAGCTTTAAAAGTAATTTTATGACGTCAACTAACTAAAAAACAAGAATATGATGATTAAAAACTGCTATTTTTAAGCCTATTTAAATAAAAACAATTGACTTTGACTATGCTCGAATTCAATTTTCAATTATGGAAAAATCGTCCTAAAAATTTGTCGATGCTGAATATGAATTGGCGGGTGAAATCGTTATTTATTATTTATTTACTAGCTGTTGCCCGCGGCTTCGCCCGCGTGAGTTTCGCTTAGACGAAAAGTCTTTTTGTGTTCCAAACTGTTTCAGATGTTTCGGATCTTCGATTTTTATACGTCTACAGACAATGCTTATCAATCAAGTTTTGCTAAGGCGCCATTTCCATATATGTTATAGTGTAGCTGGTCTCTTGGATTTATTCATCAGATGTTCCTGATCTTCAATTTTTATACGTCAGCAGAAAATGCTCATCAGGTTAAACGATTTTTGCTAAGGCGCCATTTTCATAATATGTTATAGTGTAGCTGGTCTTTTGCAGTTTTTCATCAGATGTTCCAGATCTTCAATTTTTATACGTCAGCAGAAAATGCTCATCAGGTTGAACGACTTTTGTTAAGGCACCATATCCATATTTCTTATAGTTTAGCTGTTCTGCTATGGTTCTTCATCAGGTGTTCCAGTTTTCAAAATCAATTATAGCCTATATGTTGCCCAGGCTTAATAGCTATACAACAAAAAAAGTTTCATTCAAATCCGTTTAGTAGTTTTTGCATAAAACGCGTACACACATACAGACAGACAGACAGACAGACAAGAAATTCCAAAAAAATTTTTTTGCTTTCTATTGTTCTTTTTAATTGTCCCTCTATCCATTTTGGTAAAAAATACTAAATGTACAGACAAAATATTTTTACTGTTTTATTATTGTATAGAAGATTAATTTACCTACTTTATTCACCTTATGTGATTTCTAATACACTCTTTCTATCTTTTTAAGATTTTCCACTTATAGAAAGTATTAACATCTCTAGATAGATCTTTAAGTCGATCGGTAATCAAATCAGTCGAAGCTCGATGGCGACTTCGCGACTAACTTAACATTAAATTTGTCGGGCTCGTTCTTGACTTACTTTATGATACGTACAGGCAACTACATGTCAAAGTAACCAGCATAGAGATCTATGTGAAAGAAATAAAGAAATTGATTATTTGGTATAGTATACATTACAAACAGTATCACAACTGCATACTGTTCTGTACATCTACCTTATATTTAAGTGTTTATGTAACAAATTGGTCCCCACTCAGCATCTGTCGTGATGTTAACCAACGACGCTGGTCTTCCGTAGGTACCGTATGGTAAAATTCAATAATAAAATTAAAACAGAATAAAAAAATAAATAAATGTGGTGGTAATAGTGCAGATAGTTTAGTATGGAAGTATCGACTAGTTAATTTCAGCTTATTTCCTCCGTGTACTTACCAAATTTCATCGAAGTCCGTCTAGTAGTTTTTGTGTGATTGAGTAACTAACATCCACACAACTTTACTCACACACATACATCATCAAAACATACGCATTTTAATATTAGCTGGATTATTTATTGTCATTAGTTAAGTGTGCTGCTATAGTGGGCTGCTGGACAGTTTTAGTGCTAATGTGGGTAAGTAAAAACTCTTTATCGCACCAATAATAATGATTTGTCTATCAATCTTATCAGTATAAAAAGTGACAAAATCGTCCAATTAATAAAGATTCCAGCACTCAATAGCTAAGCGATAAATTCGCACATGTCAATAGAAAAAGCAAAGGTATTTCCGCGGCTTTACTTAAGTAATGAGCGGGCAATACCTAAAATAGAATAACGGATCGCCGTAAGAGGCGGTACATACGTGATGAAAAGTGATTTGTGTGGAGGACGCCTTGATTGAGATGAATTATATTAGGCCAACTGAACCTTCTAGACATTACGGAAATTAGAAATAAGCGATCTGGAATTCGTTTTGATTTTCAACCGACTTTAAAAACCAATAAGAGAAGGTGGTCAAGTCGGCTGTATTTTTTATTGTTCAATCAATGGTCGATTTACAGTGTTAAAACTAATGTTATCTAAAGAAGCACTAGTGCATTGGTTTTACATGTATTAATCGTTGGTTTTGTTAATCTATGGTTTTCAATTTAATTAATAAATGTAACAAGTGGTAAATGTGTTGCCATTGATTTAACTAATATTATAAATGCGAAAGTAAGTTTCTTTGTTTTGTTTGTTTCTTACCTCTTCACGTATTACCTACTGAACCAATCTTCCTGAAATTTTGCATACACATAGTTAAAAGTACTGAAAAGGACATAGGGTACCTTTCGTCTCGGGAAAAAAACTGTTCCCGTGGGAACGTCACGCGGGTGAAGCCACGGGCAAAAGCTAGTAAATTATAAATCAGTAGAGTCAAGACCCTTTCGGACTCTAGGATAATATTAAAGTGGCCTTATTTATTATTTGCTATCAAAGTAATTAATTGTTAAATTTAGTTAAAACGGAAGATATGTTGTCGCAACTATTGTATTAGGAGAATATCCTGTAATGATAGTCTGTAAGAGTTGAAAATAAAATAAAATAAATAATTTAAAAGAATTGTTTAAAAAATAAATAAATAAATATATACGGACAAATCACACAGATAAAAAATATAATTTGTAGGCGTTTTTACAGTTTTATAGATCTCAAAACTTCAATCACTAATGAAGATGTTTATTTATAATCGATATTTTAACACCGTTCTGCCCAATTGTACCCATATAGCATTGTTAGCACTCTATAATGTGTTTGAGCAACTAATGAGCTCGTATTTGAGCTGTAATCGCGGTTACTTGTTGCTGGTTGTCTGTTGGCTTAAGAAAGTAGAAAACAGGTTAATTTTGAACCTCCAAAGTGGATCATATAGAAATGTTAGCTGTTATTTAATGCCTCTTCAATTTAAGAGTTCTCTTGTCGGTGTCTTTATGTGGAATGTAACACACGTACCGACTGTATTGCGAATGTTATTGGTATGGTTTTGCCTTTTCAATTTTACACACTAGCTGATATATTAACTAGAGTGCAGATTTCCTCATGTTTTTCGCCATCCAGCAAAGAAGACTGATTGGTGCTTGGAGTGAAATAGGTACATCAAATAAAGATGTATTCCTTTACGAGCATCGATTAAACAAATCGACAAACTATTAAATTTGGAGCTCCTTCTTCTTCTTAGCGTGTCGACTCGGCGGGTCAAATTTGTGATGACCAATATGACGCCACAGACACAGCATTATCTGTTGCGTCATATAGGTCTTTAAGCGTACAGGTAGTAGGGCACGCTGGGCAAGACAATAAATTTACACACATTATTTACATTTGTGTGTAATTTGGAGCTTTAACCATAAAAAAGTATGACAAAATTAAGAATGGTGTTCTACGTGAAATGTTTAGGAGATATTTGAAAACGTCGTTTATTTACGATAATCAACTTTCATGCAATTACCAATTATCGAGTAATTACAGTCAAAATATTTTCCCATGAAATTGCTACTTTAAAATTAACTTTAATGACTTAATCTAACTTTGAAATTTTGCGATCGCTCATCGGGCGCATCAATTATAGATGATGTTAATTTAAAAAACAAAATTAAATAATTATATTTTATATGTAATTAGGTAAAAGTCGGCAAGTCAAAGGAAAGCGCTGTTTAATATAGATATGGAGCGGGCTGTGGTTTGTTTGAGGCGTCTATTCATAAGCGATTCTCTCACTTATACCGTTCAGTTCAATGTTGAGGCCAACCTTTATACATTGCTTTGTTTTGACTTTTGCCAATTGAGGCCAATGTGTAGATGCGGCATGAAATGAAAAAATTGAAATAATCGCAACAGCTACTTTATCCGCGACAGCTATTTAAAAAAAAGTACCTTTATTAGATAATGAGTACATCGTCATTTTCATATTTGGATTATACATACATACATATTATCATGCCTTTTTCCCGTGGGGGTAGGCAGAGACTAGCGATTTCCACTTGCTATGATCCTTAAAGATGAGAGATCTATAAGGATCGATTGCTTCCTCTACACTCATCGCTATCTTCATACATGCTCTCCTGGATTATAAATACAGTTAAAAAAAAACCATAATTAGAAAAACCAGAAAAACTGTCTTCTTTTGATAATAAATAAGTGTCGTCATTAACTCGTTCAATCAGACCTCAACTTAAAAAAAACGTGATATTCAGAATCGATCATTAGACCTAATAACAGCTACTCTAATTGTGTAATTTATACTTAAACGCCGCAGTAAGGAGGTTATTAAATCGATTTAATTTCGATCGGATCGATTTTATATCGATCTTTATAGGTGCTTACCGGAACAACGTATTGGGAATCGAATTACCGACCGGTCACACGATTGGTAAAGCTTCATTGATTTTTTTAAAATCACTTAAGACATCGAATGCTTTTGATAATACATTATCATCTATCTGTTTTTTTTTTTATTTCATTATACATCTTGATTAAATATATTATTATACTTAACTAACCATTTCAAGAGCCTGTACTGCATAATCTGAAATCATATTTTATTTAGATTTCTGTGGCCTGAACTAATAGAATTGTCCTCGAGTCGTGGATAAAGTATTTTATTTGCATTATCTCCTAAATTTTGTTCTTAACGGATACATCGCTCTTTTTTTATAACTTATTTATTTATTTAGGAAACAAACAATAGCCTTACAAAAAAGTAACAATTACATATTGTTATTATTTAAATAATCACGAAAAACTTTCGTGATATTATTAAGAATAAAATTAGTTATAAGTTTATACTAAGGCTTTACGCAAGTCCCCACATAGTATAACATGTTCAAGTTATTACCAGCCAGTATTGTACCTGTTATCAAAAACTAACTGTTATTACTGAAAATATAACCAACCGAATCACCAGTTACCTTCCCACGACCTCAGAACTACATTTCGCTGTGCTCTATCCAATTCTACTTCCTAGTACGAGCAAATTTGAAACCTATCACACCGCAAGAGAACCTAAAATCGATTTAGCAATATCTATATCCATTCAAAACCGATGGCCCAAGCACACATATAAACGCAACACCTTTGAATTCGCCTGTGTGAGTGAAGAAGATACCATTCATTGGATTCCAGTCTTAAAGCTGCTGTTAAATTTAGAACTTATGTAACTTCATTTAGGGTTGGGTTTAGATTGCAGGGTTTTAGTTGTGTGCGTGTGTTGACCAATAGTCAAAGAGTATTAATAATGTAGTGGCTAGGAGGTCGCCGCCGAGTCGACAGGTGACGCAGATGCTCTATCGATGGTTTGCATGTGTGTGCGGAATGTCAGAGTTTATGGTTAAGATCGGAGATACATTGAGAGGTGTTTTAATAAATTTTCTTTAAATATAATACAAAATCTTTCACACGTACATTTTCTTGATGATATCACTGGTAGATGTAAGTAAAGTATGACATTTGAGAAGGCACAAATCAATTGCAGTGAGTTTTTTTTTTCAACCAGTCCAGTTGTACGGGCAATAATACTATCCTATTTTTATCTAAACATCTCTGTCTTGGGCCTTTTTAATTTTACCTTAATCTTTGAAATCAACTAACCAACTCTTCCTTGTTCGTCCATGTTTTCTCTATCTATCAGTTTAAATTATAAATTAATTTAATTAGGTAGTTAATTGATGAAATGGAATTTAATTGGAATCATAACTGCGGGAAACATAATTATTTTAATTCCTTCTCGTCTTGTGAGTTTATTACCTAAAAGGTTCACTCCACATCAACCAAATCTTTAAAATGAACTACCTAGAGCTCTTTAGGCCTTTGTCCAGCAGTGGACGTCTTTCGGCTGAGAGAGAGCTCTTTAGCAAACCAAATACATACATCGAGTTTCTTCTGTGGTTGATTTTACACAACGAAGAAGAGTTGAGCCTATTAATTATTTAAAAAAAAAACGAAATATTATAAATTCTCTCAGTGTGCCTCAACCACCAATGTGACAGTGCGCACGGGTGGATCTACAGGTGAACGCGCGCACGTGTGTGTGAGGTCAGCGCGTCGACACAACAAAATTGCATATGTGTTACTGAAGCGGTTCTTTACCTTTGGTCTTCGATATTTTTGCATTTGTTTTTTTACATAAAAATATTAGGTACTAATTAAACATGTTTTATGTAATTTTGAAGAACATTATGTAAAACGTGTTTTTTTTCTTCTTGAAGATTTTTGCTAGTTGTTATAGTTAGTAATTGTTGTTGTTGTTTCTTTATGATTTTTAGTAGTTGACTAGGTAGTTGTGTTTCGATCAATACTTCTTTGAAGATTTCGAGAAAAAAAGATTTGATCATCTCCTACGAGTATCTGTTTTTTTATGTGTATTTTGGAATTTCTTTTATTTATAGCGGTGATTAAAAAAGGTAATGTTAAATCTCTCGACGTTACAAAAATATTTTAAAGATTATAAACACTATGTTAAATTGTACTCATATAGGTAGTTATTCGTATAGATATCGTATTTAAAATTTCAAAGTCATTTTAACCCAAATTTTTAATTACACTTCTTAACGAACTCTCCATTCAATAGTTATTACTCTTATTTTTAATCGAGTACTCACAATAAAAAAACAATCGAATTATCGAAATTTAAATTCAATGGAACAATGTATATAAAGATTGGCCACTTCTGACCTAAAGCAGTGTGCACATAAGGAAAATATCACAAATGTTAGTGAACTATGCTCGCTTCCTAATGCAATAAAAATGAAAGTTTATTCGTCTGTATGTTACTCAATCAGGGTTAACTCACACATATGATTTGTGACCGAATCTATTATCTTTAACTAATTAGTCGTATTTATTTATGACATAATATATTTGTGAAATACGGCAATTTGTGTTGCCTGAGATTAGGTCATTGACCTTAGATTTATAAATAGATGATTGGCATATTGAATGAATAGTTATTTTTATTTATTTTTTTGTCTTATATGTATATGTCGCAAGATTTAATAGAAATTTGTTTTTTGATCAGAAACCTAGATTTAAAGGGTAAGAAGAAGTGGTTACATTTCAGATTGCCAAGACTGAGTTGACCCAAAGAGACATAGGTACCTATATTACTATGTTGGTTCAATTCCGATAATTTTACATTTTCTGAGGGTGCGAGCACGTACACGTAAAATATAGCAATTTTACTGGTCCAAAAAAATGTGTATTTTTTTGTAATTATACAAGTCTATATATAGAAAAAGGCGTAATAATGTATGTGTATGTATTTATAGAAAGTCTGGTTCTCAAGGAACTTAAAGGTTATTTAACTAAGAGAGCCCCCTATCTCCCTTCTACCTCCCTATGCCCAGCAGTGGAATCTGACTGATGACTTAAAAATATATTTTATTTAGTTCCGTCGCGTTCAACGCAATTTAAACCTAGATTTAAAGGGTAAGAAGAAGTGGTTTCATTTTAGATTGCCAAGACTGACTTGACCCAAAGAGACATAGGTACCTATACTAGTGGTTCTGCAAGAACAGTAGACCTCGCGAGCCCTTCCACGAAATAACCGATATTTTACCGTGTCCCTGGCTAAAAAGAGTTTTAAAACCAACCTACCAATGCTGGAAAGAAAGTAAAAATTTCTCATATTTTACCCATAAGCCGAAACATGTTCTTGTGATTGGTCAATACCACTAAAAAAATTACTGAAACCTGCCTTTTTTGCCTCAAATAATAATATAATAATAAATATAGACGGACAAATCACACAGATTGAGTTAGCCCCAACGTAAGTTCATGACTTTACGGGATGCTAATTTAACAATACTATATTTTATAACAAATACATATAGATAAATATCCAAAACCCACGTCAATCTGAAAACGATTATTTTCCATCTTGACCCGACCGGGGATCGAACCCGGGACCTCTGGTGTAGCCGTCCGGGGCGTGATGACCGTTAGGCCACGGAGGTCGTCAGTCGTCAGAAATGCATGGTACCTATTGGTTATATGTATGTATATGTTATTTGCGCAACAAAATTAAAGTTCAAAAAAGAAAGTTCAATTTGAAATCGAATCTCTCTGATTAGTAGGTATGTAGGTATTATATATATTACTTTTTTTTATAATAGGATTCTAATCATACAATGAAGTTTTTTGATATCAGAATTATTTCAAGTGTTCAAGATAATTCTACCATGCAAAGCAATCCACAGTCCAATACACACAATTCAAAGCCAAGCAAGACAAAAAAAAGCCATATAAAATAAATAAATAAATAAATAAATATATACGGACAAATCACACAGATTGAGTTAGCCCCAAAGTAAGTTCGAGACTTGTGTTATGGGATACTAACTCAACGATACTATATTTTATGTTATATGATTTTTAAGAACCATTTAATTTTATTTAATATATAAATCAAGTCACTCTTGTAAACGTATTAGCGATTTTGCGAGTATTAAAAGCTTTGCTGCGCCATTTATTGATTTTTTTGTGAACTATCGCATGAGAATTTATAACATATGGATTTGTAGCAGTTTTATTGAATTTTACTATGTTGTTCAAACAAAAAAAATGCGTCTTAATAAGAATAACAAAAATGTGTAATGACATTTTTGAATTATTTTTTAAATAGCTGAGATATGAGGTTTTTTTTTATATATTTCGGCCATTTTTTAAAATTTCGAAAAACTGGCTCGACTAAAAAATTCTATAAAATTACCGAACCTGCTTACAAAATTTCATGAGAATCGGTTCAGAAATGCGACCTGTAGGCGATAACATCCGGACAGACAAAAGAATTTTCGGCTAGTGGAAACTGAGACGCTTCGCTCGCTGCGCTCGCTCGGTCGATTATTATGTTGGTTCAATTCCGATAATTTTACATTTTCTGAGGGTGCGAGCACGTACACGTAAAATATAGCAATTTTACTGGTCCAAAAAATGTGTATTTTTTGTAATTATACAAGTCTATATATAGAAAAAGGCGTAATAATGTGTATGTATGTATTTATAGAAAGTCTGGTCCTCAGGGAACTTTATTAAAGGTTATTTAATTAAGAGAGCCCCCTATCTCCCTTCTACCTCCCTATGCCCAGCAGTGGAATCTGACTGATGACTTAAAAATATATTTTTTTTTAGTTCCGTCGCGTTCACCGCAATTTAAACTTACACTAGATGAATCATGCACCGATCTTTTTCTTGATGTATTAGAATCTTGCGTGTTATGATTTAACACTTTCACTGCGGGTTCCCACGTCTAATGACTTTATTTGTACGTAATTTTGGTTTTGTGATATATGACTCATGAATATTTTTGAGACGAAAATAGCATACGACGAAAATATTATACATATAAACATTAAATTATTAATTAAAACATTTTGAAAATATGTAAACTGTATACCTGTCTATACATGCAATGTATTAAGCACTTAGTTCATTTCCGCATTTATTTTTCGAAGTTCAATTCTTATTATTACAATTTCAAGCGTATAAAATATTTTAATTGGTTCGCAATCTATATACGTTCAACTCCAATCAATTAAAAATATGGCGATCGAAATATTAATTAGATAAATCAGTCAAACTTCTATAAGAAGCCATAGCCACATCTTTTGAAATAGATCAAGAAGTAAGACCATTAATCTAAGCCTTACAATACGATTGTCCGTCTATCTGTACACAGATGAAATAAGTCTAGATGCAGCATCTTCAAAAGTTCTATATATTGAATCTGTGGAATCGAGCGTTCCGATAAAGATGCATTACATTAAAACTTAACCTTTTAAGTTCTTACTGACATGATTTATTGCATTAGCGATATCGAGAGCACTCTAAAAAGGAAGAGCGCCGGAACTCACGTTATAAAAATATAGGGCACACTTGGTCGCACGGCATGTGGTATCTAGCCTAATATCAAAATCTACGGTTTGTAACCTCTAATTAAAGAAAGAGATAGTCCTTATAGATTCGAGCCAGCCTAAGGCGATAACAATTATTTCGGTAGCCGCTACCACACTTATCTACCAGATATGATAAATTATATTCGGTACAGATCTTAAGATTTTTTTTTAATACAGCAACAGAATTTGGACCGAATCATTTATTCATTTTAATGACAGCCCCTCATTTCAAATGATGATAATTGTCTACCGTGTTAATAATTTTTTTTATGATGATAGGTTATTAATTTTTTTTTTACAATGTTATCGTGTTGATGAATGCGATATGAAATTTTAATATGACACCCGTGATGGATAAGGTTTAGGTGGCGTTTTTTTAATTTATTTTGGACACTTCAATTTTAAGTGGCGTGTTCTCGTATTAATATCGGCTACTGACGTATTAGTGTTAAATCTTAATTAAAAATCTACACTTTTACAATGGAATTAATGGTCATTACTGAAGGAATCCACCTTTTAATATTTTATCTTTCTGTACACAATAATTTCTCATCCCACTCTCTAAACACTCACCACGCGTATTTTCGTTCAGGTTTTCAGTTTTCTAGAAAATGTATCCTATTCTAATAGTGATTATAGCAACTACATAAAAACAGTAAATGTGCATAGAATTGACTAAGATTTATGCTTATTATGATAGCTTTTTATGCTTTTTTGTTTTATAAATAAAATTAAAGAATTTCAATAAAATATAACATTTGAACATTAGAAGCTGCTACACTTATTTTCTAACTAAATTTTATTTATGGGATACTAGCTTTCGCCCGCGGCTACGCCCGCGTGAATTTTCCACTGGAACAGTGCTTTTTCCCGGGATGAAAGGTACCCTATGTCCTTCTCCGTACTTAAAGCTATGTGTATGCGAAATTTCAGGAAGATTGGTTCAGTAGATAAAGCGTGAAGAGATAACAAACAAACAAACTCACTTTCTCATTTATAATATTAGTTAGGATCATATGTTCCTTCCATGCCTACCTAAAATATCTTCCTTTATAAATTTCGATAGAAAAACTCTCCTATAGAGAACTCTCCTCTCCTTAGAGTCATTAAAAAAACAGACCTTGCTAAACCGAAAAGTTTGCATCAGAATCCATAATTACACACACCAATATTTCACTAATGTAGAACACAAATCGATATGAAAATTCTTCCCACGTCAGACCATCCGACGGCTCTATTAGTTGAGGATTACTTAAATTACTAAGTAACGTACTAATGAACACTCGCGCACTATAATTACAGGTTATTACAAGTGTATACAACCGTCAATTACCGCGTTGCTTTTTATATAGGGAAAATAACACTAGATTTGCGCCGTGTTAAAATTTATATAACGTTAACATTTTTATCTCTGGGCGTGTTAATGTATTTTCTTCGTTGAAAGTGAAGGTAAATTGTATGTCAAAATAACGTAGGATTATTTTGATATTGATTTATTTCAAATAAAAATCCAATGAGGTCGTCACAAAAATAAAAAATAAAAAATTAATATATTTAAAATTATTCATTTTTTCCATTAGAAATTTAGGTATTTATACCTATTATACCCGACAGGGTTGTACCTAAAATTCGAAGTGACATGTTATGTTACAATGTGAAAAGCAATGAATTATTTGAATTGAATTTATCAATAAATACACACCACATTTGACGATCCTCTATAATTAATACATTCATTATTTTTAATATAATTTAAGTACTTATGTCAATTTCTTTTTCTAGCAAAAACTGTGTACAATCTGTTAATAACCACAACTAATTTAACTCGCAATTACAGTTGCTACAAAAAATAGACAATAAAAAAAAAACAATAACTTTTCCAAGTTCATTATTGAATATCAGTATGATATCCAATTACCGATAAGATACGCTCGACTTTCAATAGACGGACTGACAGGCCGAAAATTATAATAAATGTTTTATATTTTATATGTGATGGAAACAATTACTATGTGTGAAGTTGGCGCTTAAGTCACAAGCGAAGAGCGGGTAAGTCATTAGTGCTCAATAAACGAAATTAAACTAGGATTTGAAGTAATGGATTGAACACAGATACGAGTTACTATTACAATGAAATAATAAGAAATATTAAAATGACGCACAAATAAAACAAAATTTCCAATTTAGACAAACTTTTGTAGGTACTAGAGTTGATATTTTTATTTTATCTTGATTAGATTTTTCATGTTATTTGTGATGCACACTGTATTTAATTAGTGTAACAGACAATGTTCTGCTAATAGATTACTTTAACACTCTTTTGAGTTCTCTATAAGTATGAGGAAGCCATTGCTGAATAATTATACGTTCTCAAAATACTTCCATAAATTTTATTTTTCTCTTAAAGAAGACAACTAAACAGACTCTCTTATAATGTATTCTTAAAAACTTCTTCTTTTAAAATTAAATTTGTGTAATAAAAATATTTTTATGATATCGTTTATGCATTATATTTCTTTGACTTCTGCTTTCCGCACACTTAGGTACATACTTCTTTTTTAACATTAAATTTGTGTATTTTTATTGATATCGTTTATGCGTTATACGTCTACCTATTTCTTTGACTCCTGTTTTCCGCTTCAATTTATAAATTGATCCACGTCGTGAGAAGTAAGTCAGTGGCGAACTCTCGCTACATGTGATTGATTTTATATTTGAATCGAATCGCAAAGTGACTTCAATATTTATTGATAAACTGAGGTCTACGATTTGTTTTTTTTTTGTCGGTTTGTTGGTTCAAAGTCTAGTACAAAACTTGTTTTTATTCTGATTCAAATACTTAATGCTAAAACGCTACAATTTAAGATAGAACAAGCTAATTCTTTTCATTTTTTTTATATTTAACATCTTTCTTCTTAGACTTGCTTTTCTGCAATTTGTGGAAAAGATTTCGTGAAAATAGATAAAAGTGTGTAGCATAAAGTTATATACGTGCTTCATTCGTTTTTTCTAAAAGCGCATTCGTTGATTGATTGTATGGTAGACAAGCTTTTGTCCGTGTCTTCGCCCACGTATTTCCCACAGGAACAGTGCTGTTTCCCGGGATAAAAGGTACTTTATGTCCTTTTCAGTGCTTCTAACTATGTGTATGTGAAATTTCAGGAAGATTGGTTCAGTAGATAAAACGTAGAAGAGGTAACAAAAAACAAACAAATAAACTCCTTTTTGCATTTATAAAGTTAGTAGTAGTTAGAATATGAATATGTGGTTGGTTTTTCAGACAACATCAAAGAATGGTTTCGTTACATTGGAAACAATATAATCTATAATTTTATCATTTTTGCAAACATAGTGCTAAACTACCATCAATATTTACAAACCAATTATACTAATTCTATCACTTTAATAATTTAAAATCTAAATTAATTACGAAAGCCGGATCTCAATGGATATAATGCTAATATTTTTATAGTTAAAATTTTATCAACGAGTTGAGAACCCGTTCTTTTACTACAGATATGTAATTTTTATGATAATACATATATAAAGGAGTGTCATTTTTTATGACTACGAATTGAGTCGTGCATAACTAAATTCTTGTGTTTTTTACCATCAGTGAAATGATGTATTTTCTTATGAATATTCTGATTTTTTTGTTGTAAATTGGTTTAATGGCTAATTATTTAATTGGTTCAAATATATAAATGGTCTGATGAAAATTAATGTATTAAAATGTATTGACTTACCTACTGAAGCGGTGGTGGCTGAGTGGTAGGGCGCCCGCCTGTGGCTGCAAAGGTACCAGGTTACATGAATTTGTATTCCAATCTGACTCCTGTATGGTAGTTTTCATCGACCATCACTCGCTTCCGGTGAAGGACAACATCGTGAGGAAATCTGCACTCTGGTTGATGATTATCAGCTAGTGTGTGAAATGGAGAAGGCAATAGCAAACCACTCCATTGAAATTGCCAAGACAGTAGTTGTGTGTGTTTCATTCCATATAATGACCACGACCCTCAGTCATGAGAAATACGACTAAGGGCTCGTGCAGCGTGCCGGCGATGTCGCGCGACTTCGGTAGCACCGACTCGCGGCGACTCGATTTAAAGTATGCGTTACGTCGCAAAATGTCCCTTTCGCAAAATGTCCCCTGGTCGCAAAATGGCCCTTTCGCAAATTGTCCCTTTCGCAAAATGGCCCTTCCTCAAAATGTCACTTTCGCAAAATGGCCCTTTCTCTAAATGTCCCTTTCGCAAAATGGCCCTTTCGCAAAATGGCCCTTTCGCAAAATGACCCTTTCGCAAAATGTCCCCCTCTTTCCAAAGTGACCCTACGACACCTTTAGCATTTTTTTTTACTTTGTATATAAAGTTCTTTCAAATTAAAGCGGCAATCATTCATCACTTTTCCAATATCTAAAGTGATCTTTGAAAAAAAAACAAAGTAGATACCTACCCTGGTCGCAAAATGGCCTTTTCTCAAAATGTCCCTATTTTGAGAAAGGGCCATTTTGCGACCAGGGGACATTTTGCGAAAGGGACATTTTGCGACGTAAAAAAAGTGTGTAAATAAATGGCGCAGTGCAGCGTGCCCGCGACGCGATGTCGCGCGATACAAGTCGCGGGCACGCTGCACTGCGCCATTTTTTACTATTAGTTACATACTGTCAACCAAAGTCGCGCGATATTGCCGGCACGCTGAGCCCTAAATGATGAATGATGATGAGCCCTAAAGGAAGGACCTACTTTTATTTCGAAATTTACAAACATCCTTTTTTTTTCTAGCCATTTGTGTCGCATTGCTGGGCAGAAGCCTCCCCTAACATCTTCCACGTACCTCTATCTTCATTCTTTGTCAAACGCTCTCAAGTCGTCCTCCCAAACTTCTTACTAATATTGAAAATGCTAAAGTTTATGAGTACCTGTGGATGTTTGTGACTCAATCACACAAAATGTACTGGATGATAAAATCTGAAATAGAGCACATTATACTGTTTTTTTACACGACTGACCAAAAAAGGAGTGTTATGTTTTCAGCGTTCATGTATGTATGTATGTATTATGTAAGTTTCTTTATTCCACCATAAGTCCTGAACGGCTTAACAGATTTTGATGTCAGAGGTATTTTTAGATTCCTTACATTCCTCCGAGTGACATAGGGTATATGACGTCATCATAAAAACAAAAAGGCGGATTATATGTGCGATAAATAGCAGACCAAAGAAATAAACTTTGATCAATCTTATCGAATGGGGTATAAAATTGAAGGGCTTTAAAAGGCGATTTCAAAAATGTATATAACTTATATGTTTGTATGTATTTTTTGAGTAAAAACTTGTCAGTCGTGTTTTTTATTTTTAATAATTAGCTTGTTATATCTAGTAACTATAAAATTCCTACGGAAGGGGAAACTTGAGGCGCAACAAGTGTCCAATAAAAAATAACGATCTATACACATAATAATACATTGTACAGATCATAATTTCACATAGCATGTACTTACTCAAAAAGAAATCGATATAGTTTCACCAGGAAATCGATCATTAATCGATAGTTAATTATAACTTGGAAGTCGTAATGGTGTTGATGGATTTATTAAACGTAGTCATAGTAATTAATTGTTATTAATTACAACTGTGAAGGAAATATATTAAATTAAAAAAACACAAAGGCCACTAATTTTCACATACCTATAAAAAAAAGAAAAATATTGAAAACTACATTAGAAGTACCTGTCACTATATGTGAATCTCCATTCTATCAGCGAGCCTACTATTCAGCTAAGCGTGGCCTTCGAGTCTCGCGACTGTTGGCTCTGTCTACCCCGTAAGGGATGGAGACGTGATTCTATGTATGTATATGTACATTATAAGTCGACGATGCATGATAATAGAAATATTGCTGGCAATAACTGGAGTAGGATGACCCAGGATAGAGAAGGGTGGCGTAGACAGAAGGAGGCTTATACCCAGCAGTGGGTCACGGAAGGCTAGGCTATTGATAATGATCAATAATTTAAAAAAAATACAACAATTTTTGGAATAAGAAAATTATTCCTTTCTACTAATAACTCCAAATTAATTGAGTAGTTTCTGAGTAAAAAAGTGATAAAACAAACTCACTTAATTTTAAGATTATGTTTTGGAATACTTAATTACGTATGGTATGTCCGTTTGTCAAAATTCTGTGGTACCTATTTGTTTTGTCAAACTTTTTTAAAATTTTGTATTTCATATAAAACTTACTCCTGATTTTCGAACAAAACTTAGAAGAAGTCGACATTATTCCGACACATGAATACTAACACCCAAAAAGTAAAAAAAATATACTTAAACATATCACTTTGTCAACCTTACTTAAACAAGTTTCTTAACATATTCTTAACATCGGAAGACAAGCAAACCAATCCGAAGTCTGTTAATCTAATTAAAAATCTCGTCAGTCGATAGTACAGTCACCTGCACACGACTACCCAAGTTCATTGCAAATTGACCTTTCTTACAACTACACAGAGTTCACGGTTAGGTAACGATATGCAGCCAATAGTTCGTGTTATCTAGCTTTCGGATCGGCCATTACGGGTACGACGGTCAAAGGTAATGAAGTGAGTTGGTGATGAGCGGAGCGGAAAGCGATTTTGTATTAGAGATGTTGGATGTGTGTGAACCTGTGTTCGCTTCTTTAGAATATTGAAACGAAAATAATGAGATATTTTTTCTTTGTTAATTCCTTGTTTTTTTTATTATGCGTGGGAAACAACTTAGTGTACCAACCATCCTTATAATGAATGCTTTGAAATAAAATAGAAATATAAAAAAAAATATTTGAAAAAAATGTATTTACCTACAATAAATTTCTTTAATGATCCTTCGAAATCGACTTCGGTTAAATTTGGTAAATAATTGAATTTAACGTCATGATCGATCGTGACTCAATGGTTTTACAAGAGAAGTAGAAGTACTTTTACATAAATTTTGTTAATAGTACTTATGTGTAAAAACCCCAAGTCGTTGCAAAATTCGCCCAAAGAAAAATAGATTAGTCACATACTAACATTAAAATAGTATTAACAAAAGTTGTAACTAATGTCATCACCGCTAAAGCCTCTCCTCCATACCCTCACCCGACGCCCGCGCACCTTGCATCGCAACCTTTTCCGACATTAAGATAACACCTTACTTATGGTCCCCTGTGCTATACTTATGGCACTGATCCCTAATCTCTGGATAAATGTTATATTTTTATCAAGGAGTTAAGAGGCTGATAACGTCTCATCTGTATTATGCGTTTGGATTTTGAATTCGATTCAATAATAGATTATTGTCGTTATAATGTTAATTATGTAACATATCATTTACACGTACCAAGTTTAAGTAGAGGATAAAGAAACTAAAAACTAAAACTAACTAACTAAAAATAAACTAAAACTTATTAAAAAAGAGAAATAACTCCTAATGTATTAAAACTATAAGTAAAAAATGTCCCACAAGTTACTGCTCCGCGGAAGCGTGCCCGGGAGGCTGGCAGCATTGCCACATTGGATGGCAATGCTTATTCTTTGAGAAAAGAACTCACCAGCCCTCTGGTCACGCGATGCCTCGACCAGCTTTTTGCTCAAAAAACTGAAAAGTTTATGAGCCGAGGGATCCCACGGACCAAATATTAATTTAATATATAACTATTTCCAAAATTGCTCTTTTGGTATTAAATACTTATCTGATAATGGCACATCTTGTCTTGGTAGTTTTGGCTCGCCAGGCCAAGGTGCACTCGTAATATCTTTTAAGCGTTCTCGAATAACTGTCAATATTTGGGTTAATGTTTGAGAAACACAATTTACATACTTAGAAGAAACAAATGTATCTAAACTATTTATTCTATTGTCACATAACACACAAAAATGCGGTCATCGACCAATCCCTAATTTAACAGAATGAACCTATTAAGAAGGCCATATAACCATCAATGTGCAACGGTTCGATTTCTTTAAAATGTCCAGTTACAGCCCAATAGTTTTAAATTAGGCTGATAGACATTTTAAAAACAGTCCAAATTTTGGTCCGGAGGTTTCTACGTGGCGTGATAAGCACTTATAAATTTATCACCGTTCACAGACGCCCTAAATCTGGACAATCTATAAAGCACAATACGACACCGAAGTGTTCGATGACCCTAACAATAAAAAATAGTCGCCATAATTTTTGATTACGAAACTAAGTGGGGTTCAAATACTGGCGCTAAGCGTTATTTTTTTTAAATTAGCTTCAACATAAAAATGTACATTTTTATAACTATAGCAGTAGTAACATGTGTTACAAATAACTAAAAAATATGCCTTTAGGAAAATTATCCAGTTTAAATAGATGTTTACTTCTTTTATTGTAATACTATTTAATTACATGTTTATAAGTAAATTTGAGACAATGACTCATCAAGTTAGTATCAAGGTCAATGGATAAATATATCATGATGGCACATTTTCTGAACCGCCTGTGATATAGCATATAGCATCTTCAAAAAGCTACCGACACAGTAATTTTTACATTGTTCGGAAATATCTGATTTATTTAATTAGAAAAATCTAAGTAATTAATCATGCTATTAATTTTAGTCTCACAACTTACTTACGGATTTGGAACAAAAAAAAATTCAAAATAAAAATACATGTCAACATTTGCCTACTCTGAAACTTGGACCACTATAAATACCGCTACTGCTTTTTCCAGCTACCACACTTCAACTGGTATTTTCTGGTATTTTATCGACTCGTGCCTCCGAGATAAAACCCGAATAAATATAAAAGGCATAAAGAAGCTGAATTAATTTACAGGGTTTTGACGGCGGCCGCGGGATGCTTCGCTGACGTACGACAAATTTTTGAATGTCAATGGATGGTGTTATGCGGGAACTACTAATAGTTTTTTTTTTATTCAGCCAATAGGTCCCACTGCTGGGCAAAAGCCTACCCCTTATCTTTCTAACTACCTCTATCGCTTGCTAGCTGCTGCCACCATTCATCAGACCACCTCATATAAGTAATAATGAATAGTTATTATTTTAGTTAGTAACCTAGTTTTTTATCATTATTCTTACTAATATTATGAATGCGAAAGTGAGTTTATTTGTATGTTTGTTTATTACATCTTCTCGCTTTATCTACTGAACCAACCTTCCTGAAATTTCGCATTGTTGTCTTTATACTTATCATGGTATTTTCATCCAGGGAAAAAGCATTAACATATTGGGAAATACATGCTGGTATTTAATATTTATGTTAGCCTCCAAATATATGGTTTTATTTTATGTTTAATAATAATTGTTTTTTTGTAAACGTTTATTTATTGCATTAAGTAAAGTTTACTAAATGCAACTTGAAAGTTTTGATGACAAAGCTTACTACTTTTTCTTTTTGGCTCGTAAAGTATTCATAGCTAAGTCAATCAAATTTGTACAATAAGTATGTCTTTTTTAAAGCCCTCTCTTAGTAGAAAAAAATCAAAAGTCTATAATATATCAGTCCATATAGACAATATCAAGGACTGGTACGCAAATACCAAAGTGTTTGGAGTTTTCTCAAAAAATTGTGGAGTCCTTTCCCCAAAAGCTACTGAAAATTGTTACATCTCGCATAAAGCACTTCCCGCCCACGCGCCGCTCCTATCATACACTTGTCAAGTTTATACTTATCATAAACTTGAACTTAAGGTGAAGCCATGACGCTTTGACCGAATACTCAAAATTAATTAGCCGACCGTGAATAATATCGATTTATCGACATCCTGTGAGGTCGAGTACAGTCGACAGCGAATCATGCTATCCATCCGCCTTTATTATAACTGCATAGAGGTCAAAGTAGGGGAAGTTATGTGTAGTTGACTGTATGTATGAAATATTTATGATCGCGTAAAGTTCATCATGACTTTTCGGACCTTACATTCGTCATACTTGAAATAAATTAATGGATGGAACATATTGTCATTGCTGTTATTTAATAAGAGAAAATTGGGAGCTTACATTGATATTTCTTTTTATTTTATATGTTATTTATTCAACATAGATTAGTTATGTTTTGGGACTCAGTAATCGTAATCTAAATAAAAACTTTATACTTTAAATTATGTTTTAAGTTATAGGTATTTTACTCCAAGGGTTCACTCCAGGTTGCACGTTCAGAATCATTTAAAATTCGTTCAGTAAGTTTTTATAAAAAAAAAGAACATCACATAAATACTCGCATTTAAAAATAATAATTAAATTTATCCTAAACAACTCTACAACCACGAAATCCTCCAACTCACACTTATCTGTTAAAAAAAAAGATTCCTAAAACAAATCACCATTATGGCAAAAAAATAATACTCTCAATCCGTGACACGAATTTTAAGTCACACAGTCATATTTTAAGTTAAAACAAGGTATCAGACTTTAATAAGTAATTAATTAAGTTTGGCAGTAAAACGATGGTTTTTGAATTTTATTGTGACGTTAACTGAATGCGTAAAACTGTGTTCGACAAATTTATAGGCTCAATTGTGTATTTTTATGTACTGAATAAAATTTTATGTTAATTTGTATTGATTTAAATAAGTAATTAAAGTCAGAATTATTTATTATGCTGCATCCTGGATCTTTGCTTTGCCCGCGGCTTTTCCCATGGAAATAGTGCATTTTCCGGGATGACAGGTACCGTATATCCTTTTCAGTACTTCTAATAATGTGTATGCGAAATTCCAGGACGATTAAACGTAAATAAAGCGTGAAGAAGTAACAAACAAACAGACTCACTGTCGCATTTATAATATTAGTTAGATAGTTGGGATTAGGATGGATTGGTATACTGCATTCTGGGGCTTTGCTTTCATGGGAATTTTGGTAAACAAATCGTTTTTTGTTTTAGGTACTTGTGTGCCAAATTCCGTCGAGATTTGTTTAGTTGTTTTGACTTAAAACAGTTTATTGCGAAACACTTTTTTTTTTTAGCTTTAATTTTTTTTAAACTTTTCAATTTTATCCTGTAAGTAGAGTGCCCGGCTTAGTACGTTATATAACAATAAATATATAACAGTGAAAATCGCATTAAAATCTAAACAAAGCGAGATCTAGACTACGCTAAAAGCGACTTTGTTGTTTTTCGTTGAGTTATAATTGGATTATGACTTTTAAGTCTACGGTAATTGTGCTGTGCAGTGGTCAGAGATTTATTATTTGTTTCTTTATAATTAGGAACTCACCGCACCGACAGTTTCCCAAAGCGTGTAGTGAGCTAAAGTTACATTAATAAATATCTATTTATTTTATTTTTTTGTAGATCTTTGTACACATTATTTATCTAAATAATATATACAAAGATCTACAAAGCATCTTAAGTTACGATATGAGAGAAAAACGGGAATTAACGGTTTTTGCCCGGGTATAAACATGCAAATACCGTTTCTTCCGTAAACCTACCTGACATTGATTCATATAATCGCAAAAACAATTTCTAAACAAGAACAGATGCAGTAAATAAATGCATTACGCGATGTTCCAAGGTCGCTAAGGTCCGCGTATGACATCAGAGAAACACGAACTGTTTATCGGATAATCATATTTATGGTCGTCATCATTTGTAATAATCATTTCCAATTGCTGTAGTTTAATATACGATCTTCCTTGTCTTTGATATGTATTACTATTTGCAAATAAAATAAATACTTATAGTATATTAGCTTTTGCACTCGGCTTATTTGACCAGTATTTGGCTACTTCCATTGCCCTATTGTTGGCCCATTGAGATCTTTCAAGGTACAGAAGGAAGGGCAGTTGGGGCATGTTAAAAGATGAGCCATAGATTGGACGGCTCCACAATCACAAATGTTATCAGGCGGGTATCCCAACCTGACTTGGTTCTCACGGCATCTCCCAACAGCCCGGTATTAGAAAGATAAGAATTTGAATCACTCATTTTCTTTGCAGTATAATAAAAAATAATAATATGATTATCATCAACACGCTTCATCATATCTTCACAAAAACCTGTTTATTTATCAGCAACATTATTCGTCAAACTTCCATAGAAATAATAATGTATCCGCAACTGGTACATCCCAAACAAGCGACGTCAAAAGAAAAAATAAATTATTCAATTAGTTAGACCCAGTTATTTTTTTATTGCATAGTTACGAAATAATCAAGAAATATATCAATCAATCAAACAATCAATCTTTATTGTGGAAACACAGGTACAAAGGTCTTAAGGTTTAGTAAAGTTTCACTGTGTCCTGTCCTTAGCAGAACGTACAAACTAAATCAAATACTTATGTCAGAAAAATAAGTCAATTTGAAATTATCATTAATTGGTATCATTATGTCAAATTATTATTAATATAATAAATAATAGTTTTTATAATGAGAAAATTAATGAAAATTTGAATATTTCATAATTAATTTCAATCAGTACGGTAGCAAAATACGTGCACGAATGGTAACGTAACATTTTAAACGAGATAAAATCATAGTATAAATTATTGCAGAATATTTTTCCTACAAATACTTGCTACTCGTATGTGAGGTAAAAGATTACCCTTCGATAGCCTTATTAACTTGAGACAGGCTGTCCTAGCTATTATTCTATGTAAATTCCTACCTTGACTAACACCTAGAGTGCATATACAATTATCTTTTTATACAGACATGCTTTCACGTCTTTATTCCTTATAGATAAGACAGAGTCTTATACTGTCACTCACTTCTGACATATTCCGAGTATGTTTTCCTTTTCCGTTTCTTTTTTTCAATAAATGATGAACGTTCAGTCTACATGTCCAGTTATAATTATATTAGATTGCGGTCCGCAGGTAAACACAAGGTGCGGTGGTGTGTGACAGGGTGATATGATGTTGCCTGTGTTAGATCGACATAATTGGCTTGGCTTTTCAGCTAATCCTAATCCTAACTAATATTATAAATGCGAAAGTGAGTTCGTTTATTTATTTGTTTGTTTGTTACCTCTTCACGCAATATCTACTGAACCAATCTTCTTGAAATTTCGCATACACGTAGTTAGAAGTACTGAGAAGGCCATAAACCTTTAATCCCGAGAAAAAGCTCTGTTCCCGTAGGAAATTCAGGCGAGCGAAGCCGCGCTTAAAAGCTTGTACAAAATATAGTAGGATCGAGGAGATTTATATTTACGTCATACATTTTTTTTCGTTATTTTGTCCTAAATTTTATAAAATAAATATTAATAAAAAAATATAGGTAAAACCTTGAACTAAAGACCCGATAAATGTTTTATTTAAACGTTTCCACAACAAAAGATCAAACAAGTGGAACTATTAATTTTAATTTATAACTTAAATGTATACCGGATCTGATTAGGAATTTTAGAATAATGAAATTAGTCATACAATACTTTATAAATATCACAGAAACTGGTATAGATCGATTTCATAAATAAATTAAAAATTAACGGTCAAAGGCTATGTTTGATAAGAGGAAATATAGGCGAATGAAGCAATAAAATTATGTTAGGTTGTATGTTACCAATTAAATTGAGTTTTTAAATGGTTTTGCTTGTTTTTCGAACTTTTATACACAGCTCTAGAACAGAACCTTACACAAGTATTAACTTTATTTTATTTCTGTTAGTATAAATAAAGGAAAAGAAGAATTTGATCTATTAAATCCCTTTAATGTTATAAATCGTCGCCTCAGTGCTTGTTTGTTCTATCTATACCAAATTTATCAAAAATGAACTTTGAATGCAGTATTGTTAGAAATTAAATTTCAGTCCTGTTAGATAAGAAATATTTATGAGTTTTTACTATTAAAATAACAAAAAAATAATTTCAAATTTATATGTGACACGACACTGTAATGAAATGTTAGTGCTTGTTTGTTCTATATCCAGCGATTGTTTTATGTCCTCACTTGTATAAGACGTTCAGAGCTTGCTTGTTCTATGTCCACTCAAACGACCAATCATAGCCCGCGACGTCATGTCCGCCATTTTGTTTGATTGTCACTGTGGCTGGAGACATCGCAACAGGTACTTTGTCGCTTCCGAAAATAATTCGAAAAAACTAAGTTTTTAACTAAGTTTATGTGTTTAATCTTATTTTATACATACATAAATTGTTTAAAAGTATGTCACAGTCTGATTATAAACAAGAATTCAATCAGACGCTGCCACAAAGTGTGCAATAAGTACTTTAAAGTTTTCCCTTGAGTTCGTTTTGAATTTGAAACAGGGTGTTGTTTTTCTACGATTTTGTTGAACCATCCCCAAGCTAAGTCCAAGAGTATTATCGTATAAGTACTTGCTATTCTTAGTAATGTCAAAGAATATAGGTATTACTAGCAACCATAGAATAGAATTCAGTTCTCCGGCTCCGCTCAGCTTAGCTCAACAGTTTATTGTAACTCAATACCTGCATTTAGGTTTTGGCAGCAACACTGTACTAGTTAACTAGTTAAGGTTTACACTCCTCAATCATTGAGCTATTGTGAACGGAGTAAGGAGTCTTTCGGGACCAGGACCGCGGTCCTGAACGCCACCTTGGTAAATAATATATATTTTAAGTGGTACGTTAGGACCACGAAATAAGAAATCCCTCTGCCCCAAAAGGGAAAAGGCCCCGGTCCGATCAAGATTTACTACTCACTATGTGAACGATAACTATCTTATTATTATTATTTTTCAGTGATTTTTTTATGTAGTATGAAGAAAGCATAACCCTAAAAACATCAGTCGTGTAAAACATCTTATTAACTAAAATATGTTTGCTTTTGTTGTTATGAATAATATCGAGAATTAAACATCACCCTGTATAATATACCTGGGAGATAGAACAATTAAGCACGCAAATATGATACAGGCACTATGTCCTATGTCGAATGTGGTAATGTTCTATGTCCACATTCGTAATTATTTTTGTGCATTTTTGTTCTATCTCCACATAAAAACTGTAAAATAAGGTATAATTAATTCTCTTCTACAGATAAAAGTTATAACCATTAATTCATAGGTAACTCATGTATTTTTAAAGACCTTCAAAAGTAGAAGCTAAAGCTTTTTTAAATAAATACAGCAAAAAACGCTTCTCCTGTAAAATTTGACTGATGGTAGATAGAACAAACAAGCACTGAAGCGACGAAATGTGAAAGTTAGTACATAGGAGATAAAAAAAAATTGTGAGGGGTCTTCAAAGTGCCATCAGATGCAAATTTTTTAAAACTATCTGTCTGAAAATTATGTTTGTAAGTACGCACATCACGCAAACACTACTTAAATACATTTTATATACTTTTTAAAAGTTGAACTACTGAAGATCAGTTTATTCTGATATTTATAACTAGATTACAAGATCTAGATTAACAATCTCTCTCTCAGCCTAAAGACGTCCACTGCTGGACAAAGGCCCCCCCTCCAAGGATTTTATCCATGGGGGGTTTTGCCGTAATCGCCACGCTTGGCGGCGGGTTGGCGATCGCAGTGTGATGGCATAGTACGCGGAAAGATGCTGCTGCTCATCCTCCGGTGTTTTAAATCCCTTAGTCGCCTCTTACGACACCCACGGGAAGAGATGGGTTGGTGCTATTCTAGGACCACACCACAGGCCAAGATTAACAATAGTAATAATAAAATAAGTGATAGTTATTTAGTGATCAATAAAATTGATTAGTTCAAGCAACTGACCCCAAGAACAAAAAGCTTGCTACTTTTCATTTTAATAAGCATTTCTTTGAGTCAAAATTTCTGATAAATACGGCGATTTAGAAAGAAAATTACAAATGGACATAAAATCAAAATAAATCCATGACTATTGACCTCTTCTTATGCAAATGACACTAGTAACAACCTTTTTGGCGCCAAACTATTCTTTTATTTGGTAAAAGTGTAATTTATACACGTCTGACAATCGATTTTCGATATCTTTCACTTTTATTTTTTTTTGGCCAAGAGAGATCTGAATTACTTAATGCAACTTTTGTTTGTTTAACATCCATGACAAAACTGATAGAAAGGATTTTGAATAAATAATGACCAGCTAACAATAAAAAGAAGAGCTTTTAACGTACATCGCGTAGTTTTTGTCTTGAATCAATGCATTGCATAGCTCATATTATTATTATTATAAAACAAGCAATGTAAATCTATTTGTCGCAATGTTGGGCCAACGTATGTGCGAAATATAGAAAAAAGAAGAACTTCGTACAGCTTCTTCTTCTTGTAGAGTCTAAATGGATATTTTAAAATTAGTTTGGACCAGTATTTGACCATGCTGATCGCTCTGTCGTTGGCCTTGTTTAAATCCTATTTTTGTATTTATTTTACGACAACAGGAACTTTAGACAGTCAGAATTTGAAAACGAAAGCAAAGTTTGAAAACTCTTAAATGTATGGGATGACATAAGGCCTAAATCACGTGGTCGATCACCATCGCAAGTTCATAGAAAAAACGATTCGAAAACATAGAGTAACGAATTGTTTTATCGCTTACTTCCATACATTTGACGTTCGCTTTCGCTATGATGACGGAAGAAAATTGTTTTTGTCATCTGTCGAAACGATTATGAATTTAGATATCGTATCGCTACGAATCAAATGAAACTTAGGCTAAACCTCCAGGTGGGTCATGGGTTGAATGTCACCGCATTCGTACAGCTAGAATGACATCTTCAAGGAAAATTTTGGGCCCTGATTATTTGACCGTGAAAATAAATTAAGGGAAAAAGCGGTTTCATGGGCAGGGTGCTGTCTCTTTCCGATTATGGTGACAACTCTATGTAGGAAAGAGTAAATTTTTTCGCATTTTTTTTTAATATCATGTTTGGGTATGACCATTTTTATACTATTGATTAGTTGCATGGTACGACATTATTCGTGAGTTGTCACAATAAGGATTGTTGACAGATCTATAAATAAGGGTTATGTTTTTCGCGCGTATTTTGTATGTACGTATATCTCATATCAAAATATTTATCATTTAATGCAGGCGCCTTTTTTAAATATTACTAGTTCTACTCAACAAGAATGGGTATTTTTTGGCAATGTTTTACGTTAGTTACCTCTTAAATCTTTATAACTACAAGTATTATTATTATTTAATGAACTGGCTTCACAAACATGGATATCTTAATTATTTATGTAATTAAAGTGTAACTTTCAACACTCGACAATTCGGTTAATGAAATAATTAAAGCGAACACATGATTTCACTATAACTAATGAAGCTGGCTCTGACATCGATGGGCAAATGTGAGACCAAAAATGGACTCTTTCAAAGAGTCCAGATTTAGCTCTTGATTTGCCACATTTGGCGAGAGACGCAGGTTCAAATCTCATGCCTGGCCTCAGCCTTATCCAGCAAATTTTCAACGTTCAGCGGTTTCGTCTCTGCATTGACATACAAATAAGTCAGCGTCCAAATACACATATATATCTCTGAGTTTGTATATCAATCTGGCTTAAGTATGTGTGTGTGGCCATTTCCATCGACCACCACCTGCTTCCGAAGAAAAATATCGTGAAAAGGTTTACACACTGGTAAAGTGAGCGTCGGGTCATATCGAAGAGTAAAACAGTTGGCAATGGAGAGAGAAATGGAAGGAACTCTACCAACATGAGCCTCGCTCTTAAATTTGATGATGATGACTGGTGACTGTCCACTAGTGTCCACACTGTCCAGTTTACTAGTTTGTAACTAGATGGTGGTCATGTTAAATGATTTTAGGCCACTTGTAAAAACGAAAATGAAGAAATACTATTTAATTATACTGGACTGAAAGTTTGAGTGTTTTTAAATGTCCACATTTAGCGGCGCTTGACTATAACTAGGCTCTAATTAACTTGTTAAACCTCTGTCAAAGCGACGTTTTAACCTTTCAGAATTAAGATAAATTGGATTGCACGAACTTAGTACTCGTTGTCGTGATCGCTTTTATTAATAAATGAAGAGATAATTGTGAGAATAGAATAACGAAGTTATGTCAGTTTTGTGTTAACACAATTAGTGTGTTTACTTGACATGGAGGTGTAGTAATAATTTTTTTGAGCTTCAACTTTTTTTTAGCCTGGTGATGTGTCCCATCCCACTGCTGGGAAACGCGTCCCAATGCTGGGTAAAGGCCTCCCCTTTCTCCTTCCACAATTCTCTGTTGAGTGAAGCCCGCTTCCACTCTCGCAGATAACTAACACAAATATTTTTGCATGTGTTGTTCATTTAATTGGCCTAATATTTTGTACTTGTATTGTATTACCTCATAGGCGATGGGCTAGCAACCTGTCACTATACCTGAATATCCATTCCATCAGAGAGCCCACTATTCATCTAAGCGTGGCCTTCGAGTCTCACGAATCTTGGCTCTGTCTACCCCGTAAGGGATAAAGACGTGATTCTATGTATGTATGTATGTATTGTATTATTCCTCCTCTTTTAGTGCTATTCTTCATGACTGAGGGTCGTGGTCATTATGTCGAATAAAACACACAACGACTATCTTCGCAATGCTAATGGAGTGGTTTGCCTTTGCCTTCTCCATTTCACACACTAGCTGATAACCAATAACTAGAGTGCAGGTTTCTTCACGATGTTTTCCTTCACCGAAAGCAAGTGGTTGTCGAAAACTACCATACATTAGTTAGATTTATTTATTTAACCTTTTTTATACAAATAAAATAGAAATGGCACCGGACTTGCAAAAGCATTATCTAACAGTCGACCTTCGGGGTAAACAGAGAACTTTGGGTAGATTGGTATAGAAACTCATGTAGCACGGGCAGGATTCGAACCTTTGCAGTCACAGGCGGGCGCCCTAGCCACTCAGCCACCACCGCTTCGTATTGTATTTCTACAGATATGCACTAGCTATCGCCCGCAGCATCGCCCGCGTGAGTTTTGCTAAGATGAAAAATCTTTTTGTGTTCCAAACTGTTTCAGATATTTCGGATTTTCGATTTTTAGGTATACCTCTACAGAAAATGTTCATCAGATATTGATCAGATTAATCAAGTTTTGCTAAGACGCCATTTCCATATACATAATATGTTATAGTGTAGCTGGTCTCTTGGAGCTTTTCATCAGATGTTCCATATCTTCAAGGTTGTTCATCAGGTTGAACGACTTTTACTAAGGCGCCATTTCCATATATGTTATAGTGTAGCTGGTCTCTTGCAGTTCTTCATCAGATGTTCCAAATCTTCAATTTTTATACGTCAGCAGAAAATGCTCATCAGGTTGAACGACTTTTGTTAAGGCACCATTTCCATATTTCTTATAGTTTAGCTGTTCTGTTATGGTTCTTCATCAGGTGTTCCAGTTTTCAAAATCAATTATAGCCTATATGTTGCCCAGGCTTTATAGCTATACAACAAAAAAAGTTTCATTCAAATCCGTCCAGTAGTTTTTGCGTGAAACGCGTACATACATACAGACAGACAGACAGACAGACAAGAAATTCCAAAAAATGATTTTTGCTTTCTATTATTCTTTTTAAGTGTCCCTCTATCCATTTCAGTCAAAAATACTAAATGTACAGACAAAATATTTTTACTGTTTTATTATATGTATAGATTACTAGATTTTGCCATCGGTTTTGCCTGCGTGAATTTAGTTTTCACCCGGTTTACCCCCTTGGGCTCATATTACCAAAATTCCTTACTATAATATGATAGGGATCAAGTTCTAGTACGATAAATATTGATGAGCTTCCGGAGATCCAGTTAAATATGAATCAACTTTCCAAACCAATCCCCCGGAGCTACAAAACTCCCCAAATATTGACACGATTTTTCATGTCGTATGCTAATATTGGCTACTGTACCTGAATTGAACAATGGCGGATCACAATAGTTCACGATCGCAAGAAGCACAGATAAAGCCACGGTCACTGTGTGTTCTCACGGGTGGGACCGCCTATCGCTCTAATAAGGTAGCGGTTTTGGTGGCGAGAGTCGCGTTGAAAAAGGCTTGTAGGTACTCTGGGCTTCAAAGGGATCACAATGAACTTTGACGCTTACCAAAAGAGTTAATCATCATTTGACGCCTGTGAAACTCGCACTCTTGCTATTTATATATATATACCTATATTTCTTGTCGTCAACTCGCTACATTGCGGTTTTCGGTACAGTCAACTACAAAAAAGTTTTGAAAGATTTAATGTTTAATAGGAGTTAATCGTCAACTGGCAAGTGTACATATGTAAAAGTAACGTAATTGAAAATTCAACATTGAACTCCAATTCGATTCTATTGAGTTTGTGTGAGTTAATTAGGGCCTATGTCAGACGGTGAAGAAAAACCACTTCTAAATGTAGGTATTTTATAAAAAATTCTGTTACAATCCTAAAAATTAAGATTTTTTTGACGAAAGATTTATTTTAAGAACTTGCATGCCAAATTTTAGCTTCCTACGCCCATTATTGATTTTTATGTAAGTACCTATACTTATCAATAACAAAACTTAAGGGTAAAAACTACAAGACTGCAGTAAGGCCTGCTATGATGTACGGTTCCGAGTGTTGGGCTTCTACGAAAAAACATGAGCAAAAGTTGCACACAACTGAGATGAAAATGTTGCGATGGTCAGCTGGTGTGACGAGTCTTGACAGGATTCAGAACGAATATATCAGAGGCTCCTTCAAAGTCGCTCAAATAGGAGACAAGATGGCCGAGGGTCGTCTAAAATGGTTTGGCCATGTGATGAGAAGAGGGGCAGAGCATGCGGTTAGGAGAGCTATGGCCCTTCCTGAAACGAGAAGGGGCAGAGGACGACCGCCAGCAACATGGATGACAACCGTCACCAAAGATTTGGGACGGGCTCAAGTGGACACTCTGACAACCCAGGACAGATCGTCTTGGCGCCGACTAGGAGGGCCGATCCCAAATAATGGGACAAGGCACGGAAGAAGAAGAAGACCTATACTTATCAAAATAAAAAGAAGGACACCGCTGTGATAGCCCTATATTCCCAATTGGGAAATAATATCAAGGGTGCAAGAAAGAATGTAGGTATACCTACCATATACTTTACTTACCATTTGCGTGTGTTGGTACTTTTACTAACACACGCAAATCGCTCCGCTCATCAACAAATCATAGGCACATCTGAGACGAAATCGCTTGCCTGAGGCGATCCGTGCGTATAGTAGCTATGCTTCCAATCGTTACGACCTATATACACGTATATTTATTATAATGATAGCTATAAATATAAAGTGATGTGTGTCTGTCTATGTATCATTGTAATGTTCGCCATGTATAACTCAATTGTTTTTTTTTTTTTTTAAGTTGTTTTATCGTTCTGTGATGTCTACGACGCGGTGGTGGCCGAGTAGTAGGGCGCCCGCCTGTGGCTGCAAAGTCAGAAGTTGGAATCCTGCCCATTTTACATGAGTTTGTTTACCAATCTGACTCATGTACCAATGTTAATTTTCATCGACCACCACTTGCTTCCGGTGAAGGAAAACATCGTGAGGAAATCTGCACTTTGGTTGTTGATTATCAGGTAATGTGTGAAATGGAGAAGGCAATGGCAAACCACTCCATTAAAAATTGCAAAGAGAGTCATTGTGTGTGTGTTTCATTCCATATAATGACGAAGACCCTCAGTCATGAGGAAATACGACTAAAGAGAGAGAGGTATCTATGATGTTGATCTACAACTGTTTTATCTATCAGAATTAAGAATATTCAAGATTTTTTTTTTCTAGCTGTTGTATCCCACTGTTGGGCAAAAGCTTCTTTTCTTTTTCTTCCACTCGTCTCCCTCTAGCAAGTTCTGATGATGATAATAATAAAAAAATAAAATGCGTTTATTATCAAAAAATATGCTACAACATGAATTAAACGTTGGTTCCCAAACTAGGAAGACCCTGTATCTTGGGGTGCTCCAGAGCACCGTTAATCTATACAATTTTTGCACATATCACATAAAATATAAATATTTAATATCCTTCTAAGATTGACGACAGGTTTCAATGAAATTTGGCACACTGGTAGAAATATACTGGCGCTCCAGGGCGCTGCTAGATTATAATATTACCTCTATATACCTAGTAGGATATAATAATAAGTATAGTAAGGTAAATTTGTCGCGATTAATGGTAATAATCAATATAAACCAATAAATTAAGCTTCAAGCAACATGTCAGTCTCCGTGACAAACTACCCGTCTTGCCGGAGAGGAGACGTATTCAAATATCACATTGCGCAATTTACTATGCGTTAAGTTGCGCTTGCGCATAACCTATAAATCAGACTGTTACGCAGTTTATTGAATTTGCGCACAAGATTCCAAATACGTACTTTATTCTAATTGGATATATAATTATGTAATTTAGGTACTTTAATCAAATTATTTTAACGAAAACTTATGTACCTTTATTCTTTGACTATTAACATATCCTTCGTTTATTTTTACTGAAGAAGAGTAACTAGAGAAGATGACCATAATAATGGGGAAAAGGCTAGTAAGAGAGAGAGATTATTATACTTTTGTCGATTCTGCGTACTTGGAGTTTAGGCATACAGGACACAATTTTAGGCAGAAGTGTTGTGGAGTGGCGGCTACGTATGCACAAGCGCAGTGTTGGACATCCAGCAACTAGGTGGTCTGAAGATATCGATAAGATAAGATAAGGTGGACTGACGATATTGTAAAATTCACAGGAAGACGCTGAAAGCAGGCTGCTTTCATTCGGTCTATGTCAAAGTCTATGGGAGAGGCCGATGTCCAGCAGTGGACATCTTGTAACTAAGATAATGAGTATAAATTTACAAGGCGTGAATGTTTATTTTCGCGGCATTTCTTAAAAAAGATAAAGAAGGCAAGTTCGCGCAAATCTTTTATTTCAGTTTGTAATATAACCTGCCCCTGCGTCGTAAATTCGTACCTTTCGAGTGCCATTAAAAGCACTTTTAATATGACATTTACATCGTAATTTGCGCTCGTATTCAATGATCAAGTTATTCAATTCATGAAATTTATTATATTTTTTAATCGTATCAAATAACAATTAAATGGTTTATGAAGTAATATTTTTTGTTGTTGGTGGTGTGGTGTAATATAATGTCAAAATATATTAATAGTGAGTTTGAGAAAAAAAAACAAAATTCATGGTAGAGGCTTGGAATGGTGAAAGAAAATTCGATACATAAATTATACATATACTCGTATAATAAGTATTTCAGTTGTAGACAAAAAATAACGTCTTTTTTTCTCTCCAAACTCTACCTTTTCAATAAAATTATATTTATGTACCCTGAAGCGTTTAATACTTATCTCTAAATTCTAACCTAATGATTCCAAAATTATTACAATCATATATAAATATAATTTAGGAATAATTATTCCAAAATTATATGTGCACTAGCATTACCAAAATAAAACAATAGGCTCGTCAAATGACAACAATCCCACAGAATAACTAATAAATGACAAACACCCATGGAATGCCACGCGTGGGTCGGAATTCTCACGGCTTTGAGATTTATAAGCTAAGCTTTTTCTGTATTATGACGATTTCCAACTTTCGTGCATTCAGACAAATTATTATAAGATTATGCACATTTATTTTATGTCAATGTTTTGAATAATAAAAATAACGCTTTAGTTGACTGGAAGAGATCCCTTATGTTAAGTATTTTTTTTACTCTTACAATAAAAAATATAAAAAAATAAATATGTACACAAATTACAAGTATAAGCTAGCCCAAAGAAAAGTAAAGTAGTTGTATAAAAATATAATAAGACTCAGGTAAGTCTGAAAATATAATTTTCCATCTTGACTCTACCAAAGAGTGAACCCACAGGGCCATTTGGTTCAGATATAAAATAACATATATAAAATAGTTTGTGCGAGCGGGTTATCGATCCTGTCCTACTATTAAATAAAGTTTGAATGGATGTATGCATGCAAAAACTACAGGACGGATTCGATGAAATTAGAACACGGGTAGGGTAGGTAGTAGGTAATATTACATCGTAACACCTGGAATAAAACAAATATAAATATATATTTCAAAAGCTCGAGTAGAGCGAAAAAATATCGTAAAATTGACGGATAATATACAAATTGAATTGAATTAATTGCAATATTTCCAAATACGGTAGCCCATAAAATTCAACATAAATTCAAAGCATTTTAAATGTGGTCGTATACATTGTTACTTGTGGTTCCTTGCGACATTTTAAATCTGCAGAATAGAAAAATTACAAAGACTAAGCTTTTTTTAACAAAGTTATTTAGTTACAAACAAAGGCTATTAAGTAAAGGCATATAATTATATTCCACTTTGGAATAATAAGAAAACTTTAATAATAAAAAAGAAATTGTAATAATAAGAGATTTTTATTAAACATTTTGTTTGAAGTACACAGGTACCATTAAATATTTTCAATAAATTTTTGAAAAGGACCGTAATAATCATTTTGATATTATTAGAGATAAAACAACCTTTTTAGTTAAATTAAGTACAGAATCTGAGGTCTAACCCTGTGTTATGAATAAACTGGTCCCTAGCACACAACCGACATTATCACTAAATCTATACAAACAGTACAAAATATTCCTCGCGCAAATTGAACCCAGGACCTCTGAAAAGGCCCGGCACATTAACCATTAAGCTATGAAAGTCACCCATTCAAGATTGGATCGGTGCGCAGTGGCGCGATAACATAAAGCTTGGAATCTGTATGAACCTCCTCTATGTTCTTAGGTCGCAGGTCGTATTGGATGGCGTAACGACATAACGACACATGTTATGGCCACTTGGAATCATCCTAATCAACGTTTCTTAATAAAACGTGTGAATTGCTCATTACTGGGAGGCAATTCTGGGGTCTGCGATATAATATCAATTTCGACATTTATCGAAAAAACATGGCGGATATCGATAAATATCGAAATTGCGTATTCTCGTGATTTCAAATGTGACATTTATCCAGCGTCAGCCCTCGATACGCATCGAGTGGTCGAGCGTGGCCGAAAACCATATCGTGTGTGATATTTGTTGCTTCAAAGCTATTGAATAACATAATATTCGTACTTTACAAGACGCTTTGTATTTTTATTCAGCTATGGTTTAGTAAAATATGAATGCTGACGATTTTGTATTCAATTTTATTGGAAATCGTTGTTTATTTACATAAAATTATTTTATTGAAGCCTAATATAGAGGTTTGGATAGATACATACTTTGCTTTTTTCTGCCTCGAGTACCATACCTTATTTGTTTCTCGATTCAATTTCGTAAAGAAACAATATCATACATAAGAATATAATTGATACTCCGATAACAAATATCACATAACCTCACACACAATAAACAAACAATGACAAGTATCCTCGCGTTCCGTTCTCTCCATCAACTCTAAAATATTTCATTTTCTTTGCATTTTATAAATTTGCATTGGAGCTTATTAAGTTACATAAAATAAAGTATTATAACTATTTTTACATAAATTCACTATTAAAACATTGGTTTTATATAAAATATTTAATGAAACAAGTAAAACATAAATTTCTCGATTGTAGTTAAGTATAATCGAGAAAAAGGAACGTGTTTTCAATTAGAGAAGCCCTAGTTTTCGATATAATATCGAGTTTCATGTCGAATAGGTTCGAGAATACCATTTTGGAGGATTTTGTGATAATTTTGTTCGATAAAAGAAGTTTGATATATTATATCAAATTCGATAAAATATCGCAAACGCGAGAATTGGCCTCCTGGCCTGTTTTAATCGACAAAATGTAATATAAATATTATTGCTAAGTTTTACTGGTTTAAGTGCAAGCTTTTTCGACTTCATCTGCGGGAATTTCATTTGGAAAGCAGGTTGCATTCCAAATGAAATTCCCGGGTTAAGGTTTTTAATTTTCAAGCAAGAACCCTAAATATTTCCGAAATATAAATTACTCAACATAATTATATGTTACTCGAAACTTCTTTAACCCTTTAAAGAAAATCCCTTAATATAATATTATTTAATTCAAATAATATAAAGTAAAACGAAGCGAAAGTTAAAATGAATAAGCAGAGAATAATATACTTATAAGAACATAAGTTCCATTTTATAATGAAATTCTCTGAATATGGCAGATTATAAAATGACTGATGATATCCGGCCAGTCCATAGAATTTAGAATAACAAGAAATAGAAGTGCTATCTGCTGTCCTTTTAATAAAAATGTCTGTCTGAGGCTCATAAAAACAAGTGTACGAATATAACAATACGTAATTGAAAATTTATTATTATTTATTTTTTTCACTATACCTGAATCTCCATTCCATCAGAGACTCTTGTCACACGACTCTTGGCTCTGTCTACCCCGTAAGGGATAAAGACGTAATTATATGTATGTATGTATGGCAAATCCCCCAAAATCTTGGGGGAGACCTTTATCCAGCAGTGGATATTTTGCGGTTGTAATGATGATGTATGTAATTGAAAATACGAATGGAAATTTAATTCCATAAGGTGTGTGTGATTGAGTTAGAGTTTCAGTATCCTATGCGGCTAATTTCAGGCGGCGATATAATAACGCGTCTACGCCGCCGATTTTAAAATTACATGGAGTCGGCGCACAATGTTAACGCACATGTATTTTTTTTTTCATTTATTAATTAATAGTTCCCACTACCGGGAAAAAGCTACCCCTTTATTTCTCCAACTACTTATATCGCTCGCCAGTTGTTAGGTAAATTTTTAGAACAGGTTTTTTGTCATTTTTATGGATATTTTCAATTAAACATGTGTATAATCTGTTTTAAATTATAGTTTCCTTCGAGAGGTCATAGGACGCCTAAAAAATTACGCTCAATAATTTACTCTGTTGCCACCGCTTCCGCTTATGGCTGAGAATTCGTTGACCCATATATGCTACTTCTATTTTATCATAATATTCTAATTTCTGTGGGCCAGACAGATAACTCCCACACAAAAAGAAATAATCTTCCGTATCGATATTCTTTATTTACGTTCGTATTTTTAAGATTAGAGCCACCATTTTCAATTCCATTAGAATTTTATGCGAGTTATTTTTTAAGAAATCAATAATTGAGACAGTTATTGATATTTTAGCAGATTTATTTAGTAACTAGCTGTGTTTCGCGGCTCCGTTTCCGTTTCCGTGGTAAATTCAGCATTAAAAATCTATTTAGCACTGGAATACAGACATTAGCATACTTTAGAACTAACGTACATCTTACTCACATACTTCGACATTGGATACTTTAGAACTAACGTACATAGACATCATTTTTTTTATAGAATAGTAGGCAAACGAGCATGCGGGTTACCTGATGGTTAGTAATCACCGCAGTCCATAGACACCAACGACTCTAAAAAGGTTACTGATGCATTGCCGACTTTTTGAGAAAGCGATAGGTACCTTTCAAACTTAGACATTCAGTAGCGGAATCTATGTGAATAAAGGTTCTATTCTTCATTTTGTGTACTCAATTTCATCAAAAATACATACAGCTGAGCGGTTGTAATTGTAACGCGAGATTGAGTAACAACAAATCAATACCTACTTAGTTAAAAATAAAAGTATCAAATTGACATAGACTACTTATCTATAAAATCTAAATGTAATTGGTGAGTTGGATAGGATATTGGTATTCCAAAAACATTTTTTCTATTTGCAAAGGTGAGTTCAAAACTCCTAATAATAACGTCCTTGTTACATAAAATGTCGTTGACCTCTAACTCCGTACAGCATCTGCTTATCTTGGACCAAAATTGGTCAGTGCTGTACTAAGGCTTTTCGTCCACTAAGAAATATTGAAACAAGCTAATTATTTAAAAATAAAAAACACGACTGACAACTTACATAGCCTATGTCACTCGGAGGAATACGTGGAATCTAACAATACCTCTCACATCATAATCTGTTAAGCCGTTCAGGACTTATGGTGGACCAAAGAAACTTACATACATACTTACATACATGAACCCTGAAAACATAACACTCCTTTTTTGGTTAGTCGTGTAAAAAGAGACGTCTTTATCCATTACGGGGTTTGACTTAGAAAATCTTATCAGTTTTATAATTTGATAGAGATTCCTAAAAACTTTCAACAAGTACTAAGCGGTGGCAGAGTGATTAGGGCCTGTGACTGCAAAGGTCCCAGGTTCGAATCCTGCCCGTGCCACAAAAGTTTATATACAAATCTCACTCATGTATGGAAGTTATTATGGGCCACCACTTGCGTCCGGTGAAGGAAAACATCGTGAGGAAACCGGCACTCTGGTTGATGATTATCAGCTAGTGTGTGAAATGGAGAAGGCAATGGCAAACCACTCTATTAAAACTGCTCATAGTCATCTTATATGTTTCATCTATACATATAATAAAACAGTAAAAATATTTTGTCTGTACATTTAATATTTTTGACTGAAATGGATAGAGGGAGACCTAAAAAGAACAACAGAAAGCAAAAAAATTTTTTTGGAATTTCTTGTCTGTCTGTCTGTCTGTCTGTATGTATGTACGCGTTTCACGCAAAAACTACAGGACGGATTTGAATGAAACTTTTTTTGTTGTATAGCTATTAATCCTGGGCAACATATAGGCTATAATTCATTTTGAAAACTGGAACACCTGAAGAAGAACCATAACAGAACAGCTAAACTATAAGTAATATGGAAATGGTGCTTTAACAAAAATCGTTCAACCTGATGAGCATTTTCTGCTGACGTATAAAAATTGAAGATCTGGAACATCTGATGAAAAGCTCCAAGAGACCAGCTACACTATAACATATATGGAAATGGCGCCTTAGCAAAAATCGTTCAACCTGATGAGCATTTTCTGCTGTCGTATAAAAATTGAAGATCTGGAACATCTGATGAAAAGCTCTAAGAGACCAGCTACACTATAACATATATGGAAATGGCGCCTTAGCAAAAACAGTCAAAGTCAAAGTTAATTATTTTTATTTTTATTAAAAACTAGCTGTCGCCCGCGGCTTCGCCCGCGTGAGTTTCGCTTAGATGAAAAGTATTTTTGTGTTCCAAACAGTTTCAGATGTTTCGGATCTTCGATACGTCTACAGAAAATGCTCATCAGGTTGAACGATTTTTGCTAAGGCGCCATTTCCATATATGTTATAGTGTAGCTGGTCTCTTGCAGTTCTTCATCAGATGTTCCAGATCTTCAATTTTTATACGTCAGCAGAAAATGCTCATCAGGTTGAACGAATTTTGTTAAGGCACCATTTCCATATTTCTTATGGTTTAGCTGTTCTGTTATGGTTCTTCATCAGGTGTTCCAGTTTTCAAAATGAATTATAGCCTATATGTTGCCCAGGCTTAATAGCTATACAACAAAAAAAGTTTCATTCAAATCCGTCTAGTAGTTTTTGCGTGAAACGCGTACATACATACAGACAGACAGACAGACAGACAGACAGACAGACAAGAAATTCCAAAAAATGTTTTTTGCTTTCTATTGTTCTTTTTAGGTGTCCCTCTATCCATTTTAGTCAAAAATACTAAATGTACAGACAAAATATTTTTACTGTTTTATTATATGTATAGATAGCACTTATAAATCGTCACATTCTTGTTTTTAGTTAGTTGACGTCATAAAAACTTAAAGCTAAGTTACAGTTCGACCTGATGAGCATTTTCTGCTGACGTATCTGATAGAACATCTGATAAATAACTTCAAGAGACCAGCTACACTATAACATATACGGAAATGGCGCCATAGCAAAACTTGGTTAATCTGATGAGCATTTTCTGTAGACGTATAAAAATCGAAGATTGGAACACAGGAAACAGTTTGGAACACAAAAAAGACTTTTCATCTAAGCCAAAGTCACGCGGGCGAAGCCGCGGGCAACAGCTAGTTATGACATAATGAAGGAGGAGGTGGACCTAACCTGCTAATATTTTGAAACATTACAGTAAAAACAATTATGTGTATGAAAAAAAAAACAATTGTGAGATTGTGGAGAAAATAAAGCAATTTTGAATGGACTGTAGGCCTAAATAATATCGTCAAGATAATCGAGTCACGTAGTAAGAAAGCTCAATTAGTTATATCTGTACAGATGCTCCCATAAGGAAGCCGGGTTATCTCCATTTTCTAATCTTGTTAGTCATAAGTTTTCGCGAATCTCCATATGGGTGGACTGTTTTATTAACCGACTTCAAAAATGAGCAGGTACACTGCGTTGCGTAGGTGTTTTATGTTTAAGTACTCTTTAAAAAAAATACAATTCAGCCAATCAGATGATGTATATGTTATCAATCATAAATGATGATAATAATAGGCGGTGAAAAAAGATCATATTATTATAGGTAATATAACAACTAAAAATAATTACATATTTTGTGATCAATATTTACGTACTTATACAATAACAACTTATACTGTGTTTTAAGAAAAATCCTAACTAATATTATAAATGTGAAGGTGAGTTTGTTGGTTTGTTTGTTACCTCTTCACGCTTTATCTACTGAACCAATCTTCCTAAAATTTCGCATACACATAGTTAGAAGTACGGAGAAGGACACAGGGTACCTTAAATCTCGGGAAAAGGCCGCGGGCGAAAGCTAGTACTTATATAATAATAATAATATTGCGACGATTTGGTAACTTCATCCTTTTTTGAAGTCAGTTAAAAAGCTAACAACAGATTATTATGAATCTAAGTTTTTGTTTGCAAATCTGAACATTCTAAAAGTGCATTGACCAACAGTTGATAAAATCAGTTGTAGTGCAATAAATTACAATGTGTCATTTCCAAGAGATAACGGTTTGAAGTATGCCATAAATTTAATCTGTGGGTGACGAAAACGTCTCGTTATGTTTCCATTCATATGTAGATCCGAATGGTTTGCTTGTGGAATTAACGATTTTCTATCTCTTTTATTTGAATTATGAATGTTTCTTTTTTTATTACTCGTATTTATTGTGGGTCAAATGCTGCCAGTAAATTTTTATTTTAGTACAAATTCCAATTTGAATTTTTTTTTCTAAGTGGCCAGCACTGGTTCCTTATTTTCAAGAGCTTTACAACCGCTATATTTTTTTTAATTCGGCTTATGCTAAAATTTTAATTATTTCTTCTGGAAACTGAACGCAATCAGCTATCAATTCCTAATAACAATTAGTTTCAAAATTAATGTAGATATAATTACAATTTCAAATTGCGAATATTCAAATAAGCCAGATTGCAATAAGCGCATATTGCAATACAAAATATTGTTATAATCCGAAATAATGTGGCAGATGGTTATTTACGTCTGAAAGTGTACGCAACGAGAGAAACTGTAGCAGAATCACATATTTTACGCTTTTGTACGGGTTTAATTGAGTAAGAAGATACTTGAGGCTCAAAATGGGGAATGGTCCGGGCAAATTGGTCTTTTCAAAACGTCCACTTATAGCCCCAGTAAGACCCATTACGGTAAATATGGACTATTTTAAAAAGGCCAATTTTTTTGTCAGACCTTTGCCCGTATCTTCTCAAGACGGTTCTCAGCGGGTAACTTCCAAAATTTATTAAAAAATCCGCGAAAGACCCCCATTACTTACATCGAAAGACGCTACAGGACCCGACAGAGTTGCTTTAGTAATATTAAGTGTGAGATACAGCCTTATTCGCGTTGACCCAGATTTTGATACGCCTCGCAATACACTTTATGATGACTTTTTGAAAAATGTAATTTTTAATTCCGAACACACGATTTTTCCACTTGGATCTTTCCCTTGGACTCTATTTGACCTTTGGTCATTACTTATAAATTGTTATGAAATTTTATTAAAATTATTGACATAAAAGTAAGCATAAATTGAAATATTATGTAACATATTCATTAATAATGATGTAATTGAAACTTAAACATAATATTATTATAGATAAATTAGACATTTCAAGATTGAGTTTCATTTAAAGGAACTTACATTTTTAAAAGCTTTTTTATATTAAATTTTAATATGCATTCGTGTCAGTCAATGCAATACTATGTTAATTTAATAAAACAATCTATTGTTTTTTTCATAAACAAATAATACAAATCTACTGACAGTGTCGGTAATTGGGATCCAACGAGATACACGAGTTGAATGGGAGTACGGAGGATTCAGCTTAACTGTATCGCTTAAAAATTATTTCTTATACCTTACGGACGGAAGTCTGTCGATATGTTACGCTGAATTAATGCTGGCCTAAATTGGAGGCGGTTTTCGGTACCCTTATTTAATTATGTGCTTTTATATGGAATAAAAAAAATTGCGCAGTTAATAATAAGGATTTATTAGTAAATATGACAACAACCTAGTGATAAATTATATCATAAAACCTTACAAGATGATTGTCATCTAAATTTGACAACATTACTGATTCTATGTTTTCCAAAGTTTTTTTTTTCCAGTTTGCGAACCAAAAAATTAAAAAAAAAAATGTTAATTACACAATGGGTTTTAACATTTCATTTTCTCTTGTTACAGTCATTCTTCGGGCGGACGTACAACAACATCTCATCGATATCAGAATGCAAGAACAACAGCGAATGTGTCATAAACAAGAAGAACAGAACAGCGTGCAAGGCGTGCAGGTTACGGAAATGTCTCCTGGTTGGCATGTCCAAATCTGGTTCCCGATACGGCAGGAGGTCCAACTGGTTCAAGATCCACTGCCTCCTACAAGAGCAGCAACAACAACAAATCAGTCACTTACAGACGAATAAATCTCCGCCTAATTTCAATACGTCTATAAATCCGTCTTTTCTACCTACGAATTTATTGCCAGCTGCCGCTTTAGCGGAATATTACAAAAATTCCGAGAAAACCCATTTTACTGATGACGTCACAAGACAAAGTGTCTCCCCATCAGACTCAGGAGCATCGTCCGCTGATCCAGAAGACGATAATAGTTCAAGAAGCACTAGTGGACTGAGCATCTTTAGACCTACGTCTTCACCATGCAGTGAAAAGGACGTTAGATTACAAGTTATAAGAAACCAAACAAAGGATGTCCGAAAACGGAAACCTTCGACTATGCCGTCATCACCTTATGGTCCGTTAACTGCATCACCAAGTTATTCTCCCAGACCATTCTTACCGGCATCGATGCAAAGTTTCCGAAACGTCCCACCTGCAATTGCTACATGGCAAGTTAGAAACGGAGGCGAATCTATACTTCATTCTCCTGCTGTCGCTGGAGTAGCAATAGACCAAGATCAACCTATAGATCTTTCAATAAAATCTACAGCAGTTTTATATAGAAGTCCGAAAAATGATGAAGTCAGCGACTCAGAACCTGAATTGAGGATTGATTTGGGTGAAGATAACACAAAAGACATTATGAAGAATCCTTTAGATTTATCTCTTGTTCCGAAAAGAACTGAAGAAGTACCCATGACTGGATGAATGTTAGTGAATCTGAATTGATTCAGCCGTGTTTAAGGAATGTATGAAAACTAACTGTGTTTAACTATTTATTTTGTAAATACGTATTCATTAGCAAATACTTCTACTTGGTATTTTGGAAATACTCTGCCATACAGTATTTTAAGAAACTTGTACATTCCTTCTTTTCAATTACCTGATTCGACTACCAGTTTTATAGTATTGTAGGTATGTTAGTTTAATGTTTTTAGACACATTTTTATAAAGAAGTCTGTAATGTGTGCTCAAATTATTTTAATGTCGATAAAATTGACAATTGAACCACTCTAGTTTTTTTCTTTCTTCAAGCTGGTATTGAAGAAACTGCCTATAATATAAATATTACGTCTTATTTTTTCTTGGCCAGTTGTTACTTACTAGATATTATCTCTATGCTGTCAATAGTGTTCAATATGTACAAGATAATTTTATTAATAGTATCATTTTTATGATACTCAGTTCTAGTTTTAAGATAATATAAATGCCAGTCTCAAACTATGCCAGTTTTTATTATTACCACTAGATTAAAGTTAATGGGATCTACGGCCAGTTAGCAGAAGCTCAAAATTTATTATGTACAAATATTTTTTATGACTCCTGTAAATTATAGGTGATTTGTATGAAAAATTGTCTAAGTATTTATTACTTTAGTTCATAGGCCAGTGTATTGAGTCATTTCTTAAGTAGATAATAAATTAGTTAATAAGTTAGTTTTTTTTTTGTAATTTATAATACAGCTTAGTTTAATGGCTTGCGTGTTACTATTTGTTGTTTGTTTCGTTTTTAGAGATTTTAAATAATTTTAAACATTCCTGCTAAGATGCTCGTGCCAATAGTTTGAATTTAGCTTTATTTTTTAGCCATTGATTAATCTCTTATAAATAGGGAATGTTATGCAAAGCTCGTCATAGATGGCGGCACAAGCAGTACGCAAACCACCCGTTGCCACGGCGCGGGCGCTCAAGTCAATGTCATTTGTCATGCTTTGAAATACTTGTCAATGTCAAAATACTCTGTTTACTCCTTACCCTAGTGCTGCCCACTGGTGTGACGACATCGCATTATAACTCCCTATTACCAGAAATATTGCCATTTATATTACTGTCCTCTTATTCTTGAAGATCTAATGTTATATTCACATTATAATGATGCCAGATTAGGTACTAGATGATTAGAATAAATCTTCACATCACATAAATATTTTTTACATCAATCAATACTATTTATAATTTTTATTGTGCTTTGATTTATACACTAAATTGGATATTCTGAAAATGCTCAAAATGAAATGTAAATTGTGTCAATGATAATTGCTCATTTATTTTTTTTTGCTACGAGGTGCCATTTTTTTGTAATACTTAAGTACATTCAATATATTATATTAATAAATGAATGTACATTTAATAGTTATTTCTATGAGATTAAATCAATATAAAAGGTAAAGGTCAAAAATAACTATATTGACCTACTTGGATGACTTTTTTAAATGAAAATGAAAAGACATGTTAGTTAGATTAAATGACCATTTTAAATGTATTTTTGAATAAATGAATGTACGATTGAATGTATGTGGAGTTCTTATGTTGTACTGAATGTTGTTATCAGTGTGATACGATATTTTTATATGTGTTTACATTTTTTTTACATTTATAAATAAAACTTAATATATTGAAGGAAATAAATGTGAGTGCCTTTAATTAATTTGTTTTATTTTATCATTTATATTATAAATATAACTCATATATATATCATAACTAATATTATAAATGCGAAAGTGAGTTTGTTGGTTTGTTTGTTTGTTACCTCTTCACGCTTCATCTACTGAACCAATATTCCTGAAATTTTGCATACACATAGTTAGAAGTACGGGGAAGGACATAGGTTACCTTTCATCCCAGGAAAATGCACTGTTCCCGTGGGAAATTCATGCGGGCGAAGCCGCGGGCAAAAGATAGCTGAGTATAAATGCGAAAGTATGTTAATCTAACTGTATGTAACATTTTCACGGCTAAACCACTAAACCGATTTTGATGAAATTTGTCATGGACATAGTTTAAGTCACGCGTTCAAATATAGCCTATGTTTAAATGCATCCCATGGAAAGTCACAGAATAAAAAATGTTCTACAAAATGACCAAATATCATCTAATTTTTAAGCCAAAAAAGCAAGAAAGAAAACATGTCGTTTCTAAAAAAGAGTAAATATTAGCCTATCCTTGAACAAACAAACCCACACCTAGAAACCAAAATCTCGGAAACAAGAATTAACATTTCTAATTAAATAGACATAAGAGTCATTATTGACTGAATTATTAAAATTTGATTAATGAAATTCTCGGACACGTTTTGAATAATTCAGTGCAAGCTACCAACCAAACTACTGGATTTATAAATATTACAATGAAATGTGTACTTAAAATATACATACCTACATAATTTCGACTGGGCACTAAGTAAAGATCAACGCTGAATCATGAATAGATTTGTGGGTATCAGAATCTTACCCATAGCCCCACCAGTAGGTTAATTACTTTCCTCGTTTACTCACTGCACTAGGACAAACAAAAAGTTTAGAAAAAATCTCTCTATATAGACCCCTCATACATTATTTTCTAAAATATCTCATATTTACAGATGGAAACGATAAATTTTAAATATCCTAACTATAAATGCAAAAGTGAGTTTGTTTGTTTGTTTGTTTGTTGGTTGGTTTGTTTGTTTATTTGTTACCTCTTCACGCTTTAACTACTGAACCAATCTTCCTGAAACTTCGCATACACATAGCTGGAAGTACGGAGAAGGACATAGGGTACCTTTCATCCCGGGAAAAAGCACTGTTCCCGTGGGAAATTCACGCGGGCGAAGCCGCGGGCAAAAGCTAGTAATGTATAAATAATAGATATAATATGTCGCTTAAATCCACATCTGCAGTAATTAAATAAATCTGAATAGTTTATTTGTTTTAACGCTATTTTCTCTAAAACTTCTGGTCCGATTTGAAAAATTCTTTATATAATAACGAAGAATCCATGAAGAAGATATGTACTGGTATATACCAGAAATCCATAAATTCCTACAAGAGCAAAGCCATGGGGCACAACTAGTTGTGTAAATAAAATAAATATAAACATTCGAATTGAGTTATCACCTCCCCACTTTCGAGGCAGTGTTGCCATGTTGACAAGATTTTTGTCACTCAGTTTAATTGGTAACGTGGCAGCGCGAACCAGCAAATCATTATATTTTCGGAATGGCTGTCGGTCATTTCCCGATACAGTTGCAGAAAGAAATGTAGCTCGTTAGCTGGTATAATGGGAGCTTTACATTATTGAGCGGAGTACACCCGTGGAGAAAGGTGAGACCAAAATTAATTTGTTCCAACATTAGCAGGCAGGCAAATTTTAATAAATAACTGATGTCAAATGAAAATAAATTCTTGAAAAGAGAATTTCCAAATTTGATTGTTTAGAGAGATTAGCGCAATCCTGCAACTTGCTTTAATTAACATATTAATAAGAACCAATCCATATAATGTAGGTTTTAGCAAAGTAAAAATTTAAAAATGCAATTTTTTTGTTTTACATACAGAAAACAATAATAATAAAAAAAAACTAATAGACATTACACGAAAATATATCAATTTACATAAAAGAGATTTCTTCACTTCAATTCTTTTTAAGAGCTTGTCGGTGTCATTGCTCGGAGATTAAAGGATTCAACATTTAAACACGCTAGTCTCTGCCTACCCCCACGGGAAAAAGGCGTGATAATATGTATGTTTGTATGTAACATTTAGAAAGAGAAAGTCAAGACAATTAATTACCTATACGACAATTAATGTAAAACATATTATATATTTATTAAAGATAAGGGGGAGGCTTTTGCCCAGCAGTGGGACCTATTAGCTAAATAAAAAAAAAATTAAAGATGATTTCCTAAACACTTTACTACTCGATGGTACAGCCAAAAGGCCCAGTTTGCACGAGCGATTTTAACGAGAAAATATATCGCACTAATTGAGATTGCACCACGGCATAAAATATATAGATCATAGAATAAACTCACTCTTCTTAATCCTTCAACGACGAAGAGACCATTTGGTGTGCAATTAGTATTTTTGAAACGTAAATAATATTAATCCAAATATTTTTTTTGACTCGCAATAAAGAAAAATACCTATAGTACGATTAAATTATTTGCGAAAATAATTATGTTAAACAAATAATTTACATGCAGTGAAATAATTTCTTTATTGTACAAATAATTTATTTAAGAAATAGCTTTCAGTTATAAGGCATCCCCTTTTGCGCATCTTCCTTTCTTTTTTTTAGTTTTAAGTTACTTTATGTATCTATTAATGTAATTTCTTGTGTGCTATTAAAGTGTTTTTGTTGTTGTTGTTATTGTAATTTTAAGTGAAGAATGTAAATTGATGACTAATTAATGAGAATTATTAATATCCCTTTTTTATTGCGAGGATTAAGAACATAACAAAACGACGGAGTTTAGTTGACGGAATTATCGTCTGTGTATTTTATACAGATATTTCTTGAGATATTTTTCTGTAATCTCACTTTTTTGTGCCCATACATAGCCAGCCGAAAATCGCATCATTATAACCAAAGATGGCGACGATTTATTAAGACATCTCGCAAATAGACGTTCGAAATGGGAGCAGCGAAGCACTTTTTTCTCTGAGTGTACTTTTGGACAGGCCCGGACACTTTCTTGTGTGTACGTATTGACATTGTAACATTTCAATTGTATTTTAATTCACTGACTTGCCTCTCGCGACTTCAGTTCTAAGGAAAGCTTAAAGAAAAGCTCTGTTCAATCTTTCAACTACTTTATTATAAAGTTAATAATAATAAAAAAGTTAAAGATACAGTATCACCTTTATCCTTACGGGGTAGACAGAGCCAATAGTCGTGAGACTCAAAGGCCATGCTTAGCTGAATAATGGGCTTATTGTTGGAATGGTCAGATTCAGTGACAGGTTACTAGCCCATCGGTCGCCTATTAGAAAAAAAGCCCTTTCCCTCGATTGACTTTTACAATCTGCGCGGGAAGCGAAGCAGCTGGCACATTCTCTTTTTTCCTTGCTTCCAGACCTAGTAGTGTTGTTATGTAGATCGAAATAATCTAGAAAAAAAACAACTTCCCTACTAATATTATAAATGCGTAAGTAAATTTGTTACCTCTTCATGTTTTATCTACCAACTGAACCAATCTTCCTGAAATTTTACATAGATATATCATCATTACAACCGCAAAATATCCACTGCTGGATAAAGGTCTCCCCCAAGATTTTGGAGGGATATATACACATTGATAAATTGATTTGACATAGATTGTTATATATTTAGAAGTAATGAAAGGGTACCTTTCATCCTAGGAAAAAGCAGTGTTCCCGTGGAAAATTCACGCGGGAGAAGCCGTGGGCAAAAGCTAGTTACATATAAAAGTAATATTAGGCACAAAAGGCAATCATATATTATCTTTTTCCAAAGATGGTCGGTGCCCCCTGTAGCAATATTATGACATTCTACGTAAATTATGTCAAAATTATGCATAAACTGGTAGCAACAGTGTCATTTTAGATTTTATGCATCGAATGAACTTTTAGAATCGCTACCATTATCTCTAATAAGAAAATTAGATAAAGTACAGTCAGACAAAGAAGACGAAATATATATGTATAAAAAGTAAAACTATTTTAATTAAACTCGGACTATCGTATTATAAATCTCAAAGCTACAAACTACTAGGATTTCTGAAAGACCAGCTCCAAAGTTTTGTGCACATACTTATATACTTTCTAGCGAGCTGTTTCCATCTTTTCCTATTTTGCCATAAGTATTTCGCATTTCCCTTGAAGAAAAATGTTTTGTTAACCTCTTTTGCACACCACCACTATTAGTTAAACCACAATTTTATTTAAATTAACACTCGTTGAAAAATGTTGTCAACTATACCCATAAGATATTTACGATTCTAAATTGACCCACATTAAAATGCTCGGTATAACCCTGTCCAGTTTAATTGATTTAATTCTAAAGATAATAAAACGTTGAGACAATACGATTATTTTAAAATGTCAATACCTCTCGCTGGGTATTTTAGTAGATTTCCATGTAAATTTGACCAGTTCCCAAAAACGGGTCGTGAACTCTCGGACATCTTTATTTGACTGGCTTTTACATAATATGGCTGCGACCAGATTGCGGACCTCCTTAAAAAGGGAGATAATAGGAGCACCCATAACTGGAGAGCATGTATGAAGAGAGTGATGAGTGCAGAGGAAGCATGAGAGATCTGTAAGGATCGTAGCAAGTGGAAATCGCTACCCCTACGGGAAAAAGGCGTGATAATATGTACCTATGTATCTAAAGCGGTGGTGGCCGAGTGGCGCCCGCATGTGGATGCAAAATCCCAGGTTCAAATCCTGTTAGTTTTCATCGACCACCACTTGCTTCCGGTGAAGGAAAACATCGTGAGGAAACCTGCACTCTGGTTGATGATTATCAGCTAGTGTGTGAAATGGACAAGATTAATATTGCCAAGAGAGTCGTTGTGTGTGTTTCATTCCATATAATGACCACGACCCTCAGTCATGAGGAAATACTCGTACGACTAAAGAGAGAGAGAGATGTATCTAAAACTCAATTTGCGATTTTTCAGCATGAGTTTATTCTATAAATGACACAGGTATCTTTAGATTGCTACCGTTATCGCGGGTTATAAGTATGTATGTATAGCCTATGTTATATCTACAATCGTGTTATTTTTTATTTTTTTAAATCATTTATTTTCTTAAAATATTCAAGAGCTCAAAAAACTAAACATATGCACCGATTTCGGAGCAGATTAGTAATAATCCAAAAATATCGTAATAAAGAACCGTGTGACCAATCCCAGTTTTTGCATCAAGTTATTTACATTTTTGTCCAAAATAATTACTACCGGCGGTGGCGGTTAGTGTCAAATAAAATGTGTAAATGACATCTCAGACTTTTGGCGTGACATGTTATTAAATATACGCATTGTAACCATTTTTATTGCGCTTGAGCAAGTATTAAGAAATGCACGTTTGAAAAATAAGCCCGCAAAAGTAAAATAAAAAAAAATAATATTCATACATCTGTGTGATTTGTCCGTATAGGCGTATAGGTATATATTTATTTAAACTTACAAAGATTTTCTGAGAGGGTTCTGATTAAATGAGCAAGAGCTTAGGTCAATTAAATATTTAAGTAAAAAAATATTTTAAGTACCTATGTAAAAGTATGAAAAACTAGCTTTTGCCCGCGGCTTCGCCGGCGTGAATTTCCCGATTTGAGAAATTTTAGGAAGATTGGTTCAACAGATAAAGCGTGAAGAGGTTACAAATAAATAAAAAAACAAACTCACTTTCGCATTTATAACATAAGTTAGGATACCTACTGATATGGAACACGTAGATGCTATTGAAATCATTGCATTTCAGGTGTTCTAAGAAATACCTACTCCCACTGGATCTCCTATTGGATCCACTGCAACTGATACCCCAGTGGATAGATAGAATAGATAAAGAACTTTATTTGTAGCCATAACAACGTACAGTTTCATACAACAAACAACGAAAAATAATCAAACGAAAAAATAAATGTGTGTTGCAGCAATACGATAAGGTTCACCTCACTGGCACTATTACCCGGGGGGCAATACACTGATTTTAATTTTTGATTTGGATCCGTTTTATTCTCCTCTGTGCTTCCGATTACTCGGGAATTTCAGGATATAGGTGCATTTTGTACCCTATGTAATATTCTAGGGGTTATTCTACTCATGTATCAAATTTTATTAAAAACCCTGTTGTAGATTTTGCGTGTTTCTTACTTCATTTTCAAATTGAGTAATAAATTGTAAATTTTATTGCCATCGCATAATATCTAAATATATTTTGCTGGAGTGCCTTATTCGTATTGTTTGGTAATTATGAAATTTACATTTTTCCATGTTTAATATCGGTATCAATAAATTATATAATGATTTGTTATAAAATAATATTGAAACGAATATTAAATCATTATCAGGTCAAACAGCTATCCGTTTCATCTCAAAGAGGATTGTAACCAGGCATTTTGTAAATGTTTTCCCCGGACTGTTACTAAATCCTAACAATATCATAAATGCGAAAGTGAGTTTGTTTGTTTGTTACCTCTTCACGCTTTTCCTACTAAACCAATCTTCCTGAAATTTTGCATACACATAGTTGCAAATACGGAAAAGGACATAGGATACCTTTTATCCCGGGAAAAAGCACTGTCCCGTGGGAAATTCATGCAGGCGAAGCCGCGGGAAAAAGCTAGTACTTTATATTTAGTATTTGCTGTTCCCTGCCATCCCTGTCCGGTAGCCATTCCTAGCCATCAGATAGCTGACTGCTCGATAGCGCCACCTACCGCCATATCGGGAAGATTTATTCGAGGCGTGCTTTGTCGACACTAATTTTGGTGCGCCTTGATGCTAGATTGCGACTATTGTTTTAAGGGTGTGACATTCCTTGGGTGGATTTTTCAAATAAGTACGTTATGTAGTTTTCAGGCTAACTTCAAAATGAAAAAGGCACAGTGAAAATATGGGATAGGAAATCACAGAATAAATAGTAATAATATATCTTTTCACTGCACTAAGTGTGTGTATGCACTATGCAATATCAGATAGCCTTTCTGTATATATCTGGCCATTATATTTAAAGAATTTTCCAAATTAGACTGGTACCTAATTCAAGTGACTGTGCATTTATATTATTAATCCTAATCCTAACTAATATTATAAATGCGAAAGTGAGTTTGTTTATTTGTTTGTTACCTCTTCACGCTTTATCTACTGAACCAATCTTTCTGAAATTTCGCATACACATAGTTAGAAGTACGGAGAAGGATATAGGGTACCTTTCATCCCGGGAAGAAGCACTGTTTCCGTGGAAAAATCACGCGAGCGAAGCCGCGGGCTAAAGCTGGTATTTTATAAATGAAAAAAACTTTTTTAATATTGAAATATTATAAATGCAAAATGTTGCTTTATTTCAAACAAAATTTCAACTGACAAAAAGCTTTTATAAAAAAATAAAGTGTGTTTTAAAATATGCTCCCGTTTTAAAGTTAATTTAATAAATATCAGTTGTAAAATTCAAATGACAGTATTGTACCATCTGACAGACCTCAATCGCCAATAGCTAGCCAACTAGCGAGAGAAACAATAACCCTTATTAGATTACAATAAACTAAGTAAAGTCCAGTAGCAACAGGCAAACAAGGGGGCGCAGGGCAGTCGTGAGTGCTCCGACGCCTTTTGTTGGCGCCGCTACTCTTACAGGGCTCGCCAACTTACTGGCTAGATATGTATGTGCCCAAGTGTAGTGTATGATTCCTATTTATTACCTACCTATTTATTTACTTACTAACAATACCTGTAAATGGCGAACTTAAAGCTGTTGGCTTTATCTACCAGTCTGCTTATAGCCTAACAGGTGATCCCGAAGAAAGTTGTTCACGTTGATTCTGGTTTGGTATCAAAGGTAGTATTATTAATTGTAAAATCTGAATCGATATTGAAGTATTCACGTTTGCAAATTTCTGTTGCAATACGTCCAGGATTAACTTTTTGGACTGAATGTGAACAAAAAAGTATTGAATTGTAATATCTGATTCTATCACTCCACGCGCGCGCTCATTGGCCAAATTATTGCGCAAACTTACCCTGCTTCCTGTTATCGAATTCCATCGCTTTTTACTTCTATTGGTCCTTTATAGACTTTATAAATTTTCTTTAATATCTCTTATATTCATTAATAGTTTTAGTTCATGTATTACTATGAATGTTGAGGACTCCTGCTTGCTCCCGCGCACCGCGTCGTGAGCTCACTTAATTTTCGCGGGAGTCGAACCAGGAGTTATTACGTGGTTACCTGGGTTTATTACTCTGTACTTGTTATTCCAACCTTCAGACTTTAATCTGCTTTAGCCGAGTAATAGAATGAGTTCTGACTATACAAGTTTGTTCCTATAATACTTGTTTGTATGTCAAGTAGATCAGTTTTGTTTTTAATTTGACAAATAATTATTTCAGGTGCTTTGGTCTCCAAATCTACGGAAGTTTAAATTAATACCTCGACCTTCTGTTTTATTCCACTATTTTTTGTCTTCATAGTTATATAACCTAGATACCGATAAATCACACAGATTGAGTTAGCACCAAAATAAGTTCGAAACTTGTGTTATGTTAATAAATATATAGATAAACATGCAAACCCAGGTAAATTTGAAAATGATCATTTTCCATCTTGACCCGACCGGGGATCGAACCTCGTGTGACAGTCCAGCGTGATGACTATTAGGCCACGGACGTCGTCTCTTATATAATATGGCATTAGCTTCTCTCTCTCTCTCAGCCGAAAGACGTCCACTGCTGGACAAAGGCCTCCCCCAAGGATTTCCACAACGACCGGTCCTGCGCTGCCCGCATCCATTAGCATTAGCTTAGCTGAAACAAAAATCTAGAAGTTAGATAAAATAAATTAGGTACGATATAAAAAGTCTGCCCGGAAATGCAATCAAAGGTCAGGCGTTGCACGTACGATGACGCTACCGCTCGGATAATATGACTTTCGTGAATAGATCATATCGGAGAAATCACGTGACTTCCTGTTTGCAAATTCCAGACTCAAAAACTTTTTTGGAACTTTCTTCTTAATTTATTGCATCAAATTTTATTTCAGTTACTTTTGTGTGATACGCATACAAAACTCCTATAAAAATACATTTTGGCTTCTATTGGCCCCTAAAGCTCATTTATAACAACATTATTAAGAATCTCTTATGACATACATAATAGGGATGATGACTGGGTAAAAAATAAAATATATGATGCTATTTAAATAATGAAACATTATAATTGAATGTCACTTTAATTGATCAATTTTATTTATAACATGGTTTACTATTTTTTAGTTCTAATTAAAGTATATTAGGAATGCTTTTTGACTCCATTAAAAGTAACGTCACCGTTGAGTACAAGTCTCATATAAATTATTGTTTTGACATTTAGAAAAAAGTAACTAATTTGACTTGTTGTCATCTACCCTATTCTGTTATGTACAGACATAGGCTAATAGATAAAAATCTTTATTTGCAACTACAAACCTCACATACAGTTTCCTACAAAAATAAAAGAAAAAAGAGTACAAAACAACGAAAAAGTAACGAAAAAATTAGTCTGAATACAAAATGGTCACACCTCAGTGGTACAGTGCTTCAGGTATGACACTGACACTATTACCCGAAGGGCAATACACATAAGACTAGTTACATTATTATTATAATTTATCAATGTTCCGTAAATTTAGTGACTGTTATCCTCCAATTACATTAAAGGTGCGCCAGGCACCAAAACGCGGCGGCATACCTCAAAAAATTGAACCCAAAAGACGAACCCAGATCATTTCGCGAATCATGCGCACAATTGATGATGCTCGTCCATCAGATAGCACTAACAAGCGGTAGCTGCGCAAGAGATAAGCTGAATTTGGGTAGGACACTTGGGAAAGGTCTGACAGATTTCTGATGACTCATTTTGGTGGATTCAAATTTTAAAAATATTTTTTTTTCGTGAATGAATGGAAATAAAGTTTAGAAGTTAGAGCGTAAAATTATATAAAGCTTTAGTAAAAGCATAAGTTTTTACTGAAAAGCGTACGTATTTTTTTCTTTGTGTGTTCAAACGCGTTTTGTCATCTCTTTGACTGCCTACGGGGCCCACTAGAAAACTTACTTCTATTTTTTGATAGCCACATTTTTAAGGCTATATTCACATGTATACTTAATTATAATAATAATGTAGGTACCTAGATGTGTATGCGAATTTGTGCAGGACTAGAGAAATAAACCTCGATGGAAACGATTTCTAACAATTGTGTGGTTTATTTTTTTCCTATCCTAACTAATATTAAAAATAAGGAAGTGAGTTTGTTTGTTACCTCTTCACGCTTTTCTACTGAACCAACCTTCCTGAAATTTCTCATACAAATAGAAGTACTGAGAAGGACAAAGGGTACCTTTCATCCCGGAAAAAAGCACTGTTCCCATGGGAAATTCACGCGTGCGAAGCCGCGGTCAAAAGCTAGTGTTCAATAATTTTTTTGACATAGGTACCTACTTAAAAATATCATCTTCATTATCAGCTTTCTATGACCCACTGCTGGGTATAAGCCTCCTTTTGACTAACAACCTTCTCTATTCTGGGCCATCGCAATCCAGTTCATGCCAGCAACAGTCTTCACAAAATTAAAATCAAAATAAAAAATTCTTTATTGATACTGGGCCTTCAAAGAAGGCTCTTTTTCACGTCAAAAACTAATTATTTAATCATAGTGTTGCGGGATATACAATGAGATACAAAGTTGGTAGATGTCTTGATGATGTGATGGTATATTTTGTCTCACTATCATTTCGGAACGACCGCTGCTAAGAAGAAATGCCGAAAGAAATAGTCATGGTCGCCTAATATGCCAGAGGGCCTATATATTGTCTTTATACATACACTAGATTGTGTACAGTCAAAGGTATATAGTCGAACCTTCCTTTTCTAGCTGCCAGATGTCCTAAGTTTGTTCTTCCACTTCTAGGATACCACTTGGATACAGCCACTGATACAGCCTTACTCCACCTACCATCGTTCCATCTAGCCAGGTGTATAAAAATAAAGATATCAAATATTCTTTTCACTTCTCATGCTCTGAAAGTGCTTATTTGTGCAGGATATAGGCTGCATAAAATCGAATTTTGTGCACAAGGGCATTAACGTATCTACTCATAAATGTATCTATATTAAGGCAAAGAAAATGAGCCATACAGCCAAACACGATAAAAAGTTCATAGATAGAATTTGTTATTTTATAATATTTACTTTTAATTTATTTGCCTTATGTGCTTTTTAATACATAAAAGATATTAAAATTTAAATTCAAGTACGGTAGGTTATTTAATTAATTTAAGAAAAATATTATTACAATATTAATTTAATAGTTGGCTATATAGGTCTGCAGCCCAAGCCTATCAATGTCGTAAGATAAAAAAAATAAAGCGCCGGGAAACAGCTTACGTTTTTTCGTGCGTTTATTAATTTGTAAAATCTACTATTCAAGCAGCTAGTTGATATAAATTTATTATTCATCTGTGGAAAAAAATGGTTCCGTCACTTGTTATATTATTAAGACCATTAAACAATCACCGCTCCACAGAAGATTATAATACTTATAACATAATAACAATTTAGTAACCTTTTCTTGAAGTACAGAATACCTTATAATTTTACCCTATTAAAACGAATACTTGACAGAAAAGTATAATAAGGTACATTTATGATAGTATTTACATCATATTTTACAAACTTTCGTTCGAAATCATTATAGGATGGCAAAAATTAAGGGAAGGGTTCCTTTAAGAGCTAGAAATCACATAGAGTACCCTAACTATATCCAAAGTATCCCACACGGGAGCTAGGTCCGGGTCATATCTAGTTGCTATTATGTATACTATATTTCCCGTTGAAGCCTTGTCACCCACGAAAATAAATTGGGCCGTGCCGGTGAATGAAGTGATTATATTAATTTTGAAAACAAAGACATATAGGGAGTAAAACTGATATAAAAATATGATTTTGACTAACTTTTAGGACCAAATACCAGTAAAAAATATGTACTTATACCTAGTGAAAATGGGAAACATAAATGATTTGAAAATTAAAAATAAATCAGGGTACGAATGGGAACCTCAAAGTTTGAGGTTTGATGCTCAAACATTTGAGGGGATGAATCGGTGCGAATTTTAGGGGACCAGTTGGTTCCAACCCGTCTACGATGCTACAACACAAAAAAAATGCATAATCATGAAAAAATACTTCAGACAAGTGATAATGCATCTCAAACAGACAGTTACATACAGAATAATAAATCATCCAAAACAATTTGCGGCCAAAAAAATTCGACCAAAAACCGTTACACTTAGCGTTACATAAAAGGAGTTGCGGCCGGACCAGTTAAGAGGCATTCGCCGACAAATTGGCCGAAATTCGGCAAGATGGCGGCAAAAACTAAACCGTCCGCAATTAGCTGATTAATTGTTTAATTAATTGTTCACTTTGCACATTTCATCCGGTTTGAGGTTTTTTTAACTGTGATTTTTCAGTGTACATTACTGTATGTAGTGCATGTAATCCTTCTCACTAATGTTATAAATATGAAAGTTTGTGTGTGAGGATGTATGTTTGTTAGTCAAAAGTCTCGAGTAGAAAAAAAAAAGAATAGAATATGTTTATTTATTTTATTTTATTTATTGAGTACACATAACAAATTGCAGTTAAAAGAAATAAATAAATAAAAAGTTCATGGTTATGTGCTAACTACAACTTAAAAAACAGTGTACATATACAGATCAGATAATATAATGCGAGCATTAAAAGAAGTGACAAGCAAAATGTGATAGAAAATTAAACTTGTGTTACAAAGGTACTTAAAGTAAAAAAAAAAAAAACAAATTGTGACTAAAACAAATAATGACTATCTAACTACTCAGTCAGTGCAAGCCTAACTGCACTGCGAAACTGGAATAGTTTCAAACGGAATATGTCTATATCATTATGCGATGCGAGAATATCATTATATTTCTTAGATAAAAAACAGAACACAACAAAAATAAAAAAGAGTGAAAACATGCTGACAAAAACATATATATCTAACAATACTCTGCCAAATGGGGGTACACAGAAATGTTATCATGGCGTCAGATTGTGCTATGTAGGTATCCAAGAAAAGCACATAGGGTACTTTTTATTCGGAAATTTCCATGGGAGCAGTGCACAGGGGCGCGCGGTAATGTATATATTATGTGCACTGATTTTTTAAGTAGTAGGTATACAATAAATATTAAGAGCAGATTTCATTGTTAAAATTTGAATTTTTACAGGCTGTTAAAAATATATGGAAGAAGTATGTAATAAAAATCACATGGTAGATTTTGAACATGGGAAAAGAGTTTTCTATAGAATAAATACATATACCTTCAATAATATACGTACCTACGTAATATAAGTACACTTGAAATTTTATACTACATGTTAATGTTTTCTATATTTACCTTATAATATATTGTTTATACAAAAGCGGAGAGAGAATAAAGCTTACATAGATATCATATAACTAATATCACCTACGCACACACTCACTCATAGTTCCTCATGAATATCTAACAAATCTTATTAAGTCTTCCTCTCCTTGTCATAGATAAGCTACTTTTATTTAATGTTGGTCATCATGTCCCATAAAAGATTATAAGGATCGAACGCACACTGGGCCATCGCACCCGTTTTTCAGACAAAAAAACTGGAGCATGGCTCCGCTCATGAAAATTAATAAGCCTTTCGGCAGAACATTTCGGCTCCCACTGTTTCTGCATTCGGGAATTTTTATCTGCAATTTGTCTTCTCTTCAACCTTTTTTGCCTATATACAGGCTGATGCGGTCTTGTGAAACGGCCAACTAATTACTTCGCCTTATAAAACCGTGCGAAATTGAAAACAGTTACACCAGATAATTGACTGCGGACAGTTAATAAGGGTGCAAAATACATAAGAAAGTTACAATTACAAGCAAAAATCCTTGTCAATTTCAATATCTCATCTTCGGAAAAAATTGTTGAAAAAAATTGGGCATCCATTTTTCTTGAAAATTAAGGTGAAACAGTCAAAAACTGGTAGGACGACAGGTCATCGCATCGCCTTATACGTCTGCGTACCGGGGGCCGGCATAAATGATTCAAAATTGTTTCCGCAAGGGCCCGAGACGGCACAAAAAACACGTGTTACAGCAATAAATCATCCGGAGCTGGCGAGTTGAGTTTACTCGATTAAACGAACCATTCGATTGCCGATTCGATGCCACGATTACATACTCGAATACTCGCATGTGTTTATAGAGAGAGTTGTGAGTAAGAATGTCGTCGGTCGCTTTTTGTTTAAACTCTTTTTGAAAGTGCGTTTTTGCTCGAGCAATTTTGTAAGAACAATTAGTGATTAAAGTTTATAGGAGTTTACGCTTATTTTTAAACTGCAATTTTAATTGTGTCAATACAATTCTATAATGTCGTTTCAGTTATTTATCAAAATTTATATTTTTTTTATTAAACGTAAACAATAAGCAAGATATAAATATTTTTACGACTCCATAACAAAACTAAGCTACTAAACGGTCCTATGTTTGTCAATTACGGGAGCTTAGCGATAAGCTACCAAAGCAACTAAAATCTGAACCTGCTAAGGTCATCTCAGGCGCCTTAAATCTTATTTGTAATAACTGTCTTGTTAGTAAAGATTCGGTATCTTTAAGAATAATTATCACACCTATTAGTGTTTTGAGTTAAAGTTTTATTGTTATAATTTATTGCGTTTTTAAGCTTCTAAAAGCACTTTGGGAAAAATTTATTGTGAAAATATTTAAAACACGTAAATCAAAATAGACGTTAACTGTAGCATTTTAAATTTATTTTCTTTATGTTTTTAATTTAATTCTGAAATTTATCGGTCAAGTAGAGAATTTGCTAATAAAGATAAAAGAAATATAGATTTAAAGTCACGACTAGTTGTCGACATTCCATCCCCTTTATATTGTTTTTAAACTAATTTACCTGCTTCATTATTTCGTAACATTTACAAAGTATAAAACTTATAATATAATGATTTAAAATTGTTTATGGTTACTAATCTATAATACTTTTTTTTAATCAATTCAAAATCTGAATGAATGCAGTGTAAGCGAAAGCTCTACTTTAAGTTGCTTGTGATTTATTAAAACACTGCATAGGTTAGCAATAACAACGAATGGACATAATTTGTAAATACCTAAAAACGTTTGAAAAACTTTACGGATACAAAGAAAAAGAAAAATAAATTGAACTGGTCAATGCTCCTTTAATACCTTGGATGCTTCAACGCAGTGCGGAACAATTCGAGGTATTGTCCCGCACAAAATTAAGCCATAAATATCGCATACGTAATTTTCGATTGTGAAATTTTGTCCACAAAATTTACATATTTGGCCAGTGGGATGTCACACTTTTTACAATATTTAATAGTGGTCGCAGTCGATTTTGTTGAAAGTAATGATCGTGTCGTTATTGTTTTCCTAATTATTGATTTTTTACAAAAAAAAAACATCAAAATGTAGTTAATCAAGTTACGTTGAAAATTTAAGATTTTAAAATACAATTAAATATTAGAAGAAATAAGAACTAAAATATTTTTTTGCATGCATAATTAAAGTTGTAGAAATCATTATCTCTATTATTATGTAACAGATGCTGAAAACAATTTATCAACTACACAAAAGACAGTACAATTGTGCGAATAAACAGAAGTGGTATCAATTAAAATGAGAGCCTCGGGGCCAACGTCAGATCGTGACTACTGTAAACTATTACTGCTACTGTTCACAACCCGTGTGAACACGGGCAAATAGCTTTTAAACTGGGATTTAAAAGGTTTAAAAATTATATATTTTTTTGAGACAATACGACAAGATGGTCGGATGAACTTAGGGCATTCTACAGAAAGTGGATAGAAAAGACCAGAGATAAGGACACATGGAAATAGAGTGGGTAGGCTTTTGCCCAGCAGTGGAACAGGGTATAGCTACAAAAAAAAAAAATATGACGATTATGGAAATGGCGAAAGCGGTTCAAATGAACCTCGATCCCATAGGTGAAATGGCAAGCGGAACAAAATGGAAATAATTAACATACTGTCACAGAATTAATATAAGTACTACGTACAGAAAGGGAACTCCCTGCCCCTCCCGCAATATGGCACCTCCCCGCTCCTTCCGCACTTCTCCCCCGTTCTTTTGGGTATTGGGACGTTATGACTATGAAAACGCACACATTGACGTGTTACTGACGTGTTCACGGATATACATACAGTTTCATTTGTAGTAGTTGTATATTTGACGCGCCGTTTCTTTGAAGCGCCGGCCCTGTGATACTGTGTCAACCACATTGGTAAAATGGAAAATTTGTAAAGAAGAAAGCTCTATGTCATAAGCGGGAGTTGTCCACAGGCAATGTCTGACTCTTCAAAACCAGAGTGAATAGGCTGCTTCTGGGTAAGCTCGCTACACCGTAGAACTCACCTCTGTCCTCGGGCAAGATTGCGCTTAAGAGCAAACCTATCTATTATTAAAAAAAAAACATATATTAGTTACAATACCAGCAAATATGAGGACAAATATTGACCCTATCCTGAAATCTTATAGCAGTTACTCGATGCCACCACAGCGTATGCAAAATATATTTATTCAAACTATTCATAATCTATCCTACATAAATCTCCCGCCGCGGGTTCCCACACCTATTCTATTAGCTACAGGGTGATCACAATTTATCTGAACGGAATAGCCATTCCGCACGCCACCTCGCAGATGGTTCAATTTAACTGGATTTAACCGGTTTTCACAATTAAATCCCAGGAACTTTAGACAAAGTCAGAATTTGAAAACGAAAACGAAGTTCAAAAAAGATAAAATGAATGGAATTGACATAAGGCCGCGCTAAATCATGTGGTCGATCGCCATCGTCATCGCAAGTTCATAGAGAAAACGAAGCAAATAGTAATGAATTTTTTTATCGCTTACTTCCATACATTTGACGTTCGCTTTCGCTTTGATGACGGAAGAAAATTGTTTTTGTTATCTGTAGAAATGATTACGAATTTAGATATCGTATCGCTATGAATCAAAAGTAACTTTGGCTAAACGCCCAGGTTCAAATGCTGGCGAAGTGCCAAAATTATAATGTCCAAGACTAAAGATTTTTACTTGGCTGTTTTATAAATTGACCTATAAATGAAGCAAGGGGTATGGAGGAGTGTCATACTTAATTTAGACAGTTTATTATTTCGACACGGTCCCGATTTTGGACTATTCGACTACACATTACGTCGACAGAATTTGTCAAAGTCAAAGTAAATTTTTTTATTGAAGCTTGGCCTTCAAAGAAGGCTCATTTTCACGTCGAAAACTAATTATTTATCATAAAATATTATGTCTCAAAGCTACAAACTACTAGCATTTCGGAACGACCACTGTTGAGAAGAAATGCCGAAAGAAACTCATGAAACAGTCTTGGTCGAACATGCCAGAGGGGCTATTTATTAACTCTATACATACACTAGATTGTGTACAGTCAAAAATAAAATAAAATATAAGAAACAAATATAAATATAATAAAACATGTTATGTTTGTGATCAAGTTATTACAATGAAATGGTTAAGAACAAAAAATAAAAATAAAAGTCGAATCAGAATCGAGCTGACCAGTTAATTCAAAGTAATACCAGTAGTATTCGTTCATGGATCGGAATAAATCAACATATTCGACTACTATTATACTGACAGAACATGATTCGACAAACACTATTTCGACAGAACCTTAAGTAGTAAGGAATGCTGGTCCAACGATGTCGTACATTACGAATGATTAGAGTTCATCAGCTTTTGTAGGTACGGAATCTTCGGTGTGCAAATCCAACTCATTCTTGGCCGGTTTTCCTTTTTTAACTCAGGTGCCGTTAAATGTTATACTTTTTATTCATATTGCACGTGTAATACACACTTGAATACCGATTTTATTGCGCATAAGCAACTGCATTGTCATTTTAAAACAATAATATTATTGCACCGCCATTTCTGACTGCATTTAAATGCCAAGATATGAAATAAAATCAATATGGGGCGATTTCAGCTTGTTATTCGAGGAGTTTATGAGAAATAAAGGTAAAGATGAATTGAGGTATGTTTTTTATTGTTCGGTCAGTTTCTAGTATGGCGCAAGTTGTTAAGATCCCTTTAGATGACTTGAAAAAATCTGAAATCAATCTGTTCACACACGAAATAAAATAAAAAAAGTGTAATTTCCAAGTAATTTCATACTAATGAAGCAATCGTATGCTTTAAAAAATATATATTGTACTGAATGAAATATATTAAAGAACAAAAACTGGGCAAATTAAAATATTATGTAGATAAAACAAAATTATGTAATGTGTTCGTAATAATCCATAAAAAAGGGATTTTTACGAGTGAATTCGGTTGCAGTGGTCGCTTCATTTTATGTTACTTTATTGATGTTATCTTCGGCTCATCTTTAAATATTATCGTATATCTTGACATGGATTGTACGCAGTTATTGTAAATGTATTGCTCTATGTAAATAAAAAAAGTCTTTGTAAAAACAGTTTATCACAAATTTTTGTTATTTTTATAAATTTTCAAGCGTCCGAAATATAATGATAAAATTTATATAAGAATATTTAATACTAGCTTTTGCCCGCGGCTTCGCCCGCGTGAATTTCCCACGGGAACAGTGCTTTTTCCCGGGATAAAAAGTAGCCTATGTGCTATTCCAGGTCATTATCTACCTCTGTACCAAATTTCATCGAAATCCGTCCAGTAGATTTTGCGTGATTGAGTAACAAACATCCTCACAAACTCACAAACTCACATCCAAACATTCGCATTTATAATATTATAGTATGGATATTTGATTGATTAGGATAGCAATGTAGAAATACGAAACCGATGAATGTAGAAACTTGAAATTTTGCACAGAGGTTCTTTTTATAGCGTGAGTGAGCACTAAGAAAGAAATTTTGGAAATTCCAACCCTAAGGGGTAAAATTGTTAGATACATAGTATTCTTTCTGGTCTTACTTGATCTGTAATTTTAAATAATGATCTGTAGTAAAAGCGTATCTAACAAAAAATGTTCTATACACCCATCCTCACAAATTCGTTTAAATAACAGCGAGATATAAGCAGAAATGAAATCATTATGTTTGCCTTCAAATTATATAAGTGCTATTTTTAAGCCTATATGAATAAAAATAATTGACTTTGACTTTGATATAAGTAATTATTAAAAAAATAAAATACACGACTAACAACTCACATAGCCTTTCTCACTCGGAGTAATGCAAGGAATCTAAAAATACCTCTAACATCAAAATCTGTTAAGCCGTTCAGGACTTATGGTGGAATAAAGAAACATACATACATAAACCCTGAAAACATAACACTCCTTTTTTGGTCAGTCGTGTAAAAATATAATTAAATATCAATATGGCAAGAATATTTCTCAAGTCCAATTGAATATTTGAACTTTTAAGTAGACAACGGATATATTTCAAATCAAATTACGATCATTAATATTCAATCAAACCCGGTTTTGTAAAAACTGCACTGATCCAAAATTTATTGCACCTCCCATATTGATTCGGGCAAAAACATTGATCTAGTACCAAATCGTGAAAACGTAACTCAACGCGTCGAATGCCATACGGTACTTGCAAGTAATTAACATAATTTAATTACAAATGACAAATTTAAACGCCAAAAATGGCGCGAAATATTCAAATTTCCTGGTCTGACCGTAAATACATGTTTCAATTATACAAAATGTTATGGATATGGCATGTTAGAAATGCGAGTAGCGCCTTTTTAGGATAACGTATTAGTAGCTTGAAAAACAGCGTCCGATACGAACTTAGAACTAGTGGGTTCTGCTTAGCTCTTTTACGTGTGCCCATGTAAATTAGAGCATATTTAAGTGCAGCCAAAGATCATCATCCCAATTAATTTGAAAAAACTAAAGATTTTAAAAATATTAACTTACATATACTGTTGTTGCAAACTGTCAAAAAGCGCAAAGTTGAATATTTGGGACACGTTTTACGACACGACATATATCAGTTGCTTCTACTTCTTCTTCTTAGTCGTTCACTCTTGACAGAGTGGTCGTAATTATGGATCAGTCTTCTCTGATTTGGCCGCTGCTCTTGCGATGGCTCTCCATTTATTTCTATTGGTAGCTTTTCAGGAGCATTCTGTTGCCGGACACTGAGTTGCACTTCTGATGAGATCTAGCCATCTGGTAGGAGATCGACCGCGTGACCGCTTGCCTACAATACGGCCCTGGATTACCAAACGTTCCATAGCGTTATATTTACTGGTGACGTGTCCAAAGAATTTCAGGTCTTCTACTTATGATGGGCAAAATAGAAGGCAAGATACGTGCTGGAAGACGCAAAAAATCATGGCTGAGAAACATACGTGAGTGGACCGGAGTCATCAGGGTTGAGGAGCTGTTTCGCATAGCGACAAATAGAGAAGAGTTTGCGAAACTAACGGCCAATCTCCAGTAATGGAGAAGCACTACAAGAAGTAGAAGAACTTACTTATATAACAATATCTCTGTAATAATGCGAAGCGATCTTAACAAGGACTGATGTCCTATCCTATAATATTTCCTGTTGTTAACAACATCTGTACTAAAATGTACATTGTGTATGTTCTAAAATGTATTAGATAAACTTATTTTTTCAAATTCTATGACTCGATCTAGATCGATGTATGATTTTTTAAGAATAAATTTGTATAATTTTTTTTACAATAAAGGACTTTGTTCAAAGTGTATGGGGGCTTGGCTTACTGTGGACAGTTCGTTCAATAAATAATAGTATTATCATTCATCATAATTAATGTCAAATAGATTTTCTGAATATATATTGGAGTATGAATATCTATAATTAAAATATACCATTTAGTAAGTATTTTTTGCGTTTCCGATACTCAAATCAAAGATGTCGGCCTTTACGTGTGTTCTGGGATGCCATTATCTAAAATAATATTACATTTTTTTACATTCTAAAATAATGTGTACCTACCCTATAGATATAAGCTGACTATTGCTAAACTGTTAGCATACAATATATATAGACCCGTTATACCTAATATAACGAAGTCATCTGATATTAGTACCAGTACTAATAACTTAGTTTTAAACTAGATAATAAGACAGAGGTGAAGCCTTCCTATATAAATCTTGTACATCAAAATATACAGGGCTTCACCAGAAAATTTAATGAAATCTGTTTATTTTTTGAACATAATAATGTTGACATTTTTTGTGTCACAGAACACTTCTTTAAACATGAAATAAAACTAAACTTCCCGGATAAATATATATTAGCAAGTGCATTTCTAAGACAAAATTCTGACCACGGTGGGTCCTTAATATTAATAAACAGAGATTATAAATGCAGAGAAAAGACATAGTAAGGCTGTCTCTTGAATGTACAATAGAACTTTCTTGTGTGGAGTTGGACAAATATATTATTATTTGTGCTTATAGACCGCCTTCAGCTAGTTATGACACTCTTTTAAATGTTTTGGAAGAAGCCCTCAGGCGGGTTAGTTCTAGTAGTAAACATATAATTTTATGCGGTGATTTTAACGTTGATATTTTAGTTTCATGTTCGGAAAGCAATGGATTTAGAAATTTGCTTGATTCATTTAATTTGAAAAACATATTCTTTGAACCCACTAGAATTACCACAACCTCTGCCAAATGTATAGATAACATTTTCTGTGATTGCTCGGTCTCTGATGAAAAGCTTTTTGCCTGTCTGACCACCTGGGTCAACAGGTGTCACTGACACGTGACGAAGAGTCTAACCTTAGCTCCGCTCCTGTAACCTGTAGGCCGCTGACTAAGCACCGGAAAATGCGTTTTCGCGAATCTATAAATAAAAAATTGCCTGAAATAGACCCAAATAAAAATCCGAATGACCATTATGATGAGGTTTTTAATACAGTGAAACAAGAATTTAACAAATCTTTTCCTCTTAAAACATTTGATAAGAAAACAAAACTAGATTTCTGCGATTGGGCCACAAATGGCATTTATATTAGTAGAAATAAGCTATATGAACTGTATGGCCAAAAACAATATAATTTTAAACCGGAATTTGTATCATATGTTAGATGTTATTCAAAAACTTTTAAAAAGGTATGTGCTGCTGCAAAATCTTTATATCTGACTAATAAAATAAAAAACTCTAATGATAAGATCAAAGCTGCTTGGTCTATTATCAATAACGAGACAGGCAAATCGAAATCGCGCGACATTAATATTTCTTTAAAAATTGGTGATAAAACCATAACTTCTAACGACGAAGTAGCCAACGAATTCAATAATTTTTTTGCCAATATTTCTAAGAATATCACAGGATCCCTCTCCTCTTGTCCCAGTGCTGCAGATGACTTATTAAAAAGAAATGCCTCCGATCCTAAGTCCATTTTTAGATTTAGAAGTATCACATCGGATGAACTCTTATCTGCGTATAAGGCACTCAACATGAAAAATACTGAGGATCTCTGGGGTATATCTGTCGCAGTTCTGAGCAGTATTACTGATTTGATTGCTCCTCATCTAACTGTGATTTTCAATAAGTGCATTTCCGAGGGTGTTTTCCCTGACCTCATGAAAATAAGTAAAATTATTCCTTTATTCAAACAGGGTACAAAAAATGATCCCATGTCCCACCCGCTTTAAGTAAAATATTTGAAAAATTAATTTTAACGCAATTAGTCTCTTATTTTAACGTAAATAAAATCTTACATAATCGTCAGTACGGTTTCACTAAAGGTCGTTCCACTACTGATGCAACATCTACTTTAGTTCAAATAATCTATGAAGCGTGGGAATCCAGCCAAGATGTCATAGGTATTTTTTGCGACCTTTCAAAAGCCTTTGACTGCGTGTATCATAATATACTAAAAAACAAGCTTAAATTTTATGGTGTTACTGGGACGGCCCTTGAGGTACTAGCTTCTTACCTGGAAAACAGAACTCAGAAAGTAGAAGTTAACAGAGCTGCTTCCAGCAGCGCGGCGGTACACATGGGCGTGCCTCAAGGCTCCATAATCGGTCCTTTTCTATTCCTTGTTTACATAAATGACCTTCCATGTCTTGCCCAACAATTGTGTGAAGTTGTTTTATTTGCGGACGACACATCATTACTATTTAAAGTCAACAGAAATAGTCAAAATTATGACGATGTAAGTAATACTATGACACTTGTGCTTGACTGGTTTACAACCAATAACCTGGCTTTAAACACGGACAAGACCAAGTGTATAAAGTTTTCTCTCTCGAACGCACCTCATAATGAAATACCTTTAATAGTTAATGGCAAAGTATTAGAGTGGGTACACAGTGTTAAATTCTTAGGCGTTACCGTTGACTGTAAGTTAAAGTGGGATAAACACATTGAACTCACGGCCAAAAAACTTAGCTCGGCGGCTAATGCAGTGAGAAGGATAAGACAGTGCACAAACATTGAAACAGCTAGACTCGTGTATTTCAGCTACTTTCATAGCATAATGTCATACGGATTATTGATATGGGGAAATGCAGCCGAGATAGGGAAAATATTTGTATTACAGAAAAGAGCAATTCGTTTTATGTACGGGCTAAAACGACGCGATTCTCTACGAGAGCTCTTTAAATCAATAAAAATTCTTACTGTTGCATCTCAATACATCTTCAATGTACTTATTTTTGTTAAATCCAATTTAAACCTCTTTAAAAAAATTTGCGATGTACATAGTATAAACACCCGCAATAAGAATAAACTTTATACGCCCTGCTTTAGGCTTAAAAAGGTTCGGCGGTCTTTCATGGGTCAAAGTGTAAAAATGTTTAACAAGCTCCCTGACGAGGCTATAAATTTACCGATGCAAAAATTTAAAACATATCTTAAAAATACTTTGATGAATAAAGCGTATTACACAATAAGTGATTATTTGAACGATAAAAAAGTTTGGTCTCTCCCTACAACTTCGCCACTCCACACTTGATTACATTCTTTTGATATTGTGAAAAAATAACCTTACCTTTCTTTTTTAAATTTAATTACATTGACATTTAATTGTTAAACATGTACGTGTATTGTGATCTTCAAGTGACTGAAAGTATTTATTTTTCTAAAATGTTCAAACTTGTGAACGGGTGTTGCCAGGGGATCCTGCTTCGATCCTGATTCGAATTTTATTTTTATTTGTGGTTACTTGATCACAAACATAACATGTTTTATTATATTATTATTATTTTTTTACTTATATTTTATTTTATTTTTGACTGTACACAATCTAGTGTATGTATAAAGTTAATGAATAGCCCCTCTGGCATGCTAGGCGACCAAGACTGTTTCATAAGTTTCTTTCGGCATTTCTTCTCAGCAGTGGTCGTTCCGAAATGCTAGTAGTTTGTAGCTTTGAGACATAAAATATTATGATTAAATAATTAGTTATCGACGTGAAAAAGAGCCTTCTTTGAAGGCCAAGTTTCAATAAAAAAATTTGACTTTGACTTTGACTTTATTTTAATTATTGATATTCATACTCCAATATATATTCAGAAAATCTATTTGACATTTATTATGATGAATGATAATACTATTATTTATTGAACGAACTGTCCGCAGTAAGCCGGCGATGAACAATGTCTTTTGATTCACAGATCCCAGAAGATCTTTTTCATCTTCTTATTTAAGCGCTGTGCTCTTTTCGGTGGAGTATACGCTATGCCTCTCAATTCTAGGCTTTACATAGACGATCTTAGAACCAAATATTTTCTGACAGGAAATCGCCACCGTTAGCGTTTCGATAAAAATTCATTGCGGATTATATTTTCATATTTTTTTCGTGATGTCATTAAGTGTGACACACTGCAATCTCCTTTACAAAAAGCCGGCAATCATCATTAAAACTGGACTGGTGTCAGCCCAGTGCCATCCTTCCTGGAACATCCGATGAATATTCAGTTTTCGAAAAACTTGTCCCCCCATATCACCATTAAAAACAATTACGTCCAAATACGAACAATTAATTATGGCTGGCCAAAGAAATATTGGTGAAATCAGTTCCTTACATACCTTATTGCGTCAAATTTATAGCCCGCGATGCTCCGTATACAGACGAGACAAACTTACCGATTGTGCGATCGGAGAGAGAGAATAATGATGGTACAGATGTGATGCTTTGTAATGTTCCTTAAGTAATGATTACTGGCGAGAAAGAGAAAGAGTTATGTAAGCCAAATGAAAGAAAAGGCATGCGTTGTGTTGTATGAAGACCTTAAATGTGTAGCCGAAAATAGAGAGGTGTGATGTATACTCTACCTACAAGAGCACAGCTCTTAAATAAGAAGAAGATTATTGGCGGAGGCAAATGGCAAAATAACTTCAAAAACATTGCCTAGGAAGTCGTTTTGAATGTCATATTTCACATTATGACACCGACAAGAGCAAAGGCGGACTAATATTAGAAGCATTGGTCAGCGCGAGTAATGTAGTGCAAAAAGAACGGATTACAAGATAATTTATTATATAATATGTGGTTCTTTTTGTATTTCATCTTTTCGATAATCAGATAAATTACCAACTGAAGAAGGTTTAATTACTATAAGGTAAATGCCTTTTGTGCCTGCAGTCGCGCATTTAGTTTTATATTTTTAAAATTTGAATTTCTTTATCTTAAATTTTTAAGGCATTTTGAAGAACAAAAGTCTATGGCGTTCCTTGTTTCGGAAGCCAAGATCCACTTTGGGGTCACTGAGCCAGCGGAGTAAGTAATTTAAAAAAAAATATTTGGTGACAAAACTTTGTGCTTAGCGTCTTATAAGTGTATCACAATTCTGTACACTTTTTATTTTTTACCGATTGTAAGACCAAAATCGATTTTTGGAATATCGATTTAAATTTTAATCCAGTTATTATGGACGTGAAATATTGCATATTTATCGGACACTGTAATTAAGAATCACGCTATGAGAAAGTAGTGACCGTTAAAAATTAAATTTTGTTGTTATCGATATGTTTAAATAACGTATGTAAATTAAGTTTTGATCGGGACATTGGTCAATGTAATTGCTGATTAATATATAATTAGTATGCGTGTGAACAACAATGTTCACTAATTTTATCTTGAGTACCCGTATTAATATGATATTTAATCATTACTCAAAAGTCATTTAACCATTTCACATTTGAAATAACAATTAAATATATTGTACTAGCTTTCGCCCGCGTGAATTTCCCAAGGGAACAGTGCTTTTTCCCGAGATGAAAGATACCCTATGTCCTTCTCCGTACTTACAGCTATGTGTATGCGAAATTTCAGGAAGATTGGTTCAGTAAATAAAGCGTGAAGAGGTAACAAACAAACAAACAAATCAACAAACAAACAAACTCACTTTCGCATTTATAATATTAGTTAGGATGTATTTATTTAGTCACGTTTATAACTTTTCATTTTGATATAATAGGTACTTAAGTATTTAAATAAATAAACCGATAATGTCTCGCAAATATCCCAATATCCTATCTCTAATTAATATTATCATAGAAGATTATCATCATGATCTCATATACATTGCAGAGCAAAAGCATCTATTCTAAAGCGCTATCCTTCTATATTCATTACTTTTATCTACGTACAACTTGCGACTTTAAAAATTATACTGCGATGTTGCAACTTCGTCCACTCTGGTAACTAAACTCACCTAACCTAACTGGTTAGAAGAACAAGAGATTTTGATGTAAAACATTATGGCGGCTTGGCAGTAAAATCTGCTTCCATGCTGGTCTTGGAGCGAAGAAAAATCATAGAATGTGCCAGCTGCTTCTCTTCCCGCGCAGATTATAAAAGTCAATCGAGGAAAAGGGCTTTAAACTGGGGATTCCTCCACTCATAGGCGATGGGCTAGCAACCTGTCACTATACCTGAATCTCCATTCCATCAGAAAGCCCACTATTCAGCTAAGCGTGGCCTTCGAGTCTCACGACTCTTGGCTCTGTCTACCCCGTAGGGGATAAAGACGTGATTCTATGTATGTATGAATACCATGACGGAAAATAGCATGACAACGCCGTGCTACGATGCTCAGATGTTTTACATCTGCCGAGCTACTTGTGATAGCTAACTTTTTTCTTTCGCTGTTTGTTCTACGAGAGTCGTAAATTATTGATCGAAGCTTGCGGCCCCAATCGGAACAAACCAAATTGATCCGAGATCTATTCCACGCATCCAGATCACCCGCGACCAATAAATCAGGGGTACCAAATACGACACGATGGCCGCCTTGTACGGCGAGCCAAATGTTACGCGCGCCGCATAAAGCATTCGACGTAAATTTATAGGGATATGATGGGTTGCGTAAGTCGCTGCATTTGCAAGAAATATGTTTTTTATTACGTATGTAGTACAATCTGCACTGGTTTTAATAACCACAGTACAGTCAAGTGCCATAAGTGCAGCCATATCTAGAAGACCGTATTGCCTAGCCTTAAAGATCATATTGCCTTGTAGATTCTAACAGCACTTTTGATTCTTGACTACGTACGTATATCACATTATGATATGGATTGATTTTTTAATCTGATAATGCTTAGACTTCTATAGACTATAAGTGAATGGTGAGCTGTTCTTGCTTTGGCCAGGGGGCCGATTCTATTAATTACAAACGTAGATGTCGTGTCACAATTGTGTCTCAAGATCCAAAGAAATTGAACTGAAGTGACATGATCTCTGTAAGATTTCTATGCTTTATTACGATTTCTTTGGCTTTTGAGACACAACTGTACGTTATAGTACTTTTGTAACTTGTAGAATCAAGGGCCAGGTCTGTATTGTATTTATGAACCGAATGGATTAAATTATCTAAATAATAGAAAAACCGCATCAAAATTAGTTGCGTAGTTAAAAACATATAAGCGTACAGACACGGAAAGAGAATTTAGTTTGTACTATGTATTTATAGCCTAAAATTTACGCGTGAAGAAAAATTTGCATCTTAATTGGGTTAAACATAATAGTTTAGTAATTTAACAATCACAAAATACTGAATACCGTAAATTAATTGACAAATCAATTGTTAATTTTGTTGTTATTGGCAGAATCAACAGGAAAATCCACATTGTTGAAATGGAAAAAATATACAAATGGATCGTATTTTAAAAACCAATTTATTTTTTTCACATAAAAACATCACTTTAATGTGTGTAGTGTCTTAATTTAAAAATGAAAAATAAATTAAATAGGTAGGTATACCTTCGATAGCGTTCTTTTGTTTTTAACATGTTTTTTTGTATCTACGAGATTTTGAATTTCGGGAAATCCTTTCTTAGTGCTCCCCTACACTCCTTAAGGAACCTGTCTGCCAAATTTCAGCTTCCTGCGCCCATTTGTTTTGGCTGTGCGTTGTCTGCCAGTCACTCAGTCAGTAACGCAAGAATTTTATATATTGATTGATGAAACTTGGCAAATAGATTAGGTATGATACTATAGTTATACCAATAGAATAAGTCTGAATATTGTGGTGAGAAAATAAATCAAACTACATATTTATTATTATAATCAGATGACACTTATTAGTCTGATAGCTCGAGGATAGGAAACGAAAACGTTGTCTTGATTTGGGGCTCTGTTTTGCATCAATAATATACAGAATATACCACTTTTCTAAACAGCATACCACACGCGTCAAACTATTTATTGTAAACCGTCATGTTGTCCAACAAACAGACTTACATAAAATATTTACGTTGGGCTGCCAACAATAAAATTGAATCACAGATTTGAATTCGAATAACATAATTCCGAAGCGAATACTTGCAATAGCTCAGGTGCATAATAACACCTCGGCTAAGTCGGTTAAACCAATTTCCGATGCAACTGGCAACTTTATTGGCTTGCTACTCTATTGTAATGGTACGGTTAGGAAAATAATTTTAGAATATTGATTTTATAACATCTAGAGCAGAGGTAAATAAAATTAGTTCTTTTTTGCTTATTCTTCTGATTTACAAATATATGTTTACACAATATTTAATAACCGTAACGTTTATAATTCGACAAAGGTGATGTTTTCCAGTATATTTAAATGTAAATTTTAAATTATTGTACCTAACTCTATGGTTAGGTACAATAATTTAAACTGATCTATTATTACTAAATTGAACTATAATGAGGAACAAAATGATAAATAGATCAATAACGAATAGGTAATCATTTATTTGAGCTATCTCTAAATTTTTTTGCCAACGATACAGCTCTGAAATTCAACATTCTCGGTCGTCATACAATATCAAACCGTCGACGGTACGGTCGGCAGAAATCGCGTACACTCTATATTTTACAGCTTGAGCTAATAGAAACGATTCCGGACTTTACTGACGTTCAATCACATAGATAACTATTTGTACATTTTAACCAGATTGTTACCTTACGGTTAACGTAGGCATTATTACGGCCGTGCCCGTATCATCATTTCTGTAAAAACAAGTCAAAGCTGTAAAATTCTAGAAATTGATAAATTAAATTATAAGGCCACCCACCCACAAGCACAAGTCGAAAAATTAAAAAAAAGAAAAAAGTATTATAATTACAGCGTCATATATAATTCGTAAGTTGATTTAATTTCTCCAACTCGAGAACTCATGCCTCCTGGCAGAAGTTTTTGGATAATCGATTCTTAATTGCTCCCGATGTTTATTCGATTATCATCGATTTAAATCAATAAGTTTTCTGTATAAAGAATAATATTATTTTTATAAGCCCTTAATTTATTGTATTCCACTAGTTAAAATTCAAATAACGAAAAAAGTGATGGGTTTCGTTTTTACGTTTTAAAGTACGGAACCCTAAAAAAATAGTTTACCCTAAAAGTTTCATTTTTATAAGCCGCTTAAATAGAGTTGTGATATTATCTGAATATTTTAAAATGCTATAATAGATGCTTTAATTTGCTTTCTTTCAGCTAGCTTTATATTTTACTAGCTGCGCCTCGAGGCTTCACTCCCGTGAGACTCTCGGGATATAAAGTACCCTATGTGCTATTCCCGGTATTTTTCTACCCGTGTACCAAATATCATCGTAATCCGTCCATTAGATTTTGCGTGATTGAGTAACATCCTCACAGATTCAGAAACTCACATCCAAACTTTCGCATTTATAATATTAGTAGGCTTCTAAAAATCCCGCGCGGATGAAGTCGCTGACCAAAGCTATACAATAAATATTGATATTTTATCACAAACCCCAGTGGAAGTTCATCACAGGTCGTGAACCTCAGAATTAGGCCACACAGTGTCACGCGGCCTCCGCGCGTATTGTCGTCGTATGATTTGTGACGCTCCCGACTTTGTACGTGATTCTGCGGAGGTTGTGGTCACTGTGCTTGAGTGAAGCGGAAAATAATTACTATTGCGGATGTGTTTTATTATTTGACGGGACATATTAAGGTCCATGGTTTTAAAGCAGGCATAGAATCACGTTACCTAGAAGGCGTTTGTGCATGTTTGCGACTGTTTCACATTCACTTAAATTGCAAAGATCCATTTATGGATCTGTTTGCACTTTTATTCACGGCGGATATTCAGCGGATTTTGATGAACTTGGTAAAGCTCAAAGCCTACAAGAGCCCTCAAGCTTTCGACAATTTTGAATTTCCTGATATGCTGAAGAAAAATGATTTTTAAACACAAAAAAAAAAATAGACCAGTAGATCCAGATAAAGAAACAAAACTCCGCTTTATTATAAGAAAACTCAGAACGGAAAAAATCTAAACATGAAACTAACGTATAATATATGATATTTCCAAATTTATATCATCAAAACTAACGTGAGATGAAGACCCAACCCGTCGTGAGTAACTCGTAATTTTTTTTTTGGGGTCTTACAACTAAATTGCAACTATGAATTAAGTACTATTACATGAAAACTATGCTAACAACAAGACTCCGCGTATTAAATTTTAACTAGAATTTCTGAATTTCCCAACCCCGCTGCTCTTACCACTATGCCCGCCACCAAACATAGTCGGCAGATGTCTCAGGTCGCATACGTGTAGTCGGTAACTCGCCGCATTTGTAATAATTCGATTCTCCGGTCAGGTACTGACGTGTGGTACGTCTTGTTCCCATGTTTGTTGTTTAAGTTCAGACTTTATTATATAAAACCTATATACAGTTCTCTTCGCCTGTAAATTATAGACATCTTTGCATTTCGAGTATATAAATTTAAATAATTGGTCGAAGTAAATCACATCAAATTCGGCGTGCGATAAATGAGATATTTAACTAATATATCATGTAAGGTATCTAAGTACATAATATGTAGTTAGTAAGTGATATAAGTATATGAAAAAAATATATTTAAAGGTATATAAAGTATCCAAACCACCTTAAAATATGTTTTGCCAAGATTCGTTTTTATTTTTCATTTGGTTTAATTATCAATAAATAATAACCTTTACGATTTTTTATTTGTTATTGCAAACTTTTTCTTCTTAATTAAAAACTGCACCGAGCCTTTCGCCTACATAAGAACAATTTCTCATAAAAAGTGTATCAGGATCTCCGTCTATAAACAAAGTTACCGCCCTCGTAACTCACAGGTTCAGATTTTGGCTCATTGTGAAACATGGCCGAGCGGGGAATAAATTTCGACCTCAGATTTCGACAATTTTGGAGCTTCGGTTAAGTACAATTTATATCGTCGGTTGAAATAAACTGAATTGTTTTGCAGTAAAATATAATACAGTACAAGAATAAAGCATTTTAATCTTTACGTACTCAATACTACGGCTTCGCCTTGTGTGCTTTTCATACAAATTTTGACCCCATATTTCAGCCTATTGGGAGTTGATTTTTGAAATACCTAAGCCTAAGCCTATGTTTGACCCTGGGTTTTCAACAATGTCCATACCAAATTTCATCAAAATCGGTCTAGCGGTTTTGCAGACAGACTTTCGCATTTATATTATTAGTATGGAAGTATGGATGGACATTCATAAATCAGTTACTTGCATTTTTTTTGAAAGCTTTATTTAACAAATAACTTATTTACTTCTCATGTGGCAAAATGTTTCGCCAGCTGATATCATTTTCCTTCTCTTTCTTCCCTTAAACGGTGAATTTCCAAAATCTTACTTATTTCAAGTTTTTACGTTTTGCAGTTTACCTCTGCGTAACTCGAAATATTTTCCAGTGTGTAACCCCCTTTATGAACATAAAAAAGACAGAGAAAGCGGATTTATTCATCCGCGTGACATTTGGTTCATTGTACAATCGGCCGTACAACAACCTGCTCAAATCCACTGCAAATTAGCCTCTATCACCGCCGCATAGAGTAGATAGTAGCAGCTTGATGAGCAGCTGACTGTACAAAATGAGTCATTAGACGTACAGCGACAAGCACGTCTCAGCAGAGCTTATTTATTTTTGAGCTTTTTTCCGATAATATCTGTACACGTGCGTGGAATCTGAAACTTTAATGAAAGCATCATTTTTTTATTTAAATTCTAGCATAGGCCCGGGACTTTATTTCTGTGGGAATTTTGGGAAATACTATCTTAGAGCTCCCCTACACTCCCTAAGGAACCTTCATGCCAAATTTCAGCTTCTTACGCGTAGTACTTTTGGCAGTGCTTAGTCTGTCAGTCACTCAGTCAGTAACGGAAAAATTGTATAAATCTTGATTTAAACTATTATTACTTATGATTAGGTCATTATTAAACTTCTGTGTCTAAAAAAATATTTAGCCAAGCTATATTTCAAAAATATACAAACCGAAAGCCAAATATAATAGAATTCTTCATAAAAAAGACATCAACGAGTTCATTTCTTACACATATTATTAGTGTCAAAATCAAAGTCAATTATTTTTATTTAAATAGGTTTATTTATTATTTACTATGTGGGGACGCCAGCGCGAGCACCAGACGGGTGATCAGTCCACTTATGCTGGGACCATTTCACCCAATTCCCCGAGACCCGTATAGGGTTTTGAGTTACCTGGTAACTCACGTTGGTGGCGACCCATTGAATCTACCTGTTACTTTGCAGAATTTTAACATCTGCCCTATTGTAATGTTGCTCAGATCATCCTCAGATAGGACGTCTGAGCCCAATACTTCTCTCCTTGCAGCGGCAAATGCAGGACATTCTGCTACTAAGTGAAAGCTAGTTTCCTCTTCTTCCAGGTTAAATAGGTTTAAAAATAGAACTTTTAACAAAACGATGTCTAAAGTTAAATTTAAGTTACTTGCTAAACACATTATCCGTTCATAAGAAAAATATACTGACAACTAGAAAATGTCATTAAAGCATGTGTATTTTAATTGTAAGGGTAATTTGTTTAACAAGTATTTAACTTTAGACATCGTTTTGTAGTAAGACAGTTATATGTATTTTTGTTTTTAATCGCCTCCAAGCGCAAGTGGAGAAGAGGCGGCGCAACAAACTCCACTGCTGCATTTTCTCCAAAGACGTCACTTTACAACATATGTCTTACAATTAAATGACTACCCTACACTATTAAACACTAAAGTGTTAAAGTAAACCCGCGCCAAAAGTTTACTTATTGCCAAACATAATAAATTACATGTCGTATAAGGTACAGTCAAGTAAGTACTTATATTTCAAGTACCTAACCTTTCACCTTTAATGGTTGAAGTAACAAACAATAAATTGCAATATAATAAGCTAACTGCTACCCGTGCCTCCACCCATGGCAAAAAAATCATACAAATTTCCACAATTTGCTGCCCCTTTAGATCAATTTTTCGAAAACAAAAATTTACTATGTTTGACCTAGGGCCTTTTAGTAGATATATCCAATACAATATCATGAACGAATACTACTGATTACTTTGAAATTTTTATACATACCTACATACATATTATCACGCCTTTTTCCTGTGGGGTTAGGCCTCTGCCTACTAACAATTTCCACTTGCTACGATCCGTACAGATCTCTCTTGCTTCCTCTACACTCATCACTCTTTTCATACATGCTCGCCGGTTATGGGTGCACCTAATATCTCCCTTTTTATGGAGGTCCGCAATCTGGTTGAAGTGCGTTCTCCGAGTTAAAAAAAAAACAATTTTTCATTACAACCAAATTTTGTTAAAATCCATCTAGCCATTTAGTCGTGAAAGCATAATAGTCAGACAGACTCTCAGATTAATTTTGAGCCGGATCGTGATAAATTCGAGTAGGTAGATGTGCTAATGACAGTACAGCCGAAACATCTCATTAGATTGTAAGGTGAATCGGTTTCGGCAAAAAAGGGCTTTATTTAAATCAAGTTGAGGCTATCACAATGTCAGGCTTTAAAGAACCTTTGCACAATGCACACTTATCAATATCTTGCTAATTTTATTATTAATCACACTAATATTATAAAAAGGAAGTGTTTGTGAGTTTGTTTGTTATCTTCGAAACTAATGAACCGATTTCAAAAATTCTTTCACCAATAGAAAGCTACATTATGCCTGTGTGCTACAATTTATATATGTACTGTAATGAAGAAGGTCTCTTAATAGTCTTAGACCTCTTTCAGTGCATTCCATAAAGAATGAGAAATTAAAAAGATCATCGAATGTTTTTGTATGTGACACAGTCTGACCTGTGAGCTCGTTGCAGCAGCTTGCCCACTGATATGCAAAAGAATAATGTGCTATCAGTGTTTTTATTTAGAATTCACGTAACGAACATATCGTAACAGTACCTACCGAGCGAAGCCGGGGCTTGTACTATAATAAAGTGAGTTGCGCCCCGGGGCTTCGCTTCCGTGGAAACTTCAGAATAAAAAATACCAAACCTGCTATTTTCGAAATCATTCGTGTAGTTCAGTAGATTTTGCGTAATTAGGTAACTAACTTACATCCATACTTTCGTATTTATAATATTAGTAGGCAATCCCAGCTTGTCTTTGTCTGCTTACATAGGAGATACTAGCTGTCGCCTGCGGCTTCGCCCGCGTGAGTTTCGCTTAGATGAAAAGTCTCTCTTGGAGCTTTTCATCAGATGTTCCTGATCTTCAATTTTTATACGTCAGCAGAAAATGCTCATCAGGTTGAACGACTTTTAATAAGGCGCCATTTCCATATATGTTATAGTGTAGCTGGTCTCTTGCAGTTCTTCATCAGATGTTCCAGATCTTTAATTTTTATACGTCATCAGAAAATGCTCATCAGGTTGAACGACTTTTGTTAAGGCACCATTTCCATATTTCTTATAGTTTAGCTGCTCTGTTAAGGTTCTTCATCAGGTGTTCCAGTTTTCAAAATCAATTATAGCCTATATGTTGCCCAGGCTTAATAGCTATACAACAAAAAAAGTTTCATTCAAATCCGTCCAGTAGTTTTTGCGTGAAATGCGTACATACATACAGACAGACAGACAGACAAGAAATTCAAAAAAATGTTTTTTGCTTTCTATTATTCTTTTTAAGTGTCCCTCTATCCATTTAAGTCAAAAATACTAAATGTACAGACAAAATATTTTTACTGTTTTATTATATGTAATAATAGATTTTAAAAAATCTATGAATGGTCTTTATAGTCTTTATGGCTAAAAGTAGACCAAATATATATTTTTAATAATTTTCATCAGTCGTCTTTTTGCCTCAAAACTACTAATCAATTCTTATTTTTTGAAAAATGGCACACCAAGAACCTGATATGTTAACTTAAACTACTATTTTCAATATGTAGTACCAGAAAAAAACAATAAATCTTTTTTAAAGAAATGACAAGTAGAAACGCGACATTTTGATAAATCCGTGATTGATACTTGAATGAGGTTCGACTGAAGCCGTGCCGAGATGTCGTAATAAGTTTATTTTTTCACCTTGCTTTGTTTATTTGTATTGGGGCTACATTATGGATGGATCAAGTGATTGTAGTCAATGTTCGGGTGTTATTGTGTGTCGGTTTTGATTTACGGTACTGGCTGCGTTCCTAGCCTCTGTCCCGTGGAAATTTTGGGAATTAAACTTCACTGTATATTAATATTTTTATACCGGTCTGTGAACGATGAAATAACATAGAATGTGCCAGCTGATTTCCGAATAGAATGTATAAGTCAATCAAGGAAAAAGGCCTTAAACCGGGGACTAAGCTAGCGTCACTGTACCACAGGGAGGGCGCTTCATAGAAACGGGGTGTACGTCATATATACCTACTACTACTACAAATGAAACTGTACATCCGTGAACACGTCAGTAATACGTCAATGTATGCATTTTCATAATCAAAAGAACGGGGGAAAAGTGCGGTAGGTGCGGGGGCTGCCATATTGCGGGAGGGGCAGGGAGTTTCCTTTCTGTACGTAATACTTATATTAATTCTGTGACTGTACTTGAATATCAATAAGCCTAATATCCAATTAAACATAGCCATCGAGTTTCATAACTGTGGTTCTGTCTACCCCGTAAGGGATACATGTGATATTGAATCTGTATATCTGCATGGCTGTGTATTGTGCCATAATTTAAACTAGTGGCACAGGGCGGGCGCTTCATAGAAACGGCGCGTCAAATATGCCTACTACTACTACAAATGAAACTGTATATCCGTGAACACGTCAGTAACACGTCAATGTGTGCGTTTTCATAGTAGAACGTCCCACAGTTACACAAGAACGGGGGAGAAGTGCGGAAGGAGCGGGGGGGTGCCATATTGCGGGAGGGGCAGGGAGTTTCCTTTCTGTACGTAGTACTAATATTAATTCTGTGCTAGTGGACATGATATAATATTTGCTCTATTTTACAATACATACATACATAGAAATACGTCTTTATCCCTTACGGGGTAGACTGAACCAAGAGTCGTGAGACTCGAAGACGACGCTTAGCTGAATAGTGGGTGGTGGAATGGAGATTCAGATATAGTGACAGGTTGCTAGCCCATCGCCTATGAGTGGAGGAATCTCCAGTGTAAAGCCCTTTCCCTCGATTGACTTTTATAATCTGCCCGGGAAGAGAAGCAGTTGGCACATTCAATGTTTTATTTTGCTCCCAGACCGGCATGAAATTAAGACTATATTTCACAAGACAATTAATATCGCGTTAACTAAAAACAAGCACAGTCAGTAATTAAAAATCCAATTTAATTGAGTCTGCGAGCAAAGGAACTTCACACTCCTACGCGGCTTATGTCAAGCAGCGGAAAAATACACACATGTATGTGTCTACTACATATGTTTTCAGATTTCTATGATCCCTGCTAAGGTTCAGTGTACAGTCTCGCTTACAATTTCTCATACCAACGCCTAATCGACGCTGTGTGTGGTCATTTTATTTGAAGTAAAAACACCGACTCCTCGCCTCGTCGTGTCAACATAAATTAAATTCTTGTGATGACAAAACATTGTTTGTCTTGCCTCTTAGGAGACTACTTAAGTAGCTGTCTCCTATTGATTGGAGATCAAATATGAAGGGCTTAGGTTTTTGTGGGTGTAGAAAGGTCAGTTTGGATTAGGTGTTTCGTTAGTCGATTATTGCAAAGTATGTTATTTGAAGTTAGAGGCATTTGAGATGTGGTGTTGGCGTAGATTGGAAAGGATTAGCTGGACGGAATTAATCAGTAATGAAGATGTCTTAAATAGAATCGGCGAAAAAAGAACCATTATTAAAAATATAGAAAATAGAAGGGGGGAAATGTTAGGGCACATAATACGACACGATGCATTTTTAAGAAACATCATAGAAGGAAAGATAGAAGGGAAAAGTGGCCCAGGGAGACCAAAGGGAGACCAGAGTTATATGAGGCAAATAAAGGAAAAAGTTAGCGTCGTGTCGTATAGGGAAGTGAAAGAGTTAGCAGAAAGAGAAAAGTGGAAGGAACTCCACCAACAAGAGCCTCGCTCTTAAATTTTATGATTATGATGTTATTTTAATTATCTATTTTTTTATTAATTTAATACGTTTATTAAGTTTTTGTATAATTTTATTATTTATCAAACCTCCGTGGTGTAGTGGTCCGCACGCTCGACGCCATATGGATGTCATGGGTTCGATTCCCAGTACAGGCATCCTATATTATACTTGTTTTTACAAAATCGAATATTTCTACCAGATAGACCAGTTAAAATTTAATTTTATGAACTTATATACAAATATTGAACTTAACGTTCTCGTTTTGAAGAGATTTTTTTATTACAAACTAGCTTTTGCTCGCGGCTTTGCCCGCGTGAATTTCCCACGGGAACAGTGCTTTTTCCCGGGACTAAAGGTACCCTATGTCCTTCTCCGTACTTCTAACTATGTGTATGCAAAATTTGAGGAAGATTGGTACAGTAGATGAAGCGTGAAGAGGTAACAAATAAACAAACAAACCAGCAAACACTTTCGCATTTATAATATTAGTTAGGATTAGGATAATAAAAAAGACTTTTGTCATTTCTAAACTTCCAATGTCTATGTAGATTATAGATTTTTAGTTTACTTTTTCAGTTAGTATAGATTCTATTGTAGTGTATGTCAGTTTGTTTATCCTGCGTAGGCCCCAGTGGCATGTATTGATTACATAATTAATTATTATTATGAATTCATTCATACATTTGAATAATTAAGAGATCTCTTCCTGTCATTTCAAAATCAAAACACCCTGTACCTTACCTTACAGTGAACCTGTAGTTTAATACTTGTAATGTATTTTTTTTAAGTTGACTCCAATTTTAAGTCAAACAGTTCGGTGCTGGTGTTACTTTTGAATGAGTAGATAAAATAATATATGGTTATAATTAATTAGCTTTTGCTCGCGGCTTCGCCCGTGTGTATTTCCCATGGGAACATTGCTTTTACCCGGGATGAAAGGTACCCTATATCCTTCTCAGTACTTCTAACTATGTGTATGCAAAATTTCAGGAAGATTGGTTCAGTAGATAAAGCGTGAAGCGGTAACAAACAAATAAATACCTAAACAATCTCACTTTCCTTTTTGACGTTAGGGACCATAGCTTTTTTTGACCAATGTTTGTTAAAACCATTGCGGGTTTTACCCAGTTCCTGAAAAGACTTCTTCCTACTAGGTCCATTTCCTGTTTTGACCACTTCCATTTCGCAATAATAATATTAGTTAAGATTTGTATTGAAGTCAGAGAATTAGCAGTTTTGCGAAATAATTTTTATTTGCTAAAATATTTCAATGAAATAATATAGTTAGTGTGTATACATATATAAAAAATACTTTAGTATTAAAGGAGTAGGTAAACAGGCATGTGGTCCACCTGATGGAAAGTGGGTACCGCAACCATGAACGTCAGCAATACCGACGGTATTACGCGCGCCTCTGAATAAAGTTTTTCACGCTATTTTACGACATGACATGGCTCATTCTGTACCTTTTTTACACGACTGACCATAATAGGAGTGTTATGTTTTCAGGGTTCATGTATGTATGTATGTAAGTTTCTTTATTCCATAAGTCCTGAACGGCTTAACAGATTTTGATGTGAGAGGTATTGTTAGATTCCTTGCATTCCTCCGAGTGACATAGGCTATGTAAGTAGTCAGTCGTGTTTTTTATTTTTAAATAATTTGCATTTTACTTACTTACTTACTTAATTAGCTTGTTAAATAATACAATTTATTGTCCCTATAAAGCTAATTTAAAAGTAGAGGACTCTATATTGCGATTGCAACAGACACATATTGTGCAATAAAACATAAACATATATCCATTAGCAACTAAAGATAAATAAATCCATCCAAATTAAAAATGTCCAATCTATTTCAATTCCGAACGAGTAATCAATCAGAATGCTATAAGTTATAGAGAAAAAATGACATTGATCGTCACACATAATTAATCAATTTTAATTCACATAATTAACCTTTAGATTTGATTTAACTTGAGATGCATTTGAATCCTTCCGTATTGGGTATGAATGTGCAAGATTATCAATCATTTTTGAAATCGAAAGGTCAATTTTGTTTGAATTACACGATCTAGATTGAACATCAGAGTGAGTATAAACATATTAACAGTATGTAGTAGAGCGCGCATAGTTAAAAAATAATCTTTAGTATTTCGATTTTTGTTTACATACATATTGTAAATAATGAGAAATCCGTAGTTCCCAAGTTCAATACATTTTTATAAGTATATTTTTATAAATGTAATAATCTTATCAGATTGGTATACCTATAAAACATACTTATGTGTGGTAATTTTCATTGACCACGAATTCCGGTGAAGAAAAACATCGTGAGGAAACCATCACTATATTTGATGATAGCTACTATAGCTTATGTGAAATGGAGAAGGCAAATTGCAACACCACTTAATTTGCATTGCCAAGATAGTTGTTGCGTGTGTTTAATTTTACGTATAAGAGCATAGCTCTTAAAAAGTCAGAAAAAAGCACCAAGCAATGAAGCAGAGAAAATAAGCAGGTAACTGCACTGAAAATACCTATCTCTGAAAATTAAAATGATTTTAGTACCTTGATTCGAAACTTCACATATTATTAGTCAAATGCGCGCTCTACAATATCGCTACTCAATGCAACCGTAATAGGAATTTGTAACAAAACGTGACAAAATTTATTTCAATCACCCAAACCATTATCGTCTTTACTCCTCAATACATAAAGACTTGTAGATTTTGTTGAATTCTGTAAACAAACAGCGAAACGTCCTTGATATTTGGATGATATAATGCTCTCAGATGATCATTGGAGGCTGTAGGGCAACGAAATGCCACGATGACGGATGCAACAAACTAATGATAGTACAATAATCTGATCTTGCCTGGGATGGAGTACAAATTGTATTCGCAAGTTGATGACTCATAAGGTCATTTGTTATTATTTTGTATCTAAGTATCCGGATTTCACCGGATTTTTGCGAGTGGATATTTAAGTTATTATATACGGACAAATCACACAGGCCTAAAGTAAGTTCGTGATATATGTTATAGGATACTAACTCAAAGATACCACCTATATTTTATAACAAATACATACAGTACCTATATAGATAAACATCCAAGAGGTCAATCTGAAAAGATCATTTTTCCATCTTGACCCGACCGGAGATCGAACCCAGGACCTCCGGTGTGACAGTCCGGCATGATGATCATTAGGCCACGGAGGTCGTCAATTACACTTGATTTAAGGTATCTAAAAAATCATATACGTACATCTCACTAATATAATAAATGCGAAAGATGGGTGGGTATCAGTGAGGATGTATGTATGTTTGCTACTCTATCACACTGTAATGAGAAAGCTATGGAAATATAATATGAATCGTAACAAGTAGATATTCATTACTATACAGGGTAACATTATTTATCCACCATCTAAATTTTCCCAATAGTTTTTGATAATGAAACTGAGTTGGTTTCCAAATAAATATATTAGCAAAAAGAGACTATTTTTTTAAACTCTCCTACCTATAATAAATCCAATCAGCTGATCGCCCAATTTGCCAATGGAAAAGGTTTATACTCTATTAACTAAGTATTTATTTTACTAAATGCGGTAAGACTCTATGTCCTGATTAAGTTATATTCTAACTTAATTAATTCTATTCGGTAACAATGCATCTCCCTGACCATATACAGAACATACGATTTATTTGTTAACTTAAATTAACTTAATGTCGAATGCCGCACGCGATTCTGAGGGCAACTCACACGAGCTGCTTTTTAACCGACTGTTAAGAGGATGGTCATGATTTAGGTAGGTCGTTAGGTTTATTTTTGTTGTTATTTTGATAAAACCCATGGATGTTTTGATACAATATTTCTGTTTTAATTATATTAAATAAAATATCGACGCAAAAGTATTTTTATCGAAATTGATAAAAAAAGCTCCAATTATAAAGGTCAATAAAATTTTAGGTTAGTTTATTACCGCATATATCTGTCAAGGCGTTTAGTAATTACGGTGGCATAAAGAAACTCACATACATACATGTCTATATACATAAATACATACATGAATCTTGTCTCTGCCTACTCCCACGGGAAACAGGCATGTTTGTATATGCATAAAAATCTTGAAAACAAAAAACTCTTTTTTGGTCAATCGTGTAAAATAATAGGCAGTATAATAGTAGGAAATGCGCGCCCCCTTCTAGAACTACAAACTACCATCTACACATCAAAAAATTGTGTGAAGGAAGTACGTCAATCTGATCTGTGATCTGATCTGAACGCCATTGCGCAGCACTGACTTCTGCATCCCCGGCCCCCTCCCTCAGACCGACACCCCCGCTTATGACACGGTCGGTTTACATACATCATCATCTTTATCAGGGGGTGCCGCCATCTTCAAAATGAAGTTTGGAGGTCAGCATGCGATATCTCTCCCGGTCCTGAGCGGCCTGTTTTAGTTCCAAAACCTGGCCTAGGTCGTGATGTCGTCCATCTACTTCCTACGCCGTCGACCTGGTGCCCTCTTGCCAGGTATCTTCCCTTCTTGGAGCAACCTCAGGAACGCGTGCCCCTTTGTATGTGCCCCAAGAAGGCCACTATCCTTTTTGCAATGTTGGACATCAGTTTAACCCATAAAAAATACATTGCCATATTTCAATGAGCGATTTTTCTGACAGCTAAATTAAGAAAAAAAAATCAGTATAAAAAAGTCTGGCAATTTATTGAAATCCGAGTAAACCTATATTGTGCGCTTTTTATTGTCAGCCAGAGGCAGAAAAAAATTACATAACAGTTTGACATTTGCACAAATCACAATATTGATACTTTTTAGATGTTTTTTTTTATTAGGTTTTATTATTTTTTAATGCCAGTACCGTGCATTTTTGCTTTTTGAATGGTCTCGCCTTTTACTAAGCGCCACCTATGAAGTCATCTGGAACTATTTTTTTTTATTTGGGTCTCAGAAAATCCCCATTCTATCGCCGCCGCGCAGCCTTTTCTACCTCTATGCATTAGGCAGTAGCTCGTCTGAGTTAGTCGAGCTACTGGCCCGCTAACTGGGCTATCACACATCGCCCGCGGGTTAGTTTTGCACACCATTACTTACCTCTGTTCATTAACAGGACATTGTTTTAGCATTATTGTAGCTCTAAAGGTGGCTATTTGAATGAACGAATAGGTGAGCAATAAAATAGAGATACAAAAAAGAATGGAGCTATAAAACAACATAGATATGTAAATTATTTACATATACGACTAAAGTAATTATTTTTATTTTCAACTATCAAAAAAACAATTTTGGAAAAAAAATATCAATAAATTGTTATGGCGTTTAATTATTCTAAGAAAAACAATTAACACTGTAAATAAAATTAAACTAAATTAAATAAAATTATACCAACTAATATTATAAATGTGAAAGTGCGTTTGTATATTTGCATCGAGATATTATGTACTAACGCACATATTTGTTTGTTTTTAACCTCTTCACGCTTTATCTACTGGACTAATTTTCCTGAAATTTTGCATACACATTATACATAGGGTACTTTTTATCCTAAAATTCCCACGGCACTTGTTCATCAATAAACAAAATCATTACCGTCATCATCGAGATATTATGTCCGTCATCATGACAGGTAGCTAACTCGAGTCATCGACCGGGGCGTCGCGTCGTTGTGTTTAGTTTATCGAATCATTGTTTTGTGTCTACACATCGAAATACCAAGTACATAATATCTCGATGTGTCTACATAATATTTGCACAAATATATGTGTGTATAAATAGTTTGATTTCAGTTGCACCTGAGATATGTTTTAGGGTTTACCATACACGCAAAAAAATGTCAAAATATAATTTCTACCTACTGGGTTTAACACGATTTGAATTTACAGTACGAACTAGATTTATCAATCGCCAAAATTTTGAAGAATCATATTTTTAGGTTATTCATCAATCTTAATCCTAACTAATATTGTAAATGCGAAAGTGAGTTTGTTTGTTACTTCTTCACGCTTCATCTACTGAACCAATCTTACTGAAATTTTGCATACACATAGTTAGAAGTACGGAGAAGGACATAGGGTACCTTTCATCCCGGGAAAAAGCACTGTTCCCGTGGAAAATTCACGCGGGCAAAAGCTAGTGTTACATATATAACTGTAGTTAAAACATATGACTTCACTCGCCTACATAAGACAAGTTGGAAGAAAGCGCACTCGAAACTGCAAAACCAATATTTGCATTGAAAGTAAGAGCAAACGTCTCAAGACTCAACATATTTGACTAACCTAAAATGTTGAGACTAATTGTTTGACTTTGTTTAAAAAAACAAGAGAGACAATGTTTATTGTTTTATATTTGTAATAGTTATTTTTGAGGTATATTCAAAGCACCCGTTAGAACAGCTCCGCTTTCAATAGCACACATAGGTGCTATTTATAATGAAGCTACCTCCTATAATTTCACCTATATCCAATTACCTGTATCTAATACCAATTATAAATAATTCTAATCCTAACTAATATTATAAATGTGAAAGTGAGTTGTTTGTTTGTTACCTCTACATGCTTTATCTACTGAACCAATCTTTCTGAAATTTCGCATACACATAGTTGGAAGTACAGAGAAGGACATAGGATACCTTTCATCCCGGGAAAAATCACTGTTGGGAAAGCCGCGGGCAAAAGCTAGTCATTTAAATTAAGTCACAAGTTTTGTCTATAATTTTTAGTGCAATAAAGAGTTTTTACTTTTACTTACATGAGATAAATAAAGGAAAAAGACGTCGGGTCGTAACAGGAAGTGAAACAGTTGGCAATGAAAAGAGTAAAATGGAAGGAACTCCACCGACAAGAACTTTGCTCTTATATTAAACTAGCTTCTGCCCGCGGCTTCGCTCGCGTTAATCCTTTCTTAGCGGATGCCTACGTCATAACATCTACCTGCATGCCAAATTTCAGCCCGATCCATCCAGTGGTTTGGGCTGTGCGTTGATAGATCACTATGTCAGTTAGTCAGTCACCTTTGAGTTATATATATATAGATGATGATGATGACTTACTTCCACTTAGAGCACCGATGAATATATATTTTTTATACATCAAATCCGGTGAAGAAAAATATCAAGAGGAGACTTGCACCTTGCTGACTGTTCAATTTACTAGTATGTACGTTACAGCAGTTAGATGGCGGTTGTCTTTTTAAATCATATCAGATGCCTGACTTGAAAAAATGACACCAGTTATCAATAACGCACTTAACACGAAAGAAAGATTCACGATTTGCTCCATATCTGTAAGATTGTATCCTCAAGATACTTATTTAATGTAATCGTAATAAATTCGTGCAAATTTAAATACAATGCGACGGTACAGTCGGCGAAAAAATTCGGGCATTTTAAATCGAAGAGAATCCCTGTAATAAATATATTTGCGAAGAATTTCGAGCACTGTACCGGTATCGACGAAATTTTGGTTTATTCTTCGTTCAGCCTTCTGATTTTCATTTTACATAAAAATTCTTGGGTCGTCCCAAATCAAATGTTTCCTTTGTACCAAAAGATTTATAATTATTCGTGATGAAGGAAGCATATTGTTTGGAAAGATGCAATATTTTTTTGTGTGGGGCGAAAATCAGTGGGTCGAATGAAGAATAAAGCAAAATTTTATCTTATTTATTTATTTATTTTTGTACACAATAAATACATATACTTACTTTAACTCGCCTTACTTCGGGCTTACTTAGTGCGAGACGACAAAAAATTGAGCCGCCTTTTTTAATATAAAATGTGTTTCTTTGTTTTATAGTGAAAATGAATTTGAAATGTTTGCTTGTTTTCAACGTTTTCTCTAGAACTTTTGGATCTCTACTTGCTATGATCTTTAAATTTCTTCAAAGATTTCCTTAGCAGCCTCTCTTATCCTATATGCTCTCATTGTGTGTTAAGGCTAAGCTAAAGTCTAGCCGCAAGGCACAACTATGTAGTCATGTCATTTGCAAATAAAATATATAGAATAGTAGGCAAACGAGCATGCGCTTTGCCAGATGGTAAGCAATCACCGCAGTCCATGGACACCAGCGACCCTAAAAAGGTCACTGATGTGTTACCGACTTTATGAAAGCGATAGGCTCTTTTCTCGAAGACCCCAAAAAAGTAATTAACTTTTACTTGTTGGTAATTTTACTCTATGAGGCGTCACGTCATAAAACAATAATACCTATCACAATGGAAAAGGTTAATCTCATTTATAAAAAAAAAAACAATTTCGCGTCCGTGTACTCGACGATCGATCCATCGATTAATTTCAATCAGAACAAGTCATATCGTTAACATGTCATTCGATTTTCGCAAAAACAGTATCGATGAAAAAGGCACGAAGATGAATGAGTTTGGTCTGGCGAAAGTTTTCTTTTATTAATTGATTTTTTATTGGGGTCAACGGCCTGCGCCTTGTATGGCGAGGGCTGGGAATGATTGTTATAAATGATACGAAAATGGGAGCATGGTTTTTTATTTATAATTTTGACACGCTTTAGTTGATCTGTTCATTGGGACGAGCGATGATTTGGTAGTACGTTGCCTTTTTTTAATTTGTAACCTCTTTTTCTATGCCTGCCGAAAAGGTTATATACCACTCGAAGCATTCATCAATATCAATATTTTTTTTTAAAGAAAATCCGTACTCATTAAACTGTATGGGCGTTTTCTTTATACGTATCTCAAGAAACATTATTTTACGAAATGCCAATTTTGTAGGCCTTTTAAAGACATATTTTAGAGGCCCTCAACTTCATAAACCCAAGGCCAATCTTCGCACAAAAAGGTGGGCTCCGAAAAAGGGTATAAAACCACAATAAATAAATATAGAAGTTAATAAAGCAAACTGTTTCGTCTGCCATCACCACGTTTCCTAGTCACAGCTAAATAGGGTAATGTCGATAAATCTATAGGCTGACGCTTGACTTATAGATATTTTTCATACCATTTAAATTTAATACCAAATATTATTAAATTATATTTTAATTATTTTGTAATATAATAATATGATATGATGACATAATAATAATGATGATTGATTGATGATGATTAATGTAATATGTGACATATAAATTTTGTAATTTATTAAATAAAGTGATTATTTACAATTTTGTAAATATACTTGTGTTGTTCGTCGCGGGTTGCGCATGGATGCGGGCAGCGCAGGACCGGTCGTTGTGGAAATCCTTGGGGGAGGCCTTTGTCCAGCAGTGGACGTCTTTCGGCTGAGAGAACGAAATATACTTAGTTTGAAATTTTTTGCAATAATTTAAAAACGTACTTGGATTTTTATAAATGTAAGTAAAATTTTATGTTAATACCTACTGCTTTTGCTTCGCCCTCCATTTCATAGCTCACTTATTACTTAAAAAAGATAACACAGCCTAAATTCGTGAGACTCGTAGGCCAAATTTAGCTGGATACCAATAAGTATAATTGGTAGAATTGAGATTTAGATATGGTGATAGGTTACTTACCCATCAGCTATGCGTAGAATCCTCAATTTAAAGCCAAATCAACTTTTAACAATCTACGCAGATAGAGCAACAGCTAGCTCATTCTATGTTCTTCGCTTCCAAATTAGCATGGAAGCAGATTAATGACGATGAAAAATGCAAACAATCTTCCCGCTTGTAGTCAAGCCCTAGCCTCTTCCAGTATACTTTGTCTTGGATGCGATGTGGTGCATCACCCATATAAAGTCTAAGCCGCGCCGCTGCCAGTTTAATTAGGTGTAATGAGCAAACCAGGTGAGAAGTTACTCATTGCAAATTTGTATTACGAAAAGGTATTCCGTCGACTGACCCCGCTGAATTTGGTCCCGCGGGCCCAGTTGACGCATTGCAGTATTTAAAAAAAGTCTTTCGGCGTAGTTTATCAGTATAAATGTAGGCGTAGGTTAGAAAGGTATATTTTACCTTTTCACGGGCCCAGTACACGTATTGCAATATTTTTAGAAAATCCGTCGTCATCGGTTATATTTTACCTAAGTAAGACTTACTTACTTACTTACTATCTGGGCTCAGTAACCTAAGTAAGAAGTATTATCAAAATTTGTGCGTATTTGAGTAATTTTACGTGATACAGCCCCATTTAAATTGTCATTTAAACACGCTTTAAGTGAACTTTTAAGCGATAAGCTTTAATTTTGTACGTGTTGAAAAGATATTTTTATTTAAACCGTGCCTCTCCCTTGAGGGTAAACAATTTTAAATCATTTAGTTATGATTTTATCAGTTCACATTAAAGACACCTACAGTTTTGTCGACAGAGAAATGCCGACACCTACCTGAAATTAACTTGAAATTCAAGGCAAATGCATAATTGAATGTACCTTAAAAACCTTAAAGACTTGCACTAAGTGTATGCACATTTTGATGAGGCAAAGTGCTTAAATGTAGTATTAATTTAAAATTATAATTTTTTCGAGCGAAAAAGTGAAGAATTCGTCATAATGTTGTGATATGAAAAGTAATGGAGATTGTTTTTGTGTTGCTGAATGTCAAGACTATGAATACGACCGATAAATAAGACACTGAGCATAGAATTTGGAATAAATACAGAAGTTACTGCTGTTTTTTTATAACCCTTTCCTTAGAAATGGACAAAAATAATTATATCGCTCTGATGCTCTCGGAATACGTATGAAGCAAATTGTAATTCAAAATTCAAATCCGAACGAAAGTTTAAATCGATTGAGTGATAGTGTGAGTGAGATAAGGAGTTTCAGAGTAGAATGCGGCATATGTCAGACGCCGCCGGCAAAACAATGCGTCTATGACACTTCTACTGTTTTATTATTTCAAATTCTGTGACACTGAAGTATTATTGTGTTAATGAACAGGTCGTGCCTTGTATTCTGTTTTAAATTTTAAAAAATGCGTAAATAAGTTTTTAATTAAAATTTTAATTGTGTTGTTGAAATTCCTATGTTTCATTGTATATTTTGTCACATCGATGACGAATTGGTAGCCGTTCAATTAATTAATTTCCGTCATGTATATTTACATGATTTATTAGTATTAAATGCAAATATGTATTACGTATATATTTAATCTGTACTTTATACTAATAAAATAAAGCGGAAGAGTTTGTTGTTTGGAAGAAATATTTCAATATAGCGACATTCATATGGGATGCAATAGGCTATCCGGAATCCTGAAATTCCCATAGGAGCAAGGCCACGTGGCAAAGCTAGTCAAACTTATAAATAGACTTAAAAATATAAAATACCAATTAGATATGATGAAATTAGATGAAAAAAAATTGGTATTTTTTTTCATCTAATTTAATTTCTATATAATAAAAATACTTTAGTACTTACTGCATCTTGAGTGCATAAAAATAAAAAGTACCCTAAAATCGTTTAAAATCTTGGAGCATTTCAAAATAATTATTCAACAAATTAATAAACAAAATATTTTTTTTTTATCTAGAAGTGTGTGAGAACAACTATTAAAGTTAAGGACACAGGTACAAATTTACAAAACATATCTATATATTTATATTAAAAATTAAACTGAACATAAATTAGATCAATTCATTCACACAATAAATAAAAATATACTGTTACTTGCTACTGCATTCGGTGGGAAACCAATATCATATCATATAAACGCTTATTGCCAATAACTTAGGCGGCGCTATCAAAGGCGAATTAAAACTTAATTTGTCTGGAGATATAAAATCATCAGCAAAAATTGGGCTTAATCGTGTGAACTAGTCCTTATTATAGTTCGTTATAAAAGAAATTGGATCTTTGAACTGGAGAAATTAAATCAATCTATCGCCGCCTTATATGTGTGCTCTTAATGAAAATGCATATCAATTATTTATAGACAAACTAACTTTTGCCGGGGCTTTGCCCGCATGAATTTTCCACGGGAACAGTGCATTTTCCTGAAATGAAATAAACCCTATGTCCTTCTCCGTACTTTAACTATGTGTATGCGAAATTTCAGAAATATTGGTTCAGTAGATAAAACGTCAAACAAATAAACAAACAAACTCACTTTCGCATTTATAATATTAGTTAGGATATTCTAAGCTTAATTATTATAGCTTCTATTAGTCCTATTAAACCCCATATACAAATCTTCTTACCTATGTACACCCAAAGAAAATTTATAGTTTTATTACATGTACTTATAAATTGTGTGATAGCCAATATAATTTTTATCTTAAGTTGCATAAAGGCATTTGGTAACGGTAGCCATTATATATTAGTGAACTGAATGGGTTGTTACCAGTACCATATTCTCCACATAAACTACCGGAAAATACCGGTACTTTGTACCGGTACCAACTGATAACAAGCCTTGCTGAATAGTCAACAACCAGTCTGCAGGTTCTTTCACGATTTCTCATGATAATCCTAATCCTAACTTATATTATAAATGCGAAAGTGAGTTTGTTTGTTTTTTTGTTACCTCTTCAAGCTTTATCTTTTAAACCAATCTTCCTGAAATTTTGCATGTTTATAGTTCGAAGTACTGAAAAGGACATATGGTACTTTCCATCCCGGGAAAAAGCACTGTTCCCGTGGGAAATTCACGCGGACGAAGCCGCTGGCAAAAGCTAGTGGTTGATAATAACGAGCATTCATAAGTCAGATTGATCTACAAACTCAAAGGTAAATAGACAAAAAATTCAAACGACCAAGCCACAGACCGGGCGCTTCATAGAAACGGCGCGTCAAATATATCTACTACTACTACAAATTAAACTGTATATCCGTGAACACGTCAGTAACACGTCAATGTGTGCGTTTTCATAGTCATAACGTCCCAAAACACACAAGACCGGGGGAGAAGTGCGGGGGGGGGAGTGCCATATTGCGGGAGGGGCAGGGAGTTTACTTTCTGTACGTAGTACTTATATTAATTCTGTGATCAAGCGGGAAACGCCTGTCGGCCGGCCCAAATACTGCTGGAGGGATGAAGTTAAAGTCAATAGTTTTTTTTTAATGGGCTTAAAAATAGCACTTTTCAATGCTCATATGGTTTTTAGTTAGTTGACGTCATAAAATTACTTAAAGCTAAGGTTACCACCGCCTCCAAAATGCAAGTGGAGAAGAGGCGGCGCAACAAACTCCACTGCTGCATTTACTATTTTTACTATTAACAATTAAATGACTATCTATGTGGACAAATATACATTGAATTATTCTATGAAATGTCAGATTTATAAATTAATCTAAGGTCCTAAGATATCTAGAGGCCCTCCAAAGAGCCGACTGGCAGGAAGTGGCGCAGAATACGAAGGAGTGGAAGCTTCTAGTATCGGAGGCCAAGATCCTCTTTGGGTCGTCGAGTCATTGGAGTAAGTACAGATTCAAACCGATGCTCTCATAAGACGTAAACCCTAACCGACTAAGCCACAACCGCTTAAAGTTATTTTTATGATTCACTGTCAATACATAGCAAAAACTCGCTTTATTTTAATTGTGTTTTTAACTGACACTCTTCTCATTATGGGGTGATAAAATCTCGATACTGGCAACATTTACTCACTGATTTGGATGACAATAAAATGAAACGAGTCTGAGTTTCTCGATTATCACAAAAAAGAGTGACCACTCGTTGGCAACACTGCATACTAAAATGTCAATTAACACAAATCTAAAGAGTAAATAAATAAATATTGCTGACACAATTTTAAAGCTACCTACATGTATTTTGGTAGCATAAAATTGTAATAACTGATATTTTTTGAAAATAAATAATTTAAAAAATTCGCAAGATAGTTACTCCACCACGTCCCAATCATAGAGCTAGTTTTTATGACCCAACAGCCTTCTCACTATTATCGGGTACGTTACGTACAGGAGAATCCCTCCCTGAGCATTCTTGCTTGGGCTGCCCTACGTACTCTGGGGAGGGCAAAATCCCGCTCGTCATTGCTCAAGATAAGGCTACGGCACCCCCCCATGCACACCATGTCCATCTGTGCAATATCAGGGGTATTCACTCAAACCTCAACTCTGTCCACTACCATCTGGAGGCAGAAAAGCCTGCCTTATTCATTTTGACGGAAACCCAGATATCGTCTCCAGCGGATACGTCATACCTACATTATCCCGGCTTCAAAATCGAGCACAAATTCGTGCCACACGCTGGCGTATGCGTATTTGTCAGGGACGATGTCTGTGTTCGCCGTCTATGCAATCTTGAAGGCAAAGACTTGTCCACTCTATGGCTTCGTGTAGATTGCGACGACCACCCTCGCGTCTACGCTTGCCTCTACAGGTCCCACAGTGGTGATGCCGAAACTGACCGACTCATGGAGCATATTGGCACTGCAACGGACTATGTGCTGCGACAGATTCCATTCGCGGAAATAATAATTCTTGGGGACTTTAACGCCCACCATATAGAATGGCTCCAATCGGGAAAAACCGATCATGCGGGTAGATCTGTTCACGCCTTTGCCGCGGCCTATAGTCTGTCTCAGATGGTTTCAGCCCCCACACGCATACCTGATGTGGAAGGCCATACGCCCTCACGGCTTGATCTCCTGCTGACTTCCCATCCGGATGGCTATGTAGTATCTGTTGGTGCCCCTATTGGCTCATCTGACCATTGCCTAATCCGGAGCATGGTGCCATCCACGTGCAAATTACGGCCCCGTTCCGCCGGCTGTCGCCGTGTCTGGCACTTCAAATCAGCAGATTGGGATGGGATGCGGACCTTCTTTTCATCCTACCCCTGGGGCGAAGTTTGCTTCTCGCTTCGGGATGCTTCTGCCGTTGCCGACTCTGTTGCTGATGTGATATCGCAGGGCATGGAACTTTTCGTCCCAAGTTCTGTTGTGCCCGTTGGTGGCAAGTCTCAGCCTTGGTTTGACCGCTCTTGCAAAGAAGCGTTTTGCCAAAAGCAAGCAAGTTTTCAGTCCTGGTCCAACGCGATGGCAGCTAAGGATCCTGATGCGAAAGTCCTTAAAAGGGAGTATAACTTTGCCTCTAGATCTTAAAAAAAAACTGTGGCTACGGCAAAGGCGAAACACATCGGACGAATTGGTGAGAAGCTGGCCAAACTACCCTCGGGTACACGCTCATTTTGGTCTCTTGCCAAAGCTGTCCAGGGCAATTTTTGTCAGCCATCCTTTCCACCATTGCGCACGGCAAATGACACGTTGGTCCATGATGCAAGAGAGAAAGCCGATCTCCTGGGCACCTTTTTTGCATCTAACTCTACTTTGGACGACGGTGGGAAGCCTCCTCCGACTATACCACGTTGCGCGAGTACTATGCCGGACATCCGGTTTACTCAAAAAACTGTTCGCAAATCACTTCTCTCCCTCGAAGTCCACAAGTCTAATGGACCCGATGGAATCCCTGCCGTTGTGCTCAAAACTTGCGCTCCTGAGTTGGCTCCGGTCTTGACGCGTCTTTTTCGACACTCCTACTCTTTAGGCGTCGTCCCGTCTGCATGGAAGATTGCTTTAGTCCACCCAATACCCAAAAAAGGTGATCGCTCTGACCCTGGCAATTACAGGCCCATTGCCATTACCTCCTTGCTCTCCAAAATAATGGAGTCCATTATAAACCGCCAGCTCCTGTTGTACCTCGAGGAGCACCAGCTTATAAGCGATCGCCAGTACGGATTTCGTCATGGACGGTCTGCTGGCGATCTTTTGGTATTCCTGACCCATAAATGGGCGAAAGCGGTTGAGAGTAAGGGGGAAGCCCTGACGGCCAGTTTGGACATGGCGAAAGCCTTCGATCGGGTCTGGCACAAAGCCCTTCTATCGAAGCTTCCTTCCTACGGGTTGCCCGAGAAATTATGCCAATGGGTTACCAGTTTCCTCACAGGGCGCAGCATTAAAGTCGTTGTTGACGGTTCATGCTCCGAATACAAGCCCGTGAATGCTGGTGTCCCTCAAGGCTGTGTTCTGTCTCCGACGCTCTTTCTTTTGCATATCAATGATATGCTTCAATCCAGCAGCATTCATTGTTATGCGGATGATAGCACGGTGGACACCTCTTATACCGGTCAAGCTAACATTTCTCGGGCGCGCGTCTCCGAGTGTCGAACAAAACTTGTGTCTGAGGTTGAAACTTCATTACACCAGGTTTCAAATTGGGGTCACTGCAACTTGGTCCAATTTAACCCCAAAAAAACACAAGTTTGTGCGTTCACCGCGAAAAAAAGCCCCTTCGTCGTATCTCCTTCGTTCCAGGGCGCTTCACTAGATACGCGGCCGAAGATCGAAATTCTAGGCGTCGAGATTTCGTGCGACGTTCAATTTCGCGGTCATCTTAAGGAAAAGGCTAAGTTGGCTTCCAAAAAACTGGGTGTCCTAGGCAGAGCAAGGCAGTATTTCACATCGGCGCATCGCCTTCAGCTATACAAGGCACAAGTTAGGCCGCATATGGAATACTGTTCCCATCTGTGGGCTGGGGCACCTCAATACCAACTTCTCCCTTTAGACCGCGTTCAACGTCGTGCGATTCGCATCGTCGATGACGTGAATCTCGTCAGCCGTCTCGATCCTCTGGCTCTGCGTAGGGATGTCGCATCCTTGTGCATTCTTTACCGAATGTATCATGGGGAGTGCTCTGATGAATTGTTCGACGTAATACCTGCCGCAGAATTCCACCACCGTACCATCCGTCACAGGCTGAAGTTTCATCCATACCATCTGGATGACTGGCTGTCAACCACCGTACGTTTTAAAAGACACTTCGTGCCACGTACGACCAAACTGTGGAACCAACTTCCTGCGGCGGTATTCCCGAACCGATACGACATTGGAACCTTCAAAAAACGAGTCTACATCTTCTTGAAAGGCCGGCAACACTCTTGTGATACCCCTGGTGTTGCAGTAGTCCATGGGCAGCGGTGATCGCTTACCATCAGGTGACCCGCTTGCTCGTTTGCCGCCCTATGTTATAAAAAAAAAAAAAAAACTGATTAGATACAATTAATAGATTAAAGAACATAGTTAAGTACTAACACTTAAAATGGATTTTTCCGAAATAAAGATTATTATATTAAGAAAACTGGCATTTCTCTAGTAAACTACAAACACTCAACCTTTCGCATTTCCAATATTAGCAAGCCATGTGTCCACCTGACCGGAGTTGACGCCTGGTAACGAGCACCAGAGTTCGACTTTCCTCGGACATTACACCATCAATGACCAGACAAAGTACCGTGGCACCGCTCCCACTATTGATTTATTAAGCGCCGCCAGTGGAGTGCACGTGCGTTTGGGATCCTGCGATCGGTCTGAAGATATCTTTGTTTTTATTTACAGACTTGGATGTACATCAGTCATTTTAAATGCTGAAATAGTGGTTGGTACAGGTCGCCGATACGACGATACAACAAACTACCCAGCCCATTTGTATGCTTTTATTAATTTACTTTTATATTCTAGTCTAGTGCATCTATCGAAGTGTTCGAGTTATCCATCCAATCCCAGCAAGCCACACCTATAATTAGAAAGCAGTCCACTTACAAAAAAGGCAGATGTCTACACCTGTCAATCATTTTTTTTAAACGTAAGTAACTAGCTTTTGCCCGCGGATTCGCCTGCATGAGTTTCCCACGGGAACAGTGCTTTTTCACCGGAATCTTAACCATGTGTATGCGAAAGTTCAGGAAGATTGGTTCAGTAGATAAAGCGTGAAGAGTTAGCAAACTAACTTCAATATTAGCTGGAATTAGGATATCTAAGTCTTTTACACCAATTCCAAGAATCTATCTCGTGTGTATCCCGCTAACCAAATAAGGTACACTGAAGATGCCCTGCGCGGTATCGGTATGCGTTGGAAAGTACTAATTGAGGTGGCCAAGAACCGGTGTCGGCCCATGCGAAATGTCAGGTTTTAGGTTATAATAATAGCTTTTGACTGGACGCAATTTGGACGTCTCCGCCTTTGGTGACCTCTTTGGTAAATAACATTAACGAAAAAAGATTTAGGACACTGAATATAATTTTTTCATGTTTTGTCCGTGTTATTTTTTTTTTGGTAGGACAGCAAACGAGCAAGCGGGTCACCTAATGGTAAGTGGTCACTGCTGCCCATGGCCATCGTGTTAGGTAAATTTCGTAAAATGCTAGAAATTTCTAATTATATTTGCAAATTTTTAATGTTTTTTTTAATTATTCACGTAGAAATTGGTTCATCTGTTTTAAAAATATTGCAAGAAATGAACTTTTTAACGATTATCTTAATTTGTCAAATAGAAAAGACATAGAGTAACACGGCCATTTCACGCGCAGAAGTCCTTGTAGCTCGAAGAAAAAAGACAATGATAGAATATCCCAATGGGAAATTAATGAAACAGTTTCAAGGACAAATACTTAGGTAAATCATAAGTGGTTTAAATCGCCTATCGCTTTCTCAATAAGTCGGCAACGCATCAGTTACCATTTTAGGGTCATTGGTGTCTATGGACTGCGGTGATTGCTTACCATCAGGCAAACCGCATGCTCGTTTGCCTACTGTTCTAATAAAAAAATCATAGAGGAACGCTATGAATTTTGAAGCACAAAACACAAAAGTCCAGAATCAATAAATTAAAAAATTAGATCGACATATAGATTTTTCATTCCTCAACAGAATTGAAATGACAAATAACAAACACGGCAAAATTATAATCCTTTTAACGGTTCCACCATGTAGGTAGTTTATATGAAGTAAAAAGAAAACTTTTTCTCAAAAACAAGCCCTTTCAATCAAGTTTGTAAAAAGGAAGCGGTTAATCACTTACTCGTGTCTGTTGCGATCCGAATTTTAGCCTGAACTCGTAAACTCAGATGAGATATAATTTGCTGGTGTTAAGGTGCAGATAATAATTTGTATAAGAGATTAAATTCGACTTCATTTGCATCGGTGTGTTAAGGGCAAGTTTTGTTTTATTCATTTTATTGTCACATAAAACAATTTCACGATTTTTTGCAGTATAATCAGGAAATTAGTGTGTACAAACATTATAGCAGAGGTAAAGAAAGAGGGGTACACTGTTTAACACCGCTTTGGTCATATAGTTACCATTAAATTTTAGTCTATGTCTAATATTTAAAAAATGTCTCTGTTTAATATAAAAAAGACATAACTTGACTTTCGTCAAGTTTTGAGCGACCAGATGTATTTAGTAATAGTTGCCCGTCTAAAAACTGAAATAAAAAGCTTTTTCACCACCTCAGCGGTGGAATTTTCACACTTTAGAAGTAACGTACATAGACATTTAGTACTTAGACATTCCGTAGCGGAGTCAATTTTCACATAGTGCATATTATTTCCAAATGTATTGATAGTTAAGAATTTCTGTTTTCATTTTAACTTGGTTATTAATTTATGTCACTTGCAAGAATGGAGTCCCTGTAACACAAGTTCTTACTTAGCACAGGGCTCCAGCACCTATCTATGTAAATATCTTTTGGTGAATAAATGATTATGCTCACTTAAGTACCTACGCTATATATCGAACTATAACTTCTGAAAATTTTCAATTTTCTTTGTTCATCGGTTTCGTTTCTGCGTTGATATACCAAACCACGCACAGCCATCACTACTGGGCGTAGGAAGCTGAAAATTGGCATGTAAGTTCCTGAGGGAGTGTAGTTGGAACACTAAGAGAGGATTCCCTGAAATTCCCACGGGAACAAAATCCCGGGCTCATGCTAGTAAGTGATAAAAATTATTACCAAAAAGCAATTCGCTTTAACGTAAGTCTACTTAAAACGGTGATACGAAAAACTTTAAAACGTCCATAACTTCTCACCGCTTCGGCGATTTGATAAGGAAGTGTTAAAATATGTGCGCGGGCCCACGTAGGTATACAATGTACAATATGTAGCATGTGTGGGGTTAACCGACTGTGCTGGGAGTAAGTAGGGTAATGTGTTTCTGAAATTGCTGTAGTTTTGTACTTTTAATAATTTGTATTAGTGCACACACGCAATGTGTCCAAATGCCCCAACGAGAAAACATTTTGGACATTCTGCGACTAAAATGTTTGTTCTCTAGTGTCGGGATAATAAATCTATAAACAATTTTAGGATTGCACCAGTAATTGATTGACCGAGCGAGCCAAGTCTACGTTTCAGCTTGGCCAAAAATGCTTTGGTATCATAGAGCAACACGGCGGGCCGCGCGCGGAAGTCCTTGTTGATCGAAGTTTGGTATCTGTCTGTATGTTCTCCTCTAGAGGTCGCATTTCTAAACCGATTCTCGTAAAATTTTGGGAGCCGGTTTGATAAACATTTGAAAATCAATAGTCGAGCCATTTTTTGAAGTGGAGTTATTAAGATTTCCGATCAGCTATCTCTATAAGCTCACAAAGCCACTAGTATTAAATTAGTCAAACCTTACACAGGTTTTTAGTGAAAGGCAATTTAATACCTATAATACGTACCTACTTACTTTCCTTATTAACCATAAAAACGTTTATAACAAAAAAATATTTTGATAAGTGAAAAAATGATATAAAATAAGTTCATTTACAACAATATCGTACGAAGGCAATTTTTAGGTAAAAATAAATATAATATAACTTATTTCACTTCTTTATCCTTAGACTAAACACAGAGTAGTCACACAAAAGTATATCATACGTCATACCAGTTTTGGTTCCATATAAGCAATAAACCACTAATAGTTTATCACAAATTGAGGATACTACGTAACTATTAATTAAACAAAAATTTCCAATGCACAGTTCATTAGTCTTTTTAATTCTACAAATGGAGGGAAAAAACGAATTCCCTCAATTATTAATCAGTAGTTACAAATCGCTGATGTTTTCCCACCGTCCTGCCAGGTCCTAGAAGGTACAGACAGACAGACAGACAACATTTCCCTAATTAATGACCGGGCAAACGACGCCGACGATCAAATGAAAGCGAATACAAAAACTAGTATCATACATTTTTTGTAGTCCTCCATCCATTGCGATGACTATTTTGTTTAAAAATAAAATTGTAAAATAAAGGAAAAATCTTTAGCATTGCTTTTAAACGGATGAACTTAATACCTGCTATAAACGACTAATTGGACATTTATATAATTTTTCTTGACAGTATTTATTCTGCCTGCCCGCTTTTTTTAGGTAGGTATATGACATATATATTTTTTTATCTCTTGGTTTTAAAAGAAATTGGAATACGATGGCGATAATAAAAATATCGTGGCACTTAAAATCAGTACTTAAATTCATTATTTCTTGACATGTGTGGTTTATAAGTACTTAAAATAAACAAATGTTTAAAAATAACGCGTGGATCAATTTTTTTAATGTAAGTGCCTATAATAAAATATCAATATGTCTGAAAATACTACAATCATACATATATAAAATTATTCTGTTACTGACTGAGTGACTGACTGACTTTTGGTAACGCACAGCCAAAACTACTGTTCTTTAGGGTCTGTAGGGAAGCACTATTTGATGAACTTAACACCGCTTAACTAAACTTACTGCACTAATGAGTGTAAACCAACATTTACACAACTGAACTGTAAAAGTTTAATAATTTAAAATTATCCTCCTGTCTCGGGGACTATGCCGCATCTTGTCGAGCACAGGCCAGTCGGCGGCGGCAAATAGCGGACAAATTAAACACAGCAAAAAGATTCGACCGCTACGGGGGCTGTACTATGGAGCAGCGGCCACTATCGTACGTAGTTGCGGGCTTGGGACGACGACATCCGGAAAATTGAGAGAAACGGTTAATCAAAACATCCAATCCAGGTCCTTAGTATGCTTAAAAAGATCTTCTAAATCTAGACAGCACTGAGCGAACATAATTTATTTACCTACCGAAGTTCAAGTCAGCAACGCATCAGTGACCTTTTTAGAGTCGTTGGTGTCCATGGTCAGGCAATCCGCATGCTCATTTGTCTACTATAAAAAATAAGTTTTATACACATTCACAAAATGTAGACTGTTCGAATAATAACTAAATTTTTTAAATTGCACTACAACGAAGATTGTAGCATTATGCAACACTGTGTTCGTCATGATTTTCAAATTAAACTGCTTTTTACGGAAATCCAAAATGTTTTTGTTGTCAAAAATGTCTTTAACATCTACTCTGAAGCTATTATGGCGGAAACTCCGCAGGATCTCGACTGTGGAGTGAAGATCAACGGCCGTAATATTAACAATTAAACTATTATTACGCTGACGACACAGTCTTGATAGCGTCTACAACAGCTGACCTTCAACGAATGGTTGAGAGATTAGAGGAGTGCAGTCAAAGATCTGGTCTTACAATGAACATAAAGAAGACGAAATTTATTGTCATCTCTGGGAAACCCGACTGCAATTCCAGCATAAGGGTATCAGGCCAAAACTTAAAAAGGGTTCAGAAATATAAATACTTCGGCACTTGGCTGGATGAGAAGTGGAGCAGCGAGTTAGAGATAAAAACTCGGATTGAAATAGCGCGCAGTGCTTTCAATTTGATGAAAAAAGTCCTTTGCAGTCGTAATATTAATATCATTTTACGCACTCGTCTGCTTCACTGTTATATCTGGCCCCTTGTATTGTATGGATGTGAGGCTTGGACCGTTAAACACGATCTGAGAATGCGTATAGAAGCTTTTGAGATGTGAACTTATAGTCGCATGCTCTCTATAAGCTGGACCGAGAAGGTGACCAATGCCATGGTTGTACCTACAGCGAATCGGCCAAAAACGCACGCTCATGCCTACTGTTAAGCGGCGGAAAATCTCATACCTGGGTCATGTTCTTAGACATCAGCGATACGACCTTCTGCAGCTGATAATGATAGGCAAAGTCGCTGGAAAGAGAAAGGTCGGAAGACTGAAAAAGTCTTGGTTGCGTAACATCCGAGAGTGGACCGGGATAGCGAATGCTACTGAGCTGTTCCACAGAGCTAAGGACAAGAAGGATTTGAGCGTGTTAATCGCTAACCTTCACTAGTTGGAGAGGCACCTTTAGAAAAAGATTGTCAAAAATATATTTATTGATGGTAGGAATCTCACTTCTTATACCGTATACCGTTCTTAAGCTGTATACCGCGAAGGTACAGTTTTTTAAGTGCAAAGTGATAGCCTTGGTGAATTTAGGAGCAACGATGCAACAAAATGAAGTTTTGCGTGAAAAAAAAAATTCTGTTACCTACTGAAACATTACATTAGCTAACAGAGATGATGCTCCATTCCGCGACCTTCCAACTCCGACTAATCCATACTTATATTATAAATGCGAAAGTTTGTCTGTCTTTAATGCATTAACGGCTAAACCACTGGACCGATTTTGATAAAATTTGGTATGGATATAGTTAAAGAACCGAGGAAAACCCTTTTTTTTTTCAAAAATTAACCCTCAATGGTCAATTGGGGGTGAAAGTTAGTATTAAAAAAAATACATAGATATATTTACTTTTGGATTTTTGAGCATCTCAGATGCAATATTAGTACTAAAGTACTCTCATATAGAAATAAGATATGGTGAAAAAATTCCATGCGAGCAGGACTTGAACCCGCGACCAGGTCTTTATACGACCTTGCTCTTCCAACTGAGCTATCGCATTTCAATCCTGCACATCGAAAATCTTCACCATATCCAATTTCTATTGAAACGCATTAGGCATGCGTAAAATGGGCATGGCATGGTAATGGCATGGGTTAAATCAAATACCTTACTCGTATAGTGGGTACTGGTGTTAGGTTACGCATGCCTAATGCGTTTCAATAGAAATTGGATATGGTGAAGATTTTCGATGTGCAGGATTGAAATGCGATAGCTCAGTTGGAAGAGCAAGGTCGTATAAAGACCTGGTCGCGGGTTCAAGTCCTGCTCGCATGGAATTTTTTCACCATATCTTATTTCTATATGAGAGTACTTTAGTACATAGATATACTTTTTGCCGCGGGCGGGGAGCTGCGGTGTAACAGCTTGTTTCCCATGAATGCCCTCAGAATAGTATTTTTTTGATATTTTTATACCTGATAACAACTTCGTAGTAGAGCCCCAAATGAAAAATTCAGCACGACCGCCTTTATGTCATCCGGCGGGCATATGGAATGACGTGTGCGGCCATTGAATGACATATTGAGAGGGGCAGGAATAAAATAGAATTTATTTAAACCGCTTATTGAGCAACGGATTGATTCTAACTTTATAGACATACGAGCTGAATGTGGTGAAGTTGATTAGTTCTTAGGTTTCGTTTGCCTTGATCGAAGATGTTATGATCATCGTGCCATTGATGCTTAGATGTTTGACCATAAGACCATAAAGATATTTAAATTTGATGCCCAGATGTTTTTACATCTGCCAGACCAAGCGTCCCATGACGGCTAACTTTTTTTATATTTTCGGATGAATCTTCATAAACAAGTGAAAATCTATATTACACTATTATAATAAATGATCGCGTGTAAAAATTAATTACATTTCAAAAGCCACCAAATTGATTAACGATTGGGCTGCCAAAAACAATCCGCCATTTTGTAGATCGCTTAACATGAGCATTTATGGTCAAAATATGTGATGGCTCGATAGCCAGGCGTCTCACGTAATCTTGGAGGAAAACTTATTAAATTTTATGAGTCTTTTCCATACTTGCCCTGCTCCAATTTTTTGTGTGTTCTTACGTTTCGGGTTTGTTGATTTAGAGTTACTGGAAGTGGATTTTGCATTACAATCTTTTCTAGTCATCTTACTATATGACCAACTAGCTGCTCCCCATACCGAAATCCATTTTTATATTGTACTAGCTGTTGCCCGCTGCTTCGCCCGCGTAACTTTGGCTTAGATGAAAAGTCTTTTTGTGTTCCAAATTGTTTCCTGTGTTCCAATCTACGATTTTTATACGTCTACAGAAAATGCTCATCCGATTAACCAAGTTTTGCTAAGGCGCCATTTCCGTATATGTTATAGTGTAGCTGGTCTCTTGAAGTTATTCATCAGATGTTCCAGATCTTCAATTTTTATACGTCAGCCGAAAATGCTCATCAGGTCGAACGGTTTTTGCAAAGGCGCCATTTCCATATATGTTATAGTGTAGCTGGTCTCTTGGAGCTTTTCATCAGATGTTCCAGAACTTTAATTTTTATACGTCAGCAGAAAATGCTCTTCAGGTTGAACGATTTTTGCTAAGTCGCCATTTCTTTATTTCTTTAAAACAGAAACTCACTGCACTGACAATTGCCCAAGGCGTGCAGTGAGCTATAGTTACACATTAATACATTGCCATTTCCATATATGTTATAGTGTAGCTGGTCTCTTGGAGCTTTTCATCAGATGTCCAGATCTTCAATTTTTATACGTCAGCAGAAAATGCTCATCAGGTTGAACGACTTTTGGTAAGGCACCATTTCCATATTTCTTATAGTTTAGCTGTTCTGTTATGGTTCTTCATCAGGTGTTCCAGTTTTCAAAATGAATTATAGCCTATATATTGCCCAGGCTTAATAGCTATACAACAAAAAAGTTTCATTCAAATCTGTCCAGTAGTTTTTGCGTGAAACGCGTACATACATACAGACAGACAGACAAGAAATTCCAAAAAATTTTTTTGTTCTTTTGAAGTGTCCCTCTATCCATTTCAGTCAAAAATACTAAATGTACAGACAAAATATTTTTAACTGTTTTATTATATGTATAGATAATAAATTCATATAAATTTGTAAGTTCCGAATCTTTCGCAAATTTACTCTTATGTTTTATCTCAAGGAAAATATGTTTAATGTAAGTTTTGTACGCAACGACATTGTAAATAAAATTAAAATAAGCTAGTTTGTAAGTTCTCATTTTTTTCTTGTGAGAATAAAGATTTCCTTAACCCGAAATTCTTCTTCATGTCGAGTTATAAAGGTATAATGGTTTTGGCCACGCTAATTCTCCTGTCGTTTGCTTTGTTTAAGTACTCCATTATGTAGGAAGTGGGACTGTTGGAGTTTGTAGTTGTAGATGTGTAAGTTGAGGAGAGTTTGAGGATGCTGAGCTGCTGACAGGATCTTGAAGTTGTGGTAGTTGTTGAGAACTGACGTAAAGTTAAACGCACAGTAAAAATAAGTTGAAGTTTATTATAGGTAAAGTTACAAGTTAAGTTATAGTGAACAGAATAATCTATACATATAATAAAACAGTAAAAATATTTTGTCTGTACATTTAGTATTTTTGACTGAAATGGATACCTAGAGGGACACTTAAAAAGAATAAGAAAGCAAAAAACATTTTTTGGAATTTCTTGTCTGTCTGTATGTATGTACGCGTTTCACGCAAAAACTACTGGACGGATTTGAATGAAACTTTTTTGTTGTTTAGCTATTAAGCCTGGGCAACACATTGATTTTAAAAACTGACACCTGATGAAGAACCATAGCAGAACAGCTAACCTATAAGAAATATGGAAATGGTGCCTTATTAAAAGTCGTTCAACCTGATGAGCATTTTCTGCTGACGTATAAAAATTGAAGATCTGGAACATCTGATGAAAAGCTCCAAGAGAGATTTTTCATATAAGCGAAACTCACGCCGGCGAAGCCGCGGGCGACAGCTAGTATAAAATAATCGTTTAAATATACAGCGCAGCTGATCAGAGCGCTGCGTTAGCAATAACCTACATTGTGCGGTCTTTGACCGTACAGGAACTATTAGGACACAATTAAATCAGCGACAAAAAAAATCTATTCCTTCAGTAAGCTAAGATAATGAGACTTAAATAGAGCATCAAGATCAGAAATCTCCAAATATTCAAAGAGCACCAAATTTAGTTCTACCCGTAAGATCCGAAGACGTGTTGTCGCTTCCAGATTTAGAGTTCAATGACCGCACGGCCAGCGCTGGGGATCTTGATCCTCATAAAATTTTATGTGTCTCGGACAAAGAGAATTTTGTTAATTAACCATTTTGCCCACCACTCTCCTCTGCTTTCTTGTGTTGATCACAGACTGTATATCTTTGTAGATTACGAATGCATTATACACTTGGGTCATGTTCTTGACATCAGCGATACGACCTCCTGCAGCTAATAATGATGGGCAAAGTCGCTAGAAAAAGAAAGGTCGGAAGAAGGTTCCTTCTTTCGACGAATAAAATCCTGGTTGCGAAACATCCGAGAATGGAGCTCAGGACAAGACCTTCACTAGTTGGAGAGGCACCTTTAGAAGAAGAAGAATGCATTTTGTACAACTGACTAAAAAAGGGTTTTTAGTCAAGGGTTTTAGGGCGTAAAAAGGGTTTTAGGGTGAAATAGAACTGACTAAAAAAGGGTTTTTAGTCAGTTCTATTTCACAGTTTTTGTCAGTTTGGGTATGACACACGCGTTTATACTACTGACTAAAAAGGAGGGTTTATTTTTCTGGGTTTCCTTTCCAATACCTAAATACCTTGACATCATAAAAAGTACCCTGTGCTATCCATGTATCAAATATCATTGATATTCGTCCAGTAAATTTTGCGTGACTGAGTAACAAACATACTTACACACATCCAAACTTCGCATTCATATATTAATGGGACAGTAAGATTTGGTCTCCACTGAGTAGCTGTTCTATGGTAACCATAGATAATGTTCTTTTATTTCGTATTCTCCCTTAACTGTCAGGTTATGTATGAGCTCGTTATTTTTGTTTCCGTATTTTGGGCATTTACAAAAGAATAATACCGTATTTCGTACTAGCTGTGCCCTGGAGCTCTTCTTCAGTGAGTAGGGGAAGTACAAAAAGATTAGCAAGGGCTAATCCAGATTATATTTTGCCCGTGTACCAAATTTCATCGTAATCCGTCAAATTGATAACATACTCACCAACATACATACTTTCGCATTTATACGCATATTAGTGGCATGAAATGAAATGGGTTACTGCATAAAAGTAGGAAGGGCAGCGCATGTAAGTTTGCCTTCAAAGTCACAAACTGAAAAAAAAATTGCTTTTAAGAATTTAAATCGAGTGATAAGTAATTTTTTTACAGTAAAAATGTTGATGAGTGCGCTAAGCTAGTAAGTGCTATAAAAATTACTGCGATTTAAATCGGTGTTCTGAGAGAAATACATTTTCAATTGCACCTAAGTATTCCTTCTACAGCACTGATTGACATTTTTCATACATTATTTTTTGTTAAATTAAAAGCTTTTGAAAATAAAACCATTTAAATTGGTGCTCTGAGATGAATTCCTATACTAAGTTTATAAACTTCTGATCTAACTTTTAAAGAACCCATCATTTCTTCAAGAGTTGAAACTTCAACTCAATCAAACAAAATCAAACCGGTCTAAACCTGTCATGAACATTGTCAAAACGATCGCAGTATGGCGCACAAAAACCATATAATTGCGCTCTTCATTAAGACAATGGAATGCTCGAGATAAATTCGTTATTTACGAGCGACGTGCGCCGACGCTTAGCAATGTACCGACGTTTTCGGACTTGTAAGTAGTATAGCCAGACGTCCCGTATTCTATGGGACGTCCTGTATTTAAGGCATAACTTTAAATGTTTCGCTAGGACGGAATTTGATAATTTCGCAATGATTTTTGCGAATACGATTGAAAATATTCAAAAACATACTGCATCTCCAATAAAAGTTGCCAATCTAAAATTCACGGGATTTGTGAAAAGATAATAAAAGAACTCGAAAAAACAAAATAATTCATTTGTCCCATGTGAGTAAAAATCCATCCATTTAAGAAGAGATCCCTTCATAAGTCCGCCGCCGTTGCCATTTCTGTTTTTATGTTAATTGTAATTTATTTATGTTATTTGTGCAATAAAGTTATTACAAACAAACAAAAATATGACAGCCGGTATTTTTTCCACCATTTAGTTCTACGGTTACCATGTTATGCATTTGTCCTAGGGTTACCATGTTTCTTTCAGTCTGTAGCTGGAAGAATCCTGGTAACCCTACTTTTAAGTGGACTCCTTTGAAGCGGTGATGGCTCAAGTCTGGTAGGCACGTAACTTGCGTTCTAAAGGTGCTGCTGGTTCAAATTCAACATGTGCCTTTGAGTTTGTAGATCAATTTGACACATGTACGGTATGCTTCATAAGTACAGTCAGAATCAACAAGGCATTATGATAAAGTACTCTAATATAGAAATAAGATATTGTGAAAAAATCTTATTTCTATATGAGAGTACTTTAGTACTAATATTGCATCTGAGATGCTCAAAAATCCAAAAATAAGGCATTATGATCTTTAGGCCAAGGCAATTCGATCTTTGAGGTATTTATGTTTTTTGACTATACTATAAACGATATTAGTTACCGAGTAACAATAGTGAAAGGTGAGGTGAATCAAATTCACAAAAGAGTCGTGGCTGCCATATGCCAGGCGCTGCCAGGCTTACAGAAGAGTGATGGTGCATTTCGTTCCTCCGTCGTACCTGCATTCTTGGACATATAGTGCAGAGAGGGACACCGGGGGTGTTTTTATTGGGTTCCGGCCCCACATACCCACCCTGCTGTACCCGTGGCAGGGTGGCAATGCAAATCAGCATTTCCCCCTCGGAATAAAAGGTATAAGTTAGAAAGAAGCTTCTTTTATAAACATAAAATTTGCAGCTGCTTTTCATCCTGCATAGATTGAATAGAATGGAATAGAATGTTTATTTCTTAGATAGATTGCAAAATTAAATCACAGGAATGGTCCCTGAACTAGAAATTATTCTGAAAAGCGATGAATTAGCAACTTCAACTCTATAGATAGGCTTATTTCTCACGGCTGAATGGATAAAACACATTTTATTAACAAAATAATTTTTGTTATGTTATTCCTTGATCATCCAATCATGGTTGAGGATGATGAAGTTTGATCATGTGATCATCCATATTATTTCTGTGATTCCTAATAGGTATCTCTTACAATGCTTTAATACAGAGGCAGGTTGGCCAGAGGTTATCTTGGGTCAAACGATGCGCAACTTTCACTGCCAAGCCTTAAATATTATACATGTAAATTGAAACTCTAATAACATATGATTAAGGTTTAAAATATTGTGGAATTGATATGTTATGAATGTGATATACTTGTTCTTTGGTTGCGAGCTTTATAGCTTTATAAATTATCTTTCTGATGCAAAAGTATTGTGTAAAAGTTTGCAATTTGTGTGTATATTCACGTTTTTTTAATTAAATAATATTTTTTCTGTATATTATCTCTAGCCAATTGTACTATTTAATCTACGATTAGATAGTTAACTTTTTTTATTGCAGAATTTATTTTTATGCTTCCTCTATATCTTACATTATTTATGAAATTTAAGGACACATACTGTTTTTTTCTAATCTAAGTTACTAAAAGTACCAATTTTGAATAATTTACTTATAAGAGTAACTTTTGAATTTTAATCTCCTAACTAATTTAAACACCCATTATCTCTAAAATTCTGAATATAAACTGATAATCCACTTTTTGATTAATTAGCAGAGATCCTTCAGAATTAAGATAATAAAGTTTGTAAAATAATACATGAACCATAAAACCATTACACAGTTGCAACTATTTCTACAACAATTTTCAAAAACACTTGAACATTCTACAAAATGCATCTGATACAGTTACACATTTCTTTTAAATTATGTATCGCCTTAACGTCAAAAAGTTTTACACCTTATATTTATTGAGTTAAGATGTATTTTGGTTTGTTGTATCATTGGATGATAAATCAAGATAGGTATGCTGACGGTTACAATTTAGTAATTTACTTGTCAACATGATCCAGGCCAATTACTGGAGTGGTCTAATTTACAAAATAGAAGCGTTGGTCGAGAGATATGATAATAAATAAATAAATAAATAAAATCGTTTATTTTTATCTCTCTTGTAATATGATATAGGTGCTGCTTGTTTATATGTGAAAAATACAAATTATTATAATAAAACACCAAAATCTGTCCTTGATATGCCTGATAGAAAATTTAAACATTATATTAAGGAGACACTTTGTAAGAAGGCATATTATACGACGGAAGATTATGTAAATGACAAAAATGCGTGGCCCGAGCCTGGTACCTACAGTGATCTCCTAAGACTGTCATATTACTCTCTAGGTACATTGTGTACTTTTACTTTTTCAGTGACATTTTATTAATTTATAATTTTATTAAGTCATAAATTTGACATTTCATATAAATATTCAATGTATATTCGTCCACATACACAGCACTTAATTGTAAGACATTTGTTGTAAAGTGACGTCTTTGGAGAAAATGCAGCAGTGGAGTTTGTTGCGTGCGCCGCCTCTTCTCCACTTGCGCTTTGGAGGCGGTGGTAACCTTAGCTTTAAGTAATTTTATGACGTCAACTAATTAAAAAACAAGAATTTGACGATTTATAAATGCTATTTTTTAAGCCTATATAAATAAAAACAATTGACTTTGACTTAATTAAATTTCCATACGAATTACATTTTCAAATACAAATTGCTGCATACGTAACATGTTTTAGTGCGCGTGAGAGCGAGCAGATGACACTTTTAGTTACTTTTAAGTTTAGTTTTACTTTTAGGTGCAAGTCTCGACTACAGATTTCCATATTCACTTATTCGAAAGTAAACTAACAAAAAATTTAATCTTGCCAAGTCAAATACAAATTGGATGTCATTCGTCATGTGTTTTTTTTTGGGTAGGTATTATCTGAGCCACGACTCAATATTAGTACTCTAAAACAAAATCGCTTGCTTCTGTGGCTTAAAGCACGTATTTGTTCACCCAATTATGTGTTTTCTTGAGTTATTCCAGTGAAAATGGTGCAAATAGAATCTATTTGAGAAATTTTATTTGTATAGTACTAATGAATCTTTAATCTTATTCAATGTCCGCCGTTTAACTATTGAACCGGTACTAAATTATGTACTTAAAGTGTTTCAAGTGGATATATTATTTAAATAACATTCACGGTTGCTTAAAGAAAATATTTAATTTCTTATTTTTATGCGTAACTTGGCCGGAAATCGAACTAGGCAAGATAGAGATCAAACGAACTCAATTTTTTAATAAAAAAAAAATAAAAAACTAGGGACTACTATAAATGTAGAAAAAATATATTAATTCTTCTTGAAACTTTCTCGAAATTTATAAATACCTAAATGTATTTTTGGGATAGATTTATTATATTCTTAACAGATATACCTAGTTATGTGAGGTAACCTCAGATTCCTTACGTTATCCCGGGTAACTAGGCAATGCCCATCGAGCTTTTGATTTTAAGAACTTTAGTTATATTTTTGGAACTATTAAGATATTTTAAATGAAGAAAAAACATAGAATGGGCCAGCTGTTTCCCATTCGCAGATTGTAAAATTCAATCAACGGAAAGTGCACTATATTTCAATCTCTATTCCATCAATAAGCCCCAATTATTTTCAGCTAAGCGTGGCCTTCAAAGCTTTGGCTCTGTCTGCCCCGTAAGGGATAAAGACGTGATTCTTATTTTCTAGTTCTATGGGCGACAATGTCAATCCGTGGGAAAATCTGGATCGTGAAATATCTCGAGCATGATAACCGCGGCGAGTTATGACAGACTATCACATTTACCTCTGATTTATTCAGAAATACGGTGAGAATTCGAGATCTCGACTGATCATTTTGTGAGTTCCCTTTATCACTAAATAAATAGCTGCCTCCTGATGATTTAGTAAGAATTTTAAGATTATTCCTATTTCTACACGATTGACAAAAAAGAGAGTACCTATTATGTTTTCAGAGTTCATGTATGTAAGTATGTAGGTATGTATGTAAGTTCGACAATGTATTTATCTTTATGAATAAATAATTTTGGATTTTTGATTTTTTTTAAAGTTCTTTATTCCGCCATAAGTCCTGAACGGCTAAACAGATTTTGATGTGAGAGGTATTTTTAGATACCATGCATTCCTCCGAGTGGCTATGTGAGTGTCAGTCGTGTTTTTTATTTTTTAATAATTAGCTTGTTATTATTGTCGCATCGATTTGAATCGCACTGAATTCAATAGCACCTAAGTGTTACAATTGGATATTTGGGCGGTTGACACCCCGAAGGTTTTGTATCACGCTGTGAAAGGCCTATGAACTCTTTTTGAATTAGACGATTGGAACCACGTCCCGTTCTAGTGGTACCAATCGGCCAAATCGTGTATGGTGTGAATTGTTTTATTGCATAGAGAACTTATCTACATACATATATAGGTATTTTCATATACAAAAAAACATTATTTACCATTGTCGGAAAGTGTACTTAATTGTAATTTATGCATAAATACAAATAATAAATATAAAAAAAAACATATACGGACTAATCACACAGATTGATAGTCCCAAAGTAAGTTCGAGACTTGTGTTATGGGATACTAACTCAACGATACTTTATTTAATAACAAATACATAGATAAACATCCAAGACCCAGGCCAATCTGGAAAATATCATTTTCCATCTTGACCTGACTGGGGATCGAACTCGGGACCCCCTGGTTCAGAGGCAAGGTCTTTACTACTGCGCCTCGGAGGTCGTCAGATAATATCGCGATTTCATATAAATAGGGTTCTTTGGGTTCTTATAAATGGATTTTTTTTTGTTTTAAGTTCTATAATCCACCATAATTCCTGGATATCAGAATACGATACCTCACAGTATCTGTCAATGTCCTTATATCTCGGGTAAAAAAGGCAATGAGATGAATTTGTAAATAAAGTTTTTATTTTTACATTTGTTTACTAATTTTAGCTACTTCTGGTGTAAATTCAAAATGGTACAAAGAGGAATACAGCATCACGATCGATAGTTAGATCAAATCAATGCGAAAATGATTCGTATTGAAATGAACTAATTATAGTCGTGATGGTCTGCTACTCGATTGGTTTCTTTATTCGATTACTCGATATTTAATGAAAATTCTAATTTGATTTGTGTACCTATGAAAATGAGAGCTTTATGGAGAAAATCTTATCTTTGGAACTTTTTTTGTGGGAATTCTCGAACAAATTTTTTTTTATAAAGGATTCCAATGTGATATATTAGATTTTATTTTCGAGTTTTGACAACCATTCAGTAGTTTATTCGTAAAAGATAACAAACGACATTGTAAGTACCCAATCCTACAGATACAAATAGAGTATCCCGATTTTATTCCTTATGGGGTAGACAGAGCCAAGAGTCTTGAAACTCGAAGGCCACATTTAATCATCAAATCTTCGAAAATGGTTAACTTTTGGATAACACATTATAGGGTTAAATCAATTCAAAATAACAGTACCTACAACCCCCTGAGAGGATTTAAAAAAAAATTAAATACAATATAAAAATAAAACAATGTTTGTGTTATGTACGACGCCACATAATCTCTTCTGTATGTCATATTCTAAGGAATAAATGAAATCTATCTATCTATCTGAGATTTTCCGGGCCTCAGAAGTTGCCATCAAAACACATCAAAATTACTATCTAATACATCATCAGTTACCAGTAACCCTTATAAACTTCTTCCGTTACTAACTTAGTGTCATCAGACAACGCACAACCAAAACTGATGAGCGTAGGAAGCGTGGAGTATAGAATAGTTTAGTATAAATAGTTATAATTGAAAGCACCTGATCAGATTAGTAAAGTGCCTAACGTTGCATTATAACACTGGCGAGTCTTACATCACACTACAAAGCGTCATAAATCCAGTATTTGCGTGTCGGTATGTCTGTATGGCTCGTAACTCAGAAACGTAACGAGCAAGTATCAGTCTAAATCTGCTGAAGACGAAACAATGCATAATTGTACATTAAACTAATCAAACGGATGTGGTGTGTGGTTGATGTGGTATTTGGTAATGGAGTCGGAAATTTTCATATTAAAATTATGTAAAACATAAATAAAAGAAATTGACCTTATACCGCTGAATTCCACCACCGTACCGAAATACCACTCCCACCACCTTGATGGTTGGTGTTCAACCACTGTTCGTTTTTAGCGCAACTTTTTACTGCGCTACACTAAACTGCGGAATAAACCTCAGCGGTGTTCCCGAATAGGTTCGACATTGGGGCCTTCATGAAAAGAGCCTACCGCTTTCTCAAAAAGTCGACAACGCATCAGTGTTCTTTATTGGGTCGCTGGGTGTCTATGGACTGCGGTGGTTGCTTACCATTAGGCAACCCGCATGCTCGAATGCCTACTATTATCTAAAAAAATACTAATCGAGTTTAGAAATTGGTGGTGTTCTAGTGGTTAAAACGCCTTATGAGTATGTATATACATACTTTACCAACCTGACTCATGCACTGTTTATGGTAGGTAATTTTCAAAGACTACTACTTTCTACCGGTGAAGTAAAACATCGTATTGAAACCTGCATTCTAGTTTGTGAAACATAGTAGACAATGGCAAACCATTCCATTAACATTGCCAAGAAATTCATTTCACGTAATGACCACGACTATCAACTTTGAGGAATACCGCTAGAGATTTATAATATTTGTAGAACTAAAATTGTATCCAAGTTTTAATATTGCCACATCCAATAATTTAACAAAATAGACGATGAGCATTCACCAATTGTAGAGCTATCACAATTTCATGGTCCTTAATAGTTTGATTGTATTCATTATAATTGCGAGCCAATGTCATAAGTCCACAGGAGTTATAGTGCCGTTTTGTGGCGACTTTTAATGAGTGACCGGTCTTAAATGGACCATAGTATCCATAGATGAACTATCTAAATAGACAACATTGTGACAAGTTCATCACGAGAAAAGATACACTCTATTTTACAATAACCTAATAGATTTTGTTCGATTGTGACGACAACTACCATGCCACAAGATTAACTAATAATGTGTAAAGATATATAGTCCACTAGCTTTTTCCCGCGGCTTTGTCCGCGTGAATTTCCCACGGGAACAGTGCTTTTTACCGGGATGAAAGGTAGCCTAATGTCCTTCTCAGTACTTCTAAATGCAATGCAAATGATTGGTTTATTAGATAAAGCTTGAAGAGGTAACAAACTAACATACAAACAAAGCCACTTTCGCATTTATAATTTTATTTATTTATTTATTTAAAATAATAGTTAATTTATTTATTTATTTATAATAATAATATTAGCTAGGATTAGACTAGTGCTCCAGATAGATGGCGCTAAGACTGACTGAAACGCGGTGTTGATATTTCCAAGATTAGACACATAAATACAACCTCCGACATGACATCGTCGGATCCTCGGTTCACCAGGCTGAAATACCCAGCTTGGTGGGAAGATCTTCCCTTTGTGGTTGAGCAAAACTCCTCGTTTCTGTCTTCTTTATGATCGAACATGTTATAATTAACACTGGTGTCAAATTACTTTAATCGTCTGACATTTTACGACTACCGCCATCTAGCGGCAGACGTCGTTTTGTAAGACTGCTAGAGTCCAAGAATCTTTAACTCGTAAAATTTAATTAAATCTTATATGATCTATTTTATATGATATCTGTGGTAAAGTCCATTGTTGACGATTGATTTGGGCGTCGCATACGGAGCGGGTAAAATTAATGAATACGGCCCTTTATTTTTATGGGATATTGTTTTTTACTTAAATATATATTTCAAGTTTTTAGCCCGAATTAAGAAACCAAACAAACTGAAAAGAAACTTCGACAATACAACAGTATTTAGTTGATAAATTGTACACAGATTTTTAATAATTTCATTTTTTGTTATGTCATCTAAAATGCATCACAAATAGGTACAGTCAACTGAATGTCAAGTGACCCTGCATGAACTTTAATATTGTGGCGATAACGGCGAATTTGCAATGCCTTTGGATAAGTAGATGTATCGTTCACTGTTGCACGAATAACTCCTATCCCTGCGCAATACCAGTAGCTGAACCTGAAACAATATGTTTCATTTCAGATCAAAAAAATCCATAAATTATTACAAATGAATCCTTAGTCTACGTGAGTAAGAAATGATTAATAGATAAGGTTTCATCATCCACAGCCTTACGTGACCCACTGCTGGGTATATGCCTCCTTCCGTCTACGCCAACCTTCTCTGTCCTGGGCCATCCTACTCCAGTTGTTGCCAGCAATATTCTTAACATCGTCGACCCATCTAGCTGCCGGATGCCCTACGCTCCGTTTTCCGTTTCGGGGGTACCACTCGGTAACAGCTTTACTCTATCTTTCATCGTTCAAAGACTGGCTGGACTGATGGTATCGGGGGTGATGAAATCAACCCCGACGGCGTCACTAGAAATGGCCCTCGGTCTAAATCCATTGGACATAGAAATAAAAAGGAGGGCAACAGAGCAATGGTTTCGACTAAAAAGCCATAAACTCTGGAAAGGGATACACACAGACAAAGGTCACGTGGAAATAGAACGCGAATATATAGGTAACCTGTCAATGATCCTAGCAAATAATGATCTCATCAGGAAAGCAAGGATCTTTGACAAAAAGTACAAGATACACATAGGTACCAGAGAAGACTGGGAAGTCGCAGATGAGGCGGGCATTGTCGCGACAACCTGTTTCACTGATGGCTCCAGGAAAGAATCTACAAAGCTATCTGGCTCCGGCATACTGATCACACATCAGGACGGTACAGAATATGAAAGAACCGTAAAATTGGGTAAATACGCTAGCGTGTTCCAAGGAGAAATAAACGCAATCCTAGAGTGTGTGAACACTATAAGCGAATGGCCCGACAATACGGAAAAAGTCATCATATACAGTGACAGTCAAGCAGCGCTAAAAGCACTAGATAAAGAAGAAACAACGTCGGCGTTAGTTAAAGAATGCAAGGATGCTCTGAACAGGCTGGCCAACAATACTGCGGTCACTGTGGCCTGGGTTCCAGGTCATAGAGGCATAACTGGCAATGAAAGAGCAGACGAACTTGCTAGGAAAGGAGCAGATGAAACCTTCGTGGGACCTGAACCCAGACTTCCCATAGCCTATGGGATAACGAAAGGCGTCATCAAGCATAGAATGAAAGTAGAATCCAATAGAAGATGGAGAAGAACTAGAAGTCTAAGACAATCTAAAATCTTCATCAAAGCAGCAGACCAAAAGAAATCAAAACACCTGCTCAAATTGAGCAGGAAGAACATTAGAATCATTATAGGAATCCTCACAGGACACTGTCAACTGAACAGACACTTGACAGTGATTAAGCAAATGGACGATCCCATTTGTCCCAGCTGCCTGGAAGAAGAGGAAACTAGCTTTCACTTAGTAGCAGAATGTCCTGCATTTGCCGCTGCAAGGAGAGAAGTATTAGGCTCAGACGTCCTATCTGAGGATGATCTGAGCAACATTACAATAGGGCAGATGTTAAAATTCTGCAAAGTAACAGGTAGATTCAATGGGTCGCCACCAACGTGAGTTACCAGGTAACTCAAAACCCTATACGGGTCTCGGGGAATTGGGTGAAATGGTCCCAGCATAAGTGGACTGATCACCCGTCTGGTGCTCGCGCTGGCGTCCCCACATAGTAAATAATAATAATAATAATCTTTCATCGTTCCTTCTAGCCAGATAAGGCTTAAAATATGAAAAACAGTAAATCTAAATTTATATGAATTTCCATCTTTTGGATATCAAGTCTCTCCTACAGCAATAACAAATCTATCTTCGGATCTATCCGAATTGCCTAAATAAACGGCCACGTGTGATGAAATATCTCTTCCACAATAAAACATTTTTGCAAAATGTCCAGTTGTCCATTTCTTAAAACTTCTTTTGTAGTTTAAAAAAAATCTTAACTTTAAAAATTTAAAGTCACCAATAAGGTGTTATACTAAATTGTTTCTTCTTCAAGCAACAGCTAGCAAGCGATAAAACTAGTTAGTGGCCTTTGCCCAGCATTGGGACCTATTAGCTAAATATAAAAAGTAGGGAGGTAAGATTTAAAATGAATGAAACAAACCGGCAAGCAATCTAGACGGTACGGCTCTAACAATCCTTTTGTTATTATCCTGTTTAAATATGTCTGGAAACACTATTCTTTCTTCTGTACCTGTTAAATGGAAGAATAGAAAGTTTGAAGAATATGTTATTCACCATGTACTGACCACGTGTGTGATCTAATGGTACGTACATACATATTATCACGCCTTTTTCCCGTGGGGGTAGGCAGAATGAGAAAAATTCAGATCTAATGGTGAATCTACAAAATAATATTTTTTGCATTTACCATAAGATCACAGTCAAAATGGGTTAGTAATTCGTCCCTAAAGTCCATTTATTCATAATTGTCCTTTTATGTAAACAATCTTCACAGTACTTTTTGTAGAATTTTGTTATTAATCAAATATTAGTTCAAACCTAAACATTCTAAAGTAAAACACAACAACGAAAGTAATTTCGTAATTTAATTTATATTGTTGTGAAATCATAAAAAGACATGGTAAGATTGTTTACTAGGACAATTATGAATTAATGGACTTTAGAGTTAATTCAGTGCCTAATCACCTAATATACGTTTGGATTTTACTAACAAGATAGGTAAGTACCTATATAAAATAAGTGAACAATTCAATACCTACTTACTGTATGTATCTTTATTACACGGCTATCCATTATTATACACATTTTCACGGTGCTTGTATGTTTATTATCTCACTTTATTTGCATCCTCATTGTACATAACAGATCGACACAATTAATATGGGTTATTCCTTATTCCCAAAGTACTCCAAAAAATGTTCCCAAACTACTCCATGAAAAAAATAATATTAAAAATTAAGTTTTCATTCTACTCCGCGGTAAAATTAAAATGTTCTCAAAGTACTCCACGAGATTTTTATATCAAAAAGCATTATCATGTCATGAAATGTTTATATTTATCTTGTACTAGCTGTTGCCCGAAGCTTCGCCCGCGTGAGTTTCTCTTAGATGAAAAATCTTTTTGTGTTCCAAACTGTAGTTACTTAAACTCCAGTACCTAAAATTTTAGTAATTTGGTTATCCCGTGTCCCGCGGGAACATATTAGGTAATCGTAGTAAAGTCGCGGTGTTAAAATGAATCAAAAGTAATCCTTCATTCAATAAACGATCTTTGTCTGCTCGGTATCTACAATTTTCCATATACCACCACTTCCACCCCGAGTCCCTCTTTGTCCTATCTCATGTTCTGTCTATTTATACGTCAGTAGAAAATGATCATCAGGTTGAACGACTTTTGCTAAGGCCTCATTTCCATTTATTTTATAGAGTTGCTGATCTCTTGGAGTTCTTCATCAGATGTTCCATAATACGTCAACAGAAAATGCTCATCAGGTTGAACAACTTTTGCTAAGGCACCATTTCCATATTTCTTATAGTTTAGCTGTTATATTAAGGTTCTTCATCAGGTGTTCCAGTTTTCAAAATCAATTATAGCCTATATGTTGCTCAGGCTTAATAGCTATACAACAAAAAAAGTTTATTCAAATCCATCCAGTAGTTTTTGCGTGAAACGCGTACATACATACAGACAGACAGACAGACAAGAAATTCCAAAAAAAATTTTTTGCTTTCTATTATTCTTTTTTAAGTGTCCCTCTATCCATTTCAGTCAAAAATACTAAATGTACAGACAAAATATTTTTACTGTTTTATTATATGTATATAGATGAATTTAATCCTAATATAATACCTACCCACTTAACTTCTCTGTTTACCCTAAAGGTCGACTGTTAGATAATGCTTCTGCATTAAGTCCACATATTGTGCCATACATTGTGTTTGTACAATAAAGGTTAAATAAATAAAATAATAATAGGAACACCATGAGCACCCATAACCGGAGAGCATGTATGAAGAGAATGATGAGTGTAGAGGAAGCGAGAGAGATCTTTGGATCTTAGCAAGTGGAAATCGCTAGTCTCTGCTTGCCCCAATGGAAAAAGGTGTGATAATATGTATGTACGTATGTATGTACCATGAGTCCTCCTCCTTCAGTCGTATTACTCATGGCTAAGGGTCGTAGTCATTACAAGTGATGAAACATACACACCACGACTATCTTGGCAATGTCAATGGAGTGGTTTGCCATTGCCTTCTCCATTTCACACACTAGCTGATAATCAACCAGAGTGCAGGTTTCCTCACGATGGTACCTTCACCAATTAGGAAACCTATGAATAAATAAAACACAACAAAGTACAAGTATTCCAGTATATATAAAAATCTTTTTTAGTTTTTATTAAAACAGTTCACATAAAAATAAATAATTTGTTAATTGATTCCACCTTTATCAAACAAATGTCTTTTACAAAATTTGGTCTTGGTAGGTGACATTACTAGAAGCAGTAGCGAAAATTTTCATTGGAAAACTACGAACTATCCTCTACGGACGGGATCTGTAAAGAAAATAATAATCTATACATATAATAAGAGAGTAAAAATATTTTGTCTGTACATTTAGAATTTTTGACTTGGATAGAGAGACACTTAAAAAGAACAATAGAAAGCAAAAAAAAATTTTTTGTTTTTTTTTTGTTTGTCTGTCTGTATGTATGATCACGCTAATCTCCGAAAGTACTGAACCGATTTGAATGAAACTTTTTTTGTTGTATAGCTTTTAAGCCTAGGCAACATTTAAGCTATAATTTATTTTGAAAACTGGAACACCAGATGAAGAACCAAAACAGAACAGTTAAACTATAAGAAATATGGAAATGGCGCCTTAGCAAAAATCGTTCAACCTGATAAGCATTTTCTGCTGACGTATAAAAATTGAAGATCTGGAACATTTGATGAATAACTCCAAGAGAAATATATGGAACTGGCACCTTAGCAAAACTTGATTAATCTGATGAGCATTTTCTGCAGACTGTTCTGTTCTGTTCTGTTCTGTTCTGTGCCCTCCCAGCCAGTGGTTAAACTGCAAGAGTTTAGGGCTGGGTCCACCTCCGAGGAGTGTACTTTCCGCGAGAGAGCCGAGCCTGAGCGTTATGGACATTCTCGGTTTCGTGCCGTGGAGGAGTACTCCGCTCAGACGTGAAACCCTAATCCCCAACTCGAGAAACCAGTTGGGCACGTAGATAGGATTGGGAGTGTAGGGCGGGGCAGCCAGGAAATTGGAATGACAGGAGTTTTACAATCGACCGGATTCTAGCACCAAGCCAATAAATTAGGAAATAGATACTATACTTGGTGTGTAATATATACATGGAAGGGAATGAATGGGCTGCGTTGATGATACGGCCGGGTCTTCATGTCGCTTGCTTGATTCCTGTGGGTGCAGAAGATTTTAATGATGTCGTTGTCTGGTCCTGGGCGGTTCGTTTGGGGTTGGTGGTCTACGTCTTCTTTGGGTACTCATGGTTTTGTCGCTAGAGTTTCCTGGCGGGTCGTTGGTGTTTACTGTGACCTCCATTGGTTCATCTGGCTCTGGGTCCGTCTCCGTGTCTGTTTCAGAGTGGGCATAATTTTTTTTCTGCTGCCTTTTTCATTTCTGATCTGTTTTTAGCTAATTCCGTCCATTCCTCCTTTGTTTTATTCGTGTAATGGCGTATGTCGTGGTTAAGAGACTCTTCCCAGGAATAAATGGGACGTCCAACTTTGCGTTTGATTTCTTTGTGATTGTAGGCTGCGTGAAGAAGGTGAGGGCTTGTTCGTCTTAATATATGCCCATAGTATGAAATCCTTCGTACTTTTACTATTTTTGTTATGGTTTTTCCTCCTACTACGTCTTTTATTTTTCCTTTGGGTGGGTTTTTAGAGACGTCTAACATGCTACGTAATATTTGCCTCTCATATTGTCTGAGTCGGGATCGGTTTGCTTTAGTAAGCGCTGTTACGTTAAGGCCGTAGGTCATACAGGGTCGGATCACCATTTTATAGAGAAGCAGGGTAATTTTCCATTCGATTCTGTTGTTTTTTATGAAAGGTATTAGTGACTTAGAATTTTTGATGGCTTTTACGCAACGTGTTTTAAGTGTAGCCTTTCGATTGTGTGAGGCTGTTATGTACGTACCGAGGTATTTAATTTCTGCTACTGGTTCGATTGTTACTCCCCCAATGTTCTGCACGGTTGTTGGTCGGTTAAAGGGAAAAATGGGTCGCGAACTACCAATTTAGTTTTTGTTTCATTTATTGTGAGGCCGACTGTTTGCAGTAAAGATTTTAGTTTTAGAGTGATACGGTTGAGAACCTCCAAGTCTTCCCCTATTAAAATTAGGTCATCCGCGTACGACAGTACTAGAGGTAGCGTTATTTCGGTATCCTGGTCGAGTTTTACTGCCTCGTCTTCCTCCTCGAGCGTCCTGAGAACGTCGTCTATGATTATGGTAAATAGTCTTGGGGATAGTGGGCAGCCTTGCTTTACCCCCTTGCCTTTGTTGATAGTATGAGATGATTGTCCGCACCATGAGATGAATGTTTTTCATTCATACACGCTTTTATTATTCGGTTAGTAAGTGGCGCGCCTACTCTTGTTAAGAGTATATCTTTTAGAACTTCCAGACTGACATTGTCGAATGCTTTTTCTAGATCCAGTGCCGCTACAAACACAGTTGTTCCTTCTCTCCATTTTGTATCTAGTATCCGCCGCAGTGTAAATATATGGTCATCTGTTGATCTATTGTCTAGGAAAGCTGTTTGGTAGCTTCCAAGTGCGTCGGTTAAGGCATCTAGTTTTTTTAAAAGGAGGTTGGCGTATATTCTGTACCCAACGTTACAGATGGATATTTTCCTAAAATCGTTGATTTGTTTGGGGTGTGCTATTTTTTGTATTGGTACTTGTTTAGTGAGGCGCCATTCCTCGGGGACCTCGTTGGTTTGCCAGATTAATGCCATTGTTTTAAATAATTCTACTGTGAACTCCTCGGGGGCATATCTATACAGCTCAGGTACGATTTGGTCCGTGCCCGGCACGGTGCCATTTTTCATACTTTTTATAACGTTTTGTATATCTTCCGTGGTGGGTGGTTCCAGGTGGGATAGTTCCTTGCTTTTTTCCCCCACGGTGGCAACTTGTTGACCCTCGCTCTTTTTTAAATCTGCAATCCAGTTGGACATCGGTATATAATATTTAGTCTGTGCTCTGGAGCATTTTCTTTTATGGCTACGAAAGTATTTAAAAGTGATTTTCATACGCTTCGATTTATGAGCTTTGCTAAGCCCTTTGAAAAATAGTGCTACTTCTTTAGCTTCCTCGTTTTCAAGGGACTTTTTAAAGTTGCGGCGGGCCTCGGTCACCTTACTATGTAAAGTTTTGTTTTGAGGGTCTTTTGCTTTTAAGAAGATAGCTTTTTGCAGAGTAGCAAGTGCAAGCCTACTTTCTTTTGTTTTCGCGATTGGTTTTTGTAATACTTCGTGGGCCGCTTCTTTTAATATATTGTTCAAGATGTCCCATTTTAGTGGCTCGGAATTGGGGTTGAGTGATTTAATTGTTGTTTTTTTTATTATGTTATGATAAGCAGTTTCACGCGTGCCATCTTGTAATGATTCGTAGTCATATTGTTTGTAGTTAAATTTAGTTTTTTTAATATGAGGAGTTTCCGCATGCCTTGTTGATTTTGAGAAAGAGGTTGTCCGGATGATGCCCCATACTAGTTTGTGGTCCGAGTGGACACTTAGGTTGTTTTCGCCCATTATGCTGTGAAAGTATATTCTCATTTTCATACTAGTTATGATGTGATCGATTTGCGATACCATTGTTGTTTTTTTATTGTCTGATTTAAACGTAGTACGACATGTAGATCTACCAAATGTGCTATTTATTGTGAGTTGTTGTTGTTGTATAAGGTTAAGAAGGTATCTCCCGTTTGTGTTGGAGTCCATGTGATAAAGGTTTTTCCCGATTTGCTTAGGGAAAGAGCCCTTGACGTCCTTTTTCCCTATATGTGCGTTGAAGTCGCCTAATATGATAGGGTGTGCGTAGGTCGGAGCCTTCTGAATTAAATTCCCTATCTGCTTGAAGCAGGACATTGATTTTACTGGGACATGGGTTGTTATGATTAAAAGATATATTTGGTTTGTGACATTAGCGAGATTAATGCGAAGAAGTGTCGCAAGGACGTTTTGGCTTTCGCGGTATACCTGAATTACTTCGTGATTTATGTCGTTCTTGATTAGTATTGCTACACCTCTGCGTTCTACCGTATTCTTTCCGCTACCTAATATCCAGTTATAGTGTTTGGATTTGTATTCTCCGTTAACAAGATGGGTTTCTTGTAGCCCTGCTATGGTTATATCACGTTCGGATAGCTCTTTATCAATCTTGATTTTAGTCTGTGTCTGTGCACAGCCTTTTACGTTCCAGGTCGCGATTGAAAGTGAGTTGTGTGTCCTAGATATAGGACTTGCTAATGGTAGGGAGGGACGGAGCCCATTAGGGCCGATTTGACCGTATATAATTTCGGATCCGCTTGATAATGGACTTTGTGTTGTATCTTGATAATTTGTTCTGCATTTATAGCTAGGTGGTGTTTTGTTGCCGGGTTCGCGGAGTAATTGATTATGTGCGTTGATTTGTACATTATTCTCATTTTGGGTAAGATTTGTAATGTCTGCGATGCTATCATAGTGGTTGTTTTCGAAGTATAGGTATATGTTTGCCTCCACTGGGCTTCCTGAAGGACGATATATGATTGGGTCTCGGTACTGTCCGAAGATGTGTTGTGTACGTTAACTAGATAATACTCAGCTGCGGCAATTATTGCATCTTCGCCTCCCCAAAACCCGTCATCAAATTGCTTTTCGATGTATCTGTCAATCAGTTCGTTATGTGGTGGCTGATTGCTCGTATAAGGGCAGTCCGCCAATTCGAAGATATTGTTTTGCAGTGGCGTAGGGTGAATAAAAATAAAGGTAAAGCCGGGTCATATCTATCTTAATTTGTAACGTGTAAAAAAACATGCAATAAATTACATGCCTACCATAAATTAAGTGTGTAGGTAGACTATAACCTATTTGTAATAATGCCGCAATTTCTCACCTAACAGCCTACGTGACGACAAGAATCAAACAAACACTACATAAACAATATAGATAATATACCACAATCAAGCTAATCACTTATCACAATGAGCGATTTTTCTGACAGCTAATTAAGAAAAAAAATCAGTATAAAAAAGTCTCAACAGATAGCGTTTTATGAAAGCCGAGTCGTATATAATGGCTGAACCTATATGGTGCGCCTTTTCTTGTCAACCACAGGCAGAAAAAAAAATCACATAACAGTCTGACAGTTGCACAAATCACAATATAGACACTTTTTAGCTGCTTTTTTACTAAGTTTTAATTTTTTTCAAATGCCAATCCCGTGAATTGTTTGCTTTTTGTATGGAACTTTTTCTCTCGCCTTTTACTAAGCGCCATCTATGAAGTCATCTGGAACTATTTCTTTTTTTAATTTGTGTCACGGAAAATCCCTCATTTTAAATTAGGATACGAATGCGCGCGAAACGATGGCAAGGTAGGGTGACTGACCTGACAGAGGCAATCGGCAGCGCGAATAAATTGCTCTGATTGGACGAAAACTTTTGGTAAGCTATCTGAGATCGGCTTAATATCGCTGACATATCGACGTGTGGTTGTATGTAGTAGTAATGTGTATGTGTGCGTGAGTTGCATACATTTTTAAAATTCGAATTCCCAATATTATGAGCGGCTTCCCCAGCCGCGATACCGCGGCTTGTGTCCTACGATAGTGAAATCGTGTATGTGTGCGTTTGCGCGGTTTCAATTACATAGCATATTGAAGAATATATTTTCAAAGCGCGCAATGTAATTATGTGCGCTTTATTAATCACGCTCTCATATAAAATTACCTTAATTTGTAATGCCGGCGATCCTCGGCTTATAGTAAGACAGTGTCATATAGGTAGGTATATGGGTATAGATTTTTGTGCAAGAGTAAAAATAATATTTGTACATATATTTGAATCTGCTAAGGGAAGCCGGTAGGAATCGTGTTCTAAGAAGGCTTCGCCACTGTTGTTTTGTAATGCAAGGTGAACGCGTTTTACAAGTTTGTTATCTTTAATATAAGTTGCGATATCTTTACGTACCATGTGGTGATCAAATGTAAGCCCAAGTACATTATTTATTTGGTCGGCTATAGCTCTAAAAAGGCAATTGCCGTCTTTGACCATTTCTCGGACTATTATGTCTTTTATGATTATGGTGGTCATTATTTGTGAATTTAGGACCAGATGTTTGTCTATTGTTTATTAGCGATAAGAAGCGCAATGGGTTTAGAATATTTTGGGTGAGGGTTTTTAACTGCCCCAGCTGCGTAATTTTTAAAAGAGTTTTTAGTGATTCTTTCGTTTTGTTTCCGTGAGAAAGCGTCTGTTATGTTTTCTAGCAGATGTTTTATTGCTGGGTTTTTAGTGATGTTGTTTGCAGTTGGGTTATTTAGTATTTGAAATGTATTATTCTTTGTCGGCGTGGTGCTTTTGGGCTTTACCACTTTATGTTTGTTGTTTATTGGCTTAAATGGCTTTTTTGTGGGCCGGTTTCCCGTGGGGATTTTTTCTCGGATTTATTATCAGCTTTTCCAGATTTAAACTGGCGGAATAGATATAATGGATTAAACTATCGCATGTGATATATAGTGGGTCTAGGTTCCATTCGAAATTAGAAACAGGCGGAGTAATTATGATTAGACGGAGTAACTATTAGGTGGTTTGGATCTCGGTTATATATGGACGATTAGGTTTAGTTAGCACACTTGCGCGTTTGGATCGATATTCTGATAAATAGCTCGACTGAGTTTAATTTGTTTAATTTTAAATGATTATTTGGCTAAGAGGACGAATTGATTTCGGCTAGGTTTAGGACGCGGAGAGTTAGGTGGTCTACATCTAGATTTGGTTAAAACACGCACACGTCGCGAGGACAACGGATGGAGTTGGGTTGCTTAGGTATATGAGTATATTATTATTATTGTTTTTTTAAATTATTATTAGTACATCCCTGTTGCGGCTGCGTTTGAGAGGCTGAAATAAACTGTTAGGTACCTTATTATCTAAGTTATGGTAAGTTCACTAGAATGCTAGGATATAAACCCTGAGGGAATAGGTAGTATCCGGCTTATATCCAGATTATGATCCGACTACAAACAAACAGGCCCGATTGCGATTGAATTCATAGAGCTGAAATTTTAGAGTTATAAAGTTTGATGGTTATATGTAGATTCTTGAAACCATGTATGCTTGGAGAAATAATTAACAAAATGATTCTAGGATGGATTCTAGGTTGTAAACCGTCAATTGCTGGGTATGGTAGGAGTATGATGTTAGATGGACGTAGTTTAGATTATATTCAATGCACAAGCGGGCGGAATCAGTTGCCGTCGAATTTAAATGCTGGAGTGTAGTAATTTATTGTTTAAGTTTAGTATAATCAAAGCATGCAAAAGACTGGATGTTTAATGGGTAAGGCTGTCTGCCCCTGAATTTAAGGGGCTTAAGCAGTATTTAATTAGAACTATACTAAAGTCCGACCTCAGACGGGCAAAGTCAGTTGCGGCCGGATTAAATGGTGAGATATATATATGTAATGGGTTCGAATTTCGGGATCAATGTTATATCAGATCAAAAGATTGTAAATGGAAACGTTTTTTTGCGGAAATGGGTACGGTAGTAATAGTATGTGCTGTTCACTGGAAAAAATATTTCAAATAGTCACATGCAGGTCTTACGTCACATGCACTGCACAGTTTTATTTGTACTAATTAATTTTATGATTAGACTGAGTTGAATTCATTCGAAGTTTTTGGGAGTGTTTAATGTAGGGTAGTGAAACCGCGTGCATGGAAACTTCTCACCCGATTGTTTCAGCCTACTCGTAGAACTCCCAGGTCGCGGGTATTTTTCTTCTTCTTCAGTCGATCACTGCACTTCTTTAGTTTAATGTTTATCGCGGATTTGTTGTTTTGGACCACAAACACATACGCAGCACAAGAAAAGTTGTTTGTTTGGGAATCGCTGGTAGCTAAGAATTTTTCACGACCCGGGGGCCGGAGTCAATATTACACAGATCGAAAAGTCATCGATTTTTATATTGACTAAAATTTATTAGACTTTGCACAAATTTGACACAAATATATAATCACGAAAGGCGAACTGTTTGTGCGAAAAACAGACTGCGAAGGCACAGCGACGCGGCAGTAAGTTGTCCTGAGTTTCAAAGGTGGAGTATAGGTACTATAAAGCAGTCTAGGTTAACAATCTAGGTTAAGATAGAGTTAATTGTGGCAAAATTTACAGTGTTGAGTTATATTAATTTTCCAAAATAGGTACGGATATGTGTACTGTTCACTGGCAAAATGAATTCAAATGATCGCATGCACTACAAAATTCTTCGTTCACTACACTTCTTTTATTTAATTTTAAAAATTATCGCGGATTTATATTTTGGGCCAGGGAAATTTAATATTTATTTGGAAATCACTGATAACTTAGAGTTCTTCACGACACGGGGGTCGGGGTATTCACTCGAGCGCTAATAACACTATTTTATTTTGATTTAATTGTATATAGATTAGATTTATTTAATTTGGCACAAATTAATAGTCACCGGTAGACTATTTTTCGAAAAACAATATACGAATGCACACAACACACAACACAGCGCGGCCGTAGGTAGAAAGGATAAATGTTGCAGAGGCGGACTCTTTCAACATTCTATTGTTTCGAGGAGCAGGCTAAGACGCGTGCGCACCCGACAAGGTCCCGGACGAGACCCTGATGAGCATTTTCTGCAGACGTATAAAAATCGAAGATCCGAAACATCTAAAGCAGTTTGAAACACAAAAAGATTTTAATCTAAGCGAAACTCACGCGGGCGAAGCCGCGGGCAACAGCTAGTACAAAAATAAACTTAATCTAACTATCTTCTTATATAAAAGAAGAAACTGTTGACTGACACGGCCAAAATCACTAGGTATAGATGTTTCTAGATTTTGAAATTTTGTGTGACGTAAGCGAGCACTAAGAATGGATTTTTGGAAATTCGGCTCCTCAGAAGGTAAAACATCTAATTTTTTGTATGAAACTTTGACATTTTTGAAGTGAAAGTTGAAATTTTGGATAAAAAAGTAAATAATTTTATGATTTTAATACGATCTCGTTGTTGTTAGCCGGGACCGCAATGATTCATTATATTGTGAAAATAGATTGCAAAAGGCAAAAAAGGGGGCAAAAATTCCTTTAAATAAAAAACCGGTCAAGTGCGAGTCAAATTCGCGCACCGAGGGTTCCGTACAGGCAAAGCATCTCACATTATAGCTCTAACTAAAAGACCAACAACTTTCAAAAACTAACATAAAAACAAACTTAACTTTGCAGTTCAATCCCTAGGATTCACATTGAATCCAGCGCAAAAATAAGTTTGTATCACTTTTTTTCAGACTTCCAACAACATATTTACAACTTTCAGATTCATTCCTATATAACTACTGTTAGACCTTGCTTTTTACCAAATTTCATAATTTTAGGACAATGGGAAGTACCCCATATGTTTTGATTGCTGCCTAAAATCGCAAAATATGCGAAAATTCACAACATCTCTTGATCGCGTTGACGTATAATTTTGATTATTTTTTTGCAGAAAGAGACCGTGGATCCGAGTATTCAATATTAATTTCAACTTGATACCTTTAAGCAACCCTGAGAAGAAAAAAAATGACAGACAGATGGACAGACAGCCAGACGGACAACAAAGTGATCTTATAAGGGTTCCGTATTTACCTTTTAAGGTACGGAACCCTAAAAAAAAGTTAAGTTCAAATTTATTATTATTTTACGAAACACATTTGCGAAGCTTTCATTTCGCGTCAAGTGATCATTTTGCAAAGAGATTATGCGTCATACCCACGCCAAAATTCATGCAGGCGAAGCCGCAGACACGCTAACTAACATATACCCAGAGACTTCAAAATTTGCAGTTAGTTTTTTACTTAAGAAAGGAATTATGGAATCTCTACCATGAAAAATATGAAAAACTGCATTTGCGCAGTTAAGACTGAGAGCAACAAAGCTAGCAATTTATTCATACATGACTTACTTAGTTTATTTTGTTCCTCCTGTGAAATCGCGGATTACAAAGGAATTAATACTTTGAAAATTTGATTTTTTAGTTACGTATAAAAGATCTTTCGGCTACAATCCTAATCCTAACTAATATTATAAATGCGAAAGTGAGTTTGTTTGTTTGTTGGTTTGTTTGTTACCTCTTCACGCTTTATCTACTGAACCAATCTTCTTGAAACTTCGCATACACATAGCTGGAAGTACAGAGAAGGACATAGGGTATCTTTCATCCCGGGAAAAAGCATTGTTACCGTGGGAAATTCACGCGGGCGAAGCTGCGGGCGAAAGCTAGTAGTTAATATATACTTTATGATTATTTTGGTATGGTGTTATGTTAACTCCACTGACAAGAGCACAGCTATTAAAGGTTTGGGCGAAGAACGTCAGAAATGCAAAATGACAGATTTGCAAATCGTCAGGTGTTAGTAATTTGTATCAAATGGCCGGAATAGTAAAAAGACAGATTAACAAAATGACAGGTTTGCGAAATGACAGATGACTAAAATGACAGATTTTGATTTAACGACAGACTACTTTCGCAAACTAAGGAACTTGAATCTTTTATAAGATATTTCGAAAGCCAGTGCATAGAAAACAAATGCATTGGAGGGGTGGCACCATCGCCTTGGTGTCAAATTTCCTAAGAAGCCCCAAGTATGTCATTTTGCACAAAAATTAATAAAAGATTGTAAGCATTATGACCACAAAATAAGAAATAGTTATTTTTAATCTGCAAAAAAAGAATCGACGTAATTCCGACATTGCCTTAAATAAAAAACTAAAAAGTATACTAAACGATTGAAAGAAAATAAAATTACCTCAAAACAATTTATAAAAAAAAACTATTTTCGCAAGGTTTATAAAGGCATAATGTATGGACTGATTTCTATTGATTTCAGTTTTTGAAAATGTATGTTGATTTATCCTGACAATTAAGAATTTGGTTAAACCATAAAAATAATCATTACTAGTTTTATATATATATGTTGATTTATCCTGGCAAAGAATTTTGTTAATAATAATATTACTAGCTTTTATAAATTTATGTTGATTTATATAGACAAATAAAGAATTTTGTTAATTTTATTATTTACTAGCTGTCGCCCGCGGCTTCGCCCGCGTGAGTTTCGCTTAGATAAAAAATCTCTCTTAGAGCTTTTCATCAGATGTTCCAGATCTTCAATTTTTATACGTCAGTAGAAAATGCTCATCAGGTTGAACGACTTTTAATAAGGCGCCATTTCCATATATGTTATAGTGTAGTTGGTCTCTTGCAGTTCTTCATCAGATGTTTCAGATCTTCAATTTTTATACGTCATCAGAAAATGCTCATCAGGTTGAACGACTTTTAAGACTTTAAAAAAAGTTTCATTCAAATCCGTCCAGTAGTTTTTGCGTGAAACGCGTACATACATACAGACAGACAGACAGACAGACAGACAGACGGACAGACAGACAGACAGACAAGAAATTCCAAAAAAATATTTTTGCTTTCTATTATTCTTTTTAGGTGTCCCTCTATCCATTTCAGTCAAAAATACTAAATGTACAGACAAAATATTTTTACTGTTTTATTATATGTATAGATAATCCCTATCATCATTTTATTCAATTCGAGATTGACCTGTCAATCTGAGTATCTGTCATTACGCGACTCTGTCATTTCGCAAATCTGTCATTTTAGGAATCTGTCTTTACGCCAATCTGTCATTATGCAACACCTGGCATTATGGGTTTCTGACAAATCGATGAACTGACATTTTGCATTTCTGACGTTCTTCGCCCAAACCCTCTTAAAAAACAAATATTTGTGCACCAAAATTTATACAATAGAAGCTTGTGCCAAAAATTATTTTTTTGTAAAAAACTTGAAAAATTTATTATATAATAAAATTGTAACAGGTCTGTGTCTGTACATAAGAGATATCTAAGAAAAAACATTACGAGGGGTCTATAAGGCTAATAGAAGACAAAAAATTTTTTTTTAGAATTTCTGTCTGTCTTTCTGTCTGTATGTTTGTACGCGCATCACGCAAAAACTACTGGACCAAATTTGATGCTGTTTCCACTGTTGTGTTAGTCGTTCACGATTTTTTTCAACGATGGAACTAAATTAAAGTTTCTAATAACAAAATAGTTGGCCGGCCACAGAAAAAAAATACGCTGGAAGGTAAAGCCGCGATGCGATCTTCATTTTTTTGAATGACCTACCTTTATAAATACGAACTCCTCTAGCAATCCTATAATTGTTAATGTCTTGTGGTGAATTCTCCTCAATATTGGCCTCTGCATCACGTTTAATTTTTCCTCCTCCTCCTAAAGTAGCTGTAAAATATAAACAAATTCTGTAACTAAATCCAGTTAAAACCAGTTATTTAGTATTCTCGTTTTAAGTCTGTCATCCGGTCATTTACTATTTTTATTAAAAAATATAGTAACAAACAAGCTAATTAATAAAAAATAAAAAACACATCTGACATCACTTATAGCCTAATTCACTCGGAGGAATGCAAGGAATCTAAGAATACAAAACACACGCAACAATATCTTTAATGCAGATCAGGACTTATGGTGAATAATAAATAAACTTACATACCTACATACATGAACCCTGAAAACATAACACTCCTTTTTTGGTCAGTCGTATAAAAAATACTGCGAATGAAAATAATATTATGAATATTCGAAGGATGTTGTTGTAATTACACATTATAATAAGAAGTTTTTTTTTTTTACTCGTTTGAATCCGATACTTTCTTTCCTCAGTGACAATGTACTTATTGACCTACCTGTAACACGAGGTGGCACATCTCTGGCAAATCTGTGATAGACGCGGTCTTGTGAATCTTGAATATTGAGGGTCTCTGTATCACGTTTACCTCTTTTGGCTGCAAAATATCAATAAAAATCCATTTAAAAATTTTCGCAAATTTTGCGATTTCATACAAAAGGAAATGAAATCTTGAAAAATCATGAGTTTTTTCAAGAAGCAATGTCATAGGTACATGATCAGATATAAATCTTGAAACTGTAAATATATTATTTAATACCATAAAAAAGCGAATTTACAAATAAAATTTTTAACGTGATCTTGGTTCAGTTTAGTTAAACTTTTCAGTTCCTACAGATTCTTACTGCAAAATCTGTAGGAACTGAAAATTTTCACTGAACTTTTCGCATTTATATATTAGTGTAAAGTGATTGAAAGAATATGTTTTTATACTGTACGTACGTTGAAGAATACTAGGGGGAGGAAGTCCTCTGGAAACTCTGTGATAGATGTGGTCTTGTGGTGAAGTATTTATATTCATTTATTTATTTACATATATTTATTTACAAAAAGCGAATTAACAAATAAAACTTATAACTTGATCTTGGTTCATTTCAGTTATTTCAGTTCCTACAGATTCTTACTGCAAAATCTGTAGGAACTGAAAAGTTTCACTGAACTTTTCGCATTTATATATTAGTGTAAAGTGATTGAAAGAATATGTTTTTATACTGTACGTACGTTGAAGAATACTAGGGGGAGGAAGTCCTCTGGAAACTCTGTCATAGATGTGGTCTTGTGGTGAATCTTGGTTATTTGCATCGCGTTTAATTTTTCCTCCCCCAGCTAATGTGCCTGTAAAATATCAATAAGGGGTAACTGACGATTTTGACACAATAGGTTCGGATACTTTTTAAATTTAATTTTTATTCACTGACGATTAGGACACCAATAAGAAAATTGTTTTGTACAGTCAGAGAGAAAATTCCAACAATACTTTAAGAGACAACGTTATTTGACCAGGTATTTATTTGGTCATCATGTAAGCCAACTGAATCAATATTGTGTTTAAAAATATAATTGATGTGATCTATACATATAATAAAACAGTAAAAATATTATGTATTATATTTTTGACTGAAATGGATAGAGGGAGACCTAAAAAGAACAATAGAAAGCAAAAAAATTTTTTTGGAATTTCTTGTCTGTCTGTTTGTCTGTATGTATGTACGCGTTTCACGCAAAAACTACTGGACGGATTTGAATGAAACTTTTTTTGTTGTATAGCTATTAAGCCTGGGCAACATATAGGCTATAATTCATTTTGAAAACTGGAACACCTGATGAAGAACCATAACAGAACAGCTAAACTATAAGTAATATGGAAATGGTGCCTTAACAAAAATCTTTCAACCTGATGAGCATTTTCTGCTGACGTATAAAAATTGAAGATCTGGAACATCTGATAAAAAGCTCCCAGAGACCAGCTACACTATAACATATATGGAAATGGCGCCTTAGCAAAAATCGTTCAACCTGATGAGCATTTTCTGCTGTCGTATAAAAATTGAAGATCTGGAACATCTGATGAAAAGCTCCAAGAGACCAGCTACACTATAACATATATGGAAATGGCGCCTTAGCAAAAACAGTTCGACCTGATGAGCATTTTTTGCTGACGTATAAAAATTGAAGATCTGGAACATCTGATAAATAACTTCAAAAGACCAGCTACACTATAACATATACGGAAATGGCGCCTTAGCAAAACTTGGTTAATCTGATGAGCATTTTCTGTAGACGTATAAAAATCGAAGATTGGAATACAGGAAACAGTTTGGAACACAAAAAGCCTTTTCATCTAAGCCAAAGTCACGCGGGCGAAGCCGCGGGCTAACAGCTAGTCTATACATATAATAAAACAGTAAAAATATTTTGTCTGTACATTTAGTATTTTTGACTAAAATGAATAGAGGGACACTTAAAAAGAACAATAGAAAGCAAAAAAATTTTTTTGGAATTTCTTGTCTGTCTGTCTGTCTGTCTGTCTGTATGTATGTACGCGTTTCACGCAAAAACTACTAGACGGATTTTAATGAAACTTTCTTTGTTGTATAGCTATTAAGCCTGGGCAACATATAGGCTATAATTCATTTTGAAAACTGGAACACCTGATGAAGAACCATAACAGAACAGCTAAACTATAAGAAATATGGAAATGGTGCCTTAACAAAAGTCGTTTAACCTGATGAGCATTTTTTGCTGACGTATAAAAATTGAAGATCTGGAACATCTGATGAAAAGCTCCAAGAGACCAGCTACACTATAACATATATGGAAATGGCGCCTTAGCAAAAATCGTTCAACCTGATGAGCATTTTCTGCTGATGTATAAAAATTGAAGATCTGGAACATCTGATGAAAAGCTCCAAGAGACCAGCTACACTATACCATATATGGAAATGGCGCCTTAGCAAAAACCGTTCGACCTGATGAGCATTTTCTGCTGACGTATAAAAATTGAAGATCTGGAACATCTGATGAATAACTTCAAGAGACCAGCTACACTATAACATATACGGAAATGGCGCCTTAGCAAAACTTGGTTAATCTGATGAGCATTTTCTGTAGACGTAAAAAAATCGAAGATAGGAACACAGGAAACAGTTTGGAACACAAAAAGACTTTTCATCTAAGCCAAAGTCACGCGGGCGAAGCCGCGGGCTAACAGCTAGTTAACCAATAAAGATGTTGATTTTTATATCAAATATATGTTTTAAATGATTTTAGTTTTTTTCAACATGCGAAATACGGAACATGTACACAAAGCAATTTATTCAAGCCACTCTCAAATAATTTAGTAACGCTTTCTTCACATAATTAAAACTTTTTTATCTGACTGTACTAAAAAGAAGCTTTAAAAAAAGTAAAAAATAAAAAGTGTCGATTCGGACATAGAGTGTCCGAACATATTGTGTCCGAACATATTGTGTCCGAATCGTCAGTTACCCTCTATAAGTTATGTACTCAATCCAGTTAAAACCGGTTTGTTGGATGGTTTTCATCCCTTGTATCATCTGGTGACAGAACAGATAATTTTTTTGTTTAAATTTTTAGTAGAAAAAAACCTTTTTTTTTATTTTATAACGTAGGTACTTACGAGTATATAAATCATTTAATACACTAATATCATTACAATCTAGCACAATATCAGGCTAAAATAACAAATTGTTCAATTTTTTTTTCATAAATGTAAGTAGCTGTGCCCTGTGGATTGGCTTCCTTGGTGGTTGACATAATAAAAAGAAGTCTATGACTTCGTGTCTTCAACTATTTCCATGCCAAATTTCATAAAAATGGTTCAGCCATGAAAGCTTAAAAGAAAGACAGATTTCCCCATTTATACATATTTTATTTTAAGGCATCGCTAAACTTTATAAATGCATACATAAATGCATGTATATAAGTGCATTACATTTTATGAATTACTAGCTTTTGCCCGCGGCTTCGCCCGCGTGAATTTCCCACGGGAACAGTGCTTTTTCCCGGGATAAAAAGTAGCCTATGTGCTATTCCAGGTCATTATCTACCTCTGTACCAAATTTCATCGAAATCCGTCCAGTAGATTTTGCGTGATCGAGTAACAAACATCCTCACAAACTCACAAACTCACAAACTCACAAATTCACAAACTCACAAACTCACATCCAAACTTTCGCATTTATAATATTAGTATGGATGCGATCGATTACTTAAACCCTATTCTTCTAATTATAATCCTTCATTCATTTATAATCCCATCTCGTAGGGATCTATACATCCTGGCAGCGGAATGAGCTAGTTTAAAAAGCTTAATTTAGCAATTAATTAATGTAATGACATAACGTTACAATATAGACATTTACAAAAGTCATTAATTTTACTAGTTTTAGTTACTAGCTGTAAATTTATCCTTTCCCTTGGAATTTCAATTATTTTTAATGTAAAAAAAATGTTTTTGATATAACAACATTTAATTTTTACTTATATTTTAACTTAAGCTTAAGGATTAAATTTAGGATAAATTTATTCTTTAACAACTCCAAGCTTAATTTTCTTCAACTTAAGTATATGTTCTTGGAATAACATACATTGATAATTCACGGGCAAGATACCTCACTTTTTATACATATCACTATAGTTGTTATATATCCGTATATACCTATTTATTATTTACCCCTCACTTAGTTTTGATTGTCTACTAAAAGATACAGAAAACGAGTTCTAAAAACTTTAAGCACAGAGAGAGAGTCCATAACTCAATGTAGCATCTACCAGAACGTGATACAAAATGTAGGTTTTCATTACACAAATCATTTCTTAACTTGTTACAGATAATTTCAGTATGTTTTTTTTCAATTTATTCTATTGTCAACTGTTACTGTTAATCTCATAAATTTCTATTCATTTAAGTACATCCACAGTTTGACAATTACACATGTGCTTATTAATAAAAATAACAGGCAATCGTCGGAATGGCCAAAAATATTTCAAATTTCACTGGGAATTTTTATAGCCCCTCTGGCATGCTAGGCGACCAAGACTGTTTCATGAGTTTCTTTCGGCATGTCTTCTCAGCAGTGGTCGTTCCGAAATGCTAGTAGTTTGTAGCTTTGAGACATAATATAATATGATTAAATAATTAGTTATCGACGTGAAAAAGAGCCTTCTTTGAAGGCCAAGTTTCAATAAAAAAAATTGACTTTGACTTTATACACTTTTTTTTTATTTATCTGATAGGTCCCACTGCTGGGCAAAAGCCTCCCCCTTATCTCTCCAACTACCTCTATCGCTCGCTATCTGCTGCCACTGCCTATCAAAGGCCGACAATTTGTTAGACCACCTCTTTTTCAGATTGCCTCTTGCTCTATTGCCATCACTACCCTATGATAATAATATTATTATGGAAGACAGTACAATTCTTGTTGATAACATACCACTAGCTGTTGGCGGAATGCCTCTAGAGACCCTGCCAGGCACATCTTGTGGTGGTCCTGTGAAATAAAATAAAAATAAACTTAAAAATAATCCAAAATTCAAAACATTTAAAACTAGACCACCCGCGCTGGGAATCAAACTCGTGATATCGAGATATTATGTACTAACGCACGCACAGTTGTATTTTAATGGGTATAATCATATCTAATAATATTACATTTCAAATGCGAAAGTGAGTTTGTAATTATTTGGTTGTTGTTACCTCTTCATGCTTTATGTACTGAACCAATCTTCCTGAAATTTTGCATACACATAGGTAGAAGTACCGAGAAGAACATAGGGTACCTTTTATGCCGGGAAAAAGCACTATTCCCGTGGGAAATTCACGAAATTCAATATAATTCTCTCTCTCAGCCGAAAAACGTCTATTGCTGGAAAAAGGCCTTCCCTAAGGATTTCCACAACGACCGATCCAATATAATTATTATGGTATTATTATCGAGATATTATGTACTGACGCACAGTTGTATTTCGATGGATATAATCTGTGATAATAATGATTATAAAGAAAAACTTACTGCTGGCAACAACAACACTGGCTAGCAGAGCCAACGCCACTACTAATGTAAGGAATCTCGACATTTTTGCGACTAACCTGAATGAATGCAACCAGATCCTTTTATATTCCAACATTTTTTCTTTACCTATGACATTAAAATAACTAGTTTTATTTGTTATTTTTAATTCTTGGACAAAACTTGTGAATCAGGTTTCTGGTGTTTACAAATGAGACATAAATAATAGAAAAGAACTATTGTAATAAATCGCTTTATTTTTTACACGACTGACCAAAAAAGGAGTGTTATGTTTTCAGCGTTCATGTATGTACGTATGTATTATTTGTTTATAAATTTTAGATTTTAAGTAATTTAGTATATCATCATAATGATATACTAAATTACTTAAAATCTAAAATTTATAAACAAAAAGTACGTTGTTTTATTGTAGTACCGTGAATGAAGAAAAACTAAAAATAAAAATTGAAATGTGTTGTGTACAGTGATTATGTGTATTTGTGTATGTGTGTCAAATTAAACCAAGGGTAGAATCAAATCTTCAGTATCAGAGTAGCTGAGTCTTTGAAGGACATCGGCAACTTTCTTTTTACAAATAAATTTCGAGAGTAAGTAAAGGCCTAAATTGCGATTGAGTTTGTTATAGAGGTAAGGTCCGAGGTAGCAGTGAAATCGATGTGAGAAAGCTGTGTTGAAAATTGGAGCATTAACAAGGGGAGGACGACGACTGGGCTGGGAGGAGGTAAGAGTAGGTTTATTTTCATTGTGTTGCTTGAGAATAGTATAAAGAATGAAGAGTTGGCGAACTGTAAGCATTTTACATTCTTCATAGAGGGTTGAGGTGGGAAATAATAAGGGTTTAAATAAACAAATCTTCAGGAGTACTCTGAGCGCGTTCAAGTCTGAGAAGGTGTGTTTTAGCCGCACCACCCCATGTAGTGATACCATACAATATGATAGATTGGCAGAGAGAAACGTAAACCATTTTAACCACATCAGGTTTGGCAACAAGGCGAAGTTTCTTAAAAATAAAAATTTGTTTGCGGACTCTGCCGCTTGTGATTTTAATATGCGATTGGAAAGAGAGAGTATTATCTAAGGTTATGCCAAGATATTTTATTGAGTTACTAGCTGTCGCCCGCGGCTTCGCCCGCGTGACTTTCGCTTAGATGAAAAATCTTTTTGTGTTCCAAACTGTTTCAGATGTTTCAGATTTTCGATTTTCATACGTCTACAGAAAATGTTCATCAGATTAATCAAGTTTTGCTAAGTCGCCATTTCCATATATGTTATAGTGTAGCTGGTCCCTTGGAGCTTTTCATCAGATGTTCCATATCTTCAATTTTTATACGTCAGCAGAAAATGCCTATCAGGTTGAACGACTTTTACTAAGGCGCCATTTCCATATATGTTATAGTGTAGCTGGTCTCTTGCAGTTCTTCATCAGATGTTCCAGATCTTCAATTTTTATACGTCAGCAGAAAATGCTCATCAGGTTGAACGACTTTTGTTAAAGCACCATTTCCATATTTCTTATAGTTTAACTGTTCTGTTTTGGTTCTTCATCAGGTGTTCCATTTTTCAAAATCAATTATAGCCTATATGTTGCCCTGGCTTAATAGCTATACAACAAAAAAAGTTTCATTCAAATCCGTCCAGTAGTTTTTGCGTGAAACGCGTACATACATACAGACAGACAGACAGACAGACAAGAAATTCAAAAAAATGTTTTTGGCTTTCTATTATTCTTTTTAAGTGTCCCTCTATCCATTTCAGTCAAAAATACTAAATGTACAGACAAAATATTTTTACTGTTTTATTATATGTATGGATTACAATTTAATGGAGGACAGGAACAGGAAACAGGATTTACAAGAGATTGAGAGTGGGGATGTGCAGTTATTGTGTATAAACTAAGTTCTTTGGGAGGGGTATAAATGGAGAAAGTGAGGTAACAAGTTTTCTTGACATTAAGGGTTAAAAGGTTAGTACGCAGCCAGTGGGATACCATGTCGAGTCCGCTCTGTGCGAAATGAAAGGCTTATTTCCAGGAATTTGCGGAGAAAAGCATGGCTGTGTCGTCTGCGTATGAGATTATTTTACAGTTGGGGATCAAGAGAGAGCAGAGGTCGTTCATATACTCTTAAAATAAGGTAGGTCCAAGGATACTGACTTGTGGGACTCCGTACTCAACTGGAACAAAAGAGCTCATATGAACATCGATAACCACACACTGGCAGCGATCACTCAAGTAGCTCCTAAACAAGGAAAGTTGAGTTTCACGGATACCCGTTCCTTCCAATCGTTGTAAAAGTATTTGGACCGAGACCATGTCAAACGCCTTCGCAAAGTCAAGAAAAATGCCGAGGCATTTTTTGCGGTTATGTAAATTTTTAACAATATGGTCAGCAAGTACGTGTATGGCATCAGTAGCAGATTTTAGTGGTGTGAAACCAAATTGATTTGGAGATAACAGTTTCTTATCCTCTAAGAAACCCATAAGGTGCTTATTTATTATATGCTCCAGAATCTTCGATAACGCAGATAAAATGGAAATAGGGCGATAGTCGTTTACACGGTTTCGATCTCCACTTTTGAATATAGGAAGGATAATGGCTTTTTTAAAGGCAGAAGGGAAAATCCCTAACCTTAAGCTAGCATTACATATATGTGTAATAATTGGGGCTAATATATTATAATTCCGCCTAAGAAAAGCTAATGAAATGCTATCCCACCCGGCTGAACAGTTATCTTTAAGTGAGAAAATTATATTTTCAACTTCCTCAACAGAAGTCTCCAGGAGAACAAAAGAATGAAGAGAAGGAGGAGTATTGCTAGTAGACCTTGAGGGAATGGGTGGGTTTGTACTTAAAATGTCGTTAGCAGGTGAGCTACCAATATTTGCAAAAAAGGAGTTAACGTGGTCAACAGAGTCCCTTGGGATCGATTTACAATGAAGAAGATGACTATTTTTATCCTGGTTTTTATTCAAATTACTAACTTTTTTAATAGCATTCCATATTTTTTTAGAGTTAGTACCTGCTTCCGTCAATAGAGTCTTCTCATAGTTATTTCTAATTTTCTTTAATAAACGATTACAAAAATTCCGATATCTATAATATTTAACTCGCAAAATATCGTTACATATCTGGATATTTTTTTTATTTACTGTGCATCCTATCCCTATTTCGAATGCATTTCAGAAGGCCAAGTGTCATCCATGGTTTGATAGTTCTATGACGATGAGAAATGGTCTGTAATGGACGACTCAATCACTAACACAAGGGCAGAAAGAGTAGATTTTAATATAGCGTGGTCTAGACATGTGGCAGAAGGAAATCGCGTGGGAAAAGTGTGTGTTGAAAGGAGACCGTGATGAGTTAACGTGTTAAGATACTCTTCAGCCTCTAAATCAAGGTATTCAGGCGTGATGTATATATTAATGTCACCCAGGATTGCGATATTTTTAAAGTTTTTTAATGTTTCACGTAAGTTATTCAGACAATTAATAAATTTTGTTTTAGATTTAAAAGCGGAGGGTCGATAAATACCTAAGATGGCTGTGTAAGGGTTAGGTTTGATAAAGATAGCACTGGCATATTTAGCCTTACTTCACCTGTACGCTTAAAGTTACTGATACTGTCAAAATAAGAGGTCCCACCCAACCAATAGTACCTTCGTTTTGTGGTGTGGGTTTAACAGGTTTATGTATTGTGCCCTACGGTAAGATAAAAATGGTTCCGTGAACTTGGCACTGTATCGTAAAAGTATTCTTTCAATTCAAATTCAATTTTCTTGTTTACTCTGACCACCAAAGGCAGGAAGTTTTCAGGGTTGCCAACCTACCAACCAACAAGACTTTTTTAATATGTATGTATTTGCATTTTCACTATATAATAAAATTCCAACAAAGATAAAAGACCTTCCTCTAAAATAAATTTAAATCGTCTCTACGCAGTTGGTGGATGAATAAAAGTTTTTATTCAAGACAATTTTTTTAAGATGCATAGTTTAGTTTTGTTTGCAATTTTTTTCTAGACCTACCTATTATCAATTTGTAAAATTTTGCATGTTGTATTTAATGGCTCATTAAGTTAAGAACTTCTCAATTGTTATTTTTAACATCATATTGTACCCCATTTAATGCAAATAAAGGATTATTGTATCATCTTGCATTCTGTGATATGAAAGTGATTTCATGGGGAATGACCTCTCCCTTTAGGCGACAAAGTATTTTAAGAAATTTTTCAGAACCCCCAGTGGGTTCCCCTAAAATTAACAAAGTCAATTATTTTTATTTAAATAGGCTTAAAAATAGCACTATTAAATCGTCATGTTCTTGTTTTTTAGTTGTTGGCGTCATAAAATTACTTAAAGCTAAGGTTACTACCTCCTCCAAAGTGCAAGTGGAGAAGAGACGGCGCGCGGCGCAACAAACTCCACTGCTGCATTTTCTCTAAAGACGTCCACACCCTCCTGTGCTGGATAAAAACCGGTTTACTCAAATGACAAATAGAAAAAGTGGGTCTCAAAGAGAAGCGTATTAATGCTTCAACGACCAAGACATCGCATGAGGTGGTGCGCCTATTGTGATATAATTGTTATCTTAAACGCCGTGATTAAAAGATTTATTGATTTAAAAAAAAATCTGCCATTTCATTCTATTATACAAATCCTACTCGACCAAAACAGCTAATTTGTTTTTGTTTTTATATCAGAGAGTCGGTCCCATACAAAATGTTACTCATATTCATACATACTTTCCGCAGTAGAAATTATACCAACGAAGAGTTCTCTCAATTTCTCTATGATCCCATCATCAGTTAAGGAGATGGTGACTATGGGACTAACTTGGGAAGTATACTTTTCAAAGAAAAAATATTTTTTTCAAATCGGTCCATGGGTTTATATGTACATAATAAAAGAGTAAAAATATCGTTACGAATTGATAACCTCCTCCTTTTTTTGATGTCGATTGAAGAAAACTCAAAAATATGATTTCTAAATCAAATTTTTAATATACTAAAACTAAATAAATGTAAAATATTTCTAGGTTTTATAAATCGTATTTAAAATAAAAGTTCAAATTTAATAAGATATATATTAGTTAATTGCACTTTAATTTCACATTTTCAAGGCAAACATATATTAGAATACAGAACTATGTCTTTGTAGATGTGATATTATCCAATCGAAGTAGGGTAAAGTTTTCTTGGAACACCACGACCTACCCTTGTACCTGTAAAGAAAATAATAAAAATAAATTATAGAGGACGGTGTACTGACTGACGTATCAATACTAGATACCGCTAAATGTAGAAACAATATATTAATTTTATTGTAATTATAGTGTATTTTAAACAATTTAATTATTTTACACACTCAAAAGATAATACATTAGATTTAATATTTGCTAACTTCAACTTGGAAGTGATTCTTTCTGACACTTCGTTGGTACCTAAAGATCCTCTGTTAATAATGTTATTAGTGTTAAAAAAAAATAATGTCCTACCTTTGCCTGATCTTTGTGGAACTTCTCTAGCAATTCTGTAATTGTTAATATCTTGTGGTGAATTCTCTTCAACGTTAAGGGTCTCGACATCACGTTTAACTTTTCCTCCACCTCCTAAAGTGGCTGTAAAATATAAACAAATTCTGTAACTAAATCCAGTTAAAACCAGTTATTTAGTGTTCTCGTTTTAAGTCTGTCATCCGGTCATTTACTACATATGTTTATTAAGCTAAAAACAATCTAATTATTAAAAAATAAAAAACACGTCTGTCATCACTATGTCACCTAGCCCCAGCCTATGTCACTTGGCGGAATGCAAGGAATCTAAGAATAAAACACACGCAACAATATCTTTAATGCAGTTCAGACTTATGAAGAATAATAAATAAACTTATATACCTACATATTTATTCACTGACGATTAGGACACCAATAAGAAAATTGTTTTGTATAGTGAGAAAGAAAATTCCAACAATACTTTAAGAGATAAAACGTCATTTAACCAGATATTTATTTGGTAATCATGTAAGCCAACTGAATCAATATTGTGTTATATAATTGATGTGATTAACCAATAAAGATGTTGATTTTTATACCAAATATACGTTTTAAATTATTTTAGTTTTTTTTTTTCAACATACGAAATACGGAACATGTCCATAAAACATTTTTTAAAGCCAATCTCGAATATTTTGATTACGATTTCTTCACATATTTAAAACTTTTTTATCTGACTGTACTAAAAAGCTCCAATAATTTTAATGTGTCCGGAATCGTCAGTGAAAAAAAAAATATTAAAATTAAAAAGTGTCGATTCGGACAGTGTCCGAATTGTGTCCAAATCATCAGTTATCCTCAATAAGATAAGTAGGTACTCATCTCAATTCAGTAAAAACCGCTTTTCTACTGACCGGTCAGATAGGTTTTTTTTTGTTTAAATTTTTATAAGTAAAAAACATTTTTATTTCCTTTTAGATGACGTACTACTATTACCTCTAATATTATTACAATCTAGACCAATGTCAGACTAAAAAAATATTTTTTTCTAATATTTTTTTTACATAATTGTTAGTAGCTGTGCCCTGTGGGTTGGCTTTCTTGGTGGCTGATCTAATAAAAATAAGTCTATATTTGACTTCGTGTCTTTAACTATCTCCATGCCAAATTACATAAAAATAGTTCAGCCATGAAAGCTTAAAAGAAAGACAGATCCACCCATTTATACATATTTTATTTTAAGGAAACGCTAAATTGTATAAATGCACAAACAAAAAAATGCACTTACATAAATTTGTAACATTTATAACCCCATCCCGTAGGGATCTATATTTAATGAGCAAGTTTTATCGAATCTAAGCTTAATTGCTAAATTAAGTACCTCTTGTTTACATTGTTCTTGGAATAACATACTTTGACAATTCACGGGCAAGATACCTCACTTTTTATATATATCTCTTGTTAATATGTCCATAAATATTAATTATTTATGTCTCGCTAAGTTTTTTTTGTCTACTAAATGATACAGAAAACGAGTTTTAAAACTTTAAGTACAGTAAGAGAGTCCATAACTCAATGTAGCATCTACCAGAACGTGATACAAAATGTAGGTTTTCTTTACACAAATCACTTCTAAACTTGTTACAGATAATTTCAGTACGTTTTTTTTTTCAATTCTAGTGTAAACTGTTACTGTTAATCTCAAAAATGTATATTCATTAAGTACAGTTTGACAATTACAAATGTGCTTATTAATAAAAACCTAGCCAACATTTTTGGTCGAAATTATAATTAAATTACCTATTCCTGGTATAAATAGGTAATTTTATGGTAATTTCGACCAAAAACGTTGGCTGGGAAGGCAATCGTATGATTGACCAAAAATATTTCAAGTTTCACTGCGTATTTTTAAATATCCTATGATAATAATATTATTATGGAAGATAGAACAATTCTTGTTGACCGAGCGAGCGAAGCGAGCGAGGGCTATGATTCAAGTTGGAGCAAAAAACACATTGTTTGTATGTATGTATGTATGTATGTATGTATGTATGTTTGTTCCGCGATAACTCTCGAACCGTTGTTCCGATTTTGATGAAAGTTGGAATATATGTAGGGATGGTTAATAGAATTTTCAAGTTCGTTGGGCATCAAAATCGGTCCAGCCGTTTTTGAGATATTTAATTTTTTGTGAAAATAAATATTGTATTTTAATAGTCGCGAGGTCTACGTTCGCAGCGAACGACTAGTAGATAACATACCACTAGCTGTGGGGGGAATGCCTCTAGAGACCCTGCCAGGCACATCTTGAGGTGGTCCTGTGTAATTATAAAAAAAAAAAACTTAAATAATCCAAAATTCAAAACAATAGAAACTCGACCGCCCGCGCTGGGAATCAAACCCGTTACCTAATTCTCGTATTCAAAGTCGCTGCGAAATAATGGCGACTTGCAATGTGTGAGCGGTGCGACAATAGTCAAAAGTATGGCATTATAATATTGTCGCACCGCTCACACACTGATAGTCGCAACAATATCGCAGCGACTTTGAATACGAGAATTAGGCTACAGGACATTTTGATGACGGACGGGACTCGATAACTACTATGCCGCCATACAGTTCGTCTAATTCAGTATACTAATAGGGGATCGGACAACTTTTTTTTGATGCTTCTTTTAAAATCTCTTTCTCTCACTCAGCCGAAAGATGTCCACTGCTGGACAAAGGGCTCCCCCAAGGATTTCCACAACGACCGGTCCTGCGCTGCCCGCATCCAGCGACCTTCACCAGGGCTTCTTTGAAATATCTCACATTAATAGAATCATCCGTAAAAGAATCACATTCATAACCAAAGTATTTACCAAGATATAGCAAAAAACAATTCACATTTTAAGCGATGTTTGGACGATAATAAAACGGTAACTAAACGTACATTCATATGACGTCACGCGTAGAAAATGGACTTTCCCTAAAAGTTTGAACACTAATAAATTTACCCTGGAGAATAAACTAGTGCTGAAAAGTCGCAAAATGTGTTTAATTATAAATAATCTATCATAAAATTACATATTTTTAACAATTGTCATACCTTGTCCGGTCCCTTATTACTAGGGTATTAATATCGAGATATTATATGTACTAACGCACAGTTGTATTTCAATGGGTATAATCATATCTAATATTATTAAATTTCAAATGCGAAAGTGAGTTTGTTTATTTGTTTGTTTGTTACCTCTTCACGCTTTATCTACTGATCCAATCTTCCTGAAATTTCGCATACACATAGTTAGAAGTACTGAGAAGGACATAGGGTACCTTTTATCCGGGGAAAAAGCACTGTTCCCGTGGGAAATTTACGCAGGCGAAGCCACGGGAAAAAGCTAGTCTGTGATAACAATGATTATGAAGAAAAACTTACTGCTGGCAACAACAACACTGGCTAGCAGAGCCAACGCCACTACTAATGTAAGGAATCTCGACATTTTTGCGACTAACCTAATAAATGTAACCAGGTCCTTTTATATTCAAACATTTTTTCTTCACCTATGACATTTTAGTAACTAGTTTTATTTGTTAGTTTTAATTCTTGATCAAAAAGTTGTAAATCAGGTTTCTGGTGTTTACAAAATGAAACATAAATAATAGAAAAGAACTATTGTAATGAATTGCTTTATTTTTGAAACTAAATTCTGATCTAATAACGTCCTTCGTATTCATTTTTTTTAATCTATATAACTATCTTAATACAGCCCAAACCTAGAACATCGGTTTATAATATTTATAAAATACGATATTATATAAAAATGTACTAGAAAAAAACCAGCCAAGTGCGAGTTGGGGGAGTCCTTATGGATAATATTATAAAAGCGAAAGTGAGTTTGATTGTTTGTTGGTTTGTTACCTCTTCACGCTTTATCTACTGAACCAATCTTCCTGAAATTTTGCATACTGAAAGTACGGAGAAAGACATAGGGTACTTTTCATCCCGGAAAAAAGCACTGTTCCCGTGAGAAATTCACGCGGGCGAAGCCGCGGGCGAAAGCTAGTATTATATAAATATACACTAGAAAAAAAAAAACCAAGTGCGAGTTAGGGGAGTCCTTATGGATATTATGTACTGGGTCGTTCCTCTGTCTGTCTGTCTTCAATACCTTTTTTTACAGAAACGCGTAGAGGTTTTAAGTTGAAATTTATATCGACTATTATTAATATCTCAGGCTTAGAAAAGAGGCGTATCTTGCCCCAGATTTTAAGTTAGATCTTCAGCAATATAATTGTGAAAACCGCATCAAATTTCATTCAGTAGTTTTAGTGTGATGCGCACAATAACGTGACAAACATACAGACAACAACGTGAGCAAATCCGATGGCAAAAGGTAGACTGGAATATAAAAAACACGTGTAATACACGTGAATATCAACAATATTGACCTTCAGTAATTGATTTTTTTCTCTAAAATAGTACGGAATGTTTATCTAATAACAAGCTTTTGCCCGAAACTTTGTCCGCGGATTTTAAAAGTTAGAGCTTCCACTGTAATATGTGGCGCAACAGATTGTTATAAAGAAAACTCAATACTTGTAGGAGCTGGTTTCCCAACCAAGACGAACTGCAAAGAACTCTTTTATTGTAGATTTTCCAGATCTCATATACTAGTTTTTCACAGCGTAATCATTCGTCACATGACATTTAACTTATAAGATAATAATTAAAACAATTCTTTATTTATTGAGGTCGTGTGACGTTACACTAGTAGATGTACGTAGAGATATAAGGTAATAAAATATTTGTCGAGGTCGAGTAACGTCATGTGTCGTCACACTACGTAGATGACGTAGCTGTACGTACATTACACCTTCCCCCTTTTTTTTTAAAAAAAAAGGACAAATTTTACTAACATTTGACTTACAATAAAATTAGACAATATATAAAAAAATGTGGAAATACAAAAACAATTTAGGTTTTGTTATAGAGTGATTTACACATTCCTCTCACCCCTTTTTTTTATTTGTACAACCAGTCCTATTTTTATTGCCGAATTTAATTTTGTGGATTTTGCGTGATGCGCATACAAACATAAAAGACAGATAAAAAATATTAAAATAACATTTTGGATTTGCCAGCGCATACGCACCTACTGAATTAAAAATGAAACAATCTAAATTAATTTTAGATTCATGTCATTAGCACTTGGCACTGACTCACCTATTTTATAATTTCATGATTTTAAGTTTTAAAATGGAAATCGGTTCTTTTTTTTTTGGAAAATAAAAATATTTTGTCTTTTCTTATTTTCACTTTTGTCTCGGAATACTAAGGTTGAGTTGCACCGAAGTAAGATTTTTAAAGGGTTTACTTTTGTCATACTATTTGACTGGTGCAAGTCATATTTAGCCTTACCTTTCTTAGCCTGTTCAGGGTTGCCTACTTACCAACCAACAAGGCTTTTTATTGTGTAACATCATAAAATAATAAAATTAAAATAATACTAAAATAAAATTAATAACAGTTATTATGATAATATTATGATAAAATTCCCCAAAAGATAAAATACCTTCCTCTTAAATAAATTTAAATCGTCTCTACGCAGTTGGTGGATGAAGAAAAGTTTTTATTCAAGACAAATTTTTCGATGCATAGTATAGTTTTATTTGCAATTATGAATACTATCAATTTGGAAAATTTTGCATGTTGTAGTTAATAGCTAAGGTTAAGAACTTCTTAATTGTTATTGTTAATATCATATTGTACCCTATTTAATGCAAATAAAGGATTATTGTATCATCTTTAATTCTGTGATATGGAAGTGATTTCTGACCTTTCCCTCTAGGCGACAATAGGCGACATCTAGAAATTTTTCAGAACCCACTGGTCCCCCCCTAAAATTAACAAAGTCAATATCAATTGTTTTTATTTAAATAGGCTTACAATTTTTAACGTATAGATGCCTCGGATGTATGTTTGTTACTCAATTACACAAAATCTACCGATCATATTGCGTCAAAAATTAGTACACGAGTAGAGTTAAACCTAAAAATGCATATAATCTACTTTTTTTCTGAAATTCTCACAGGAGCGAAGCTCGCGCATCTAGTATATTATAAATGATAAAGTTCGCACACAAACTTGACATTTTTGTCACTCGATCACACAAAGTCTACTGAACGGATCTCGATGAAATTTAGTACACAAATAGAGAAAGACTTGAAAAATCACATAAGATAATTTTATCCTGAAATTCCCAACTGAGTGGAATTCCGGGGCGTAGCAAGTTTTCCATACCTATGAAAAATGCTATATTAGCTGCGCCTCGGGGCCCTACTCCCGTATGAATTTCGGGATAAAAAGTACACTATGTGCTATTCCCGGTATTTTTCTACCCGTATACCAAATTCATCGAAATCCGTCCAGTAGATTTTGCGTAGTTGAGTATCAAACATACATCTAAACTTTCACATTTACAATATCTGTGGGATTTGTGCAATTTCTATGAGCACTAGTATTGAACCGAGTGGTCCAAAATATATTTATTTAGCCCAATTAAACGCAAAATTTAATGCTCTAAAACTTTTAATAGTACTATGTTTTCGAAGTTCTGGGTCTTTTTCGAGATATAATAGTAAAACTGCAACAATACCCCTCTTTTTAGGTACATTTTCAAAACATGTGCCCCAAACACAACTTTTAGCTGGTAAACCGTCAAGTCTATCAAAATAAGACATGGGACATATTTTATTAAGAATTTAATAAGGATCATCTTTGCCTTTGACACCTTTTTCGTATCTATAATAGTTTTCGAGAAAAGTGAAAAACCCGGTAAAGGGGACACATTTCATAGTAAAGGTAGCGTCAGGGGGAGGGCAGGGGAGGGTAGTGAGCGCTGAACACCACAACCGAAGGTATATGTCACACAAGTTTCAAAACTTTATAAATTTGTTTTTCTTCCCCATATACATTGATTACATAGAATGACTCAACTAATGGGTTTATAATAAAAGAGCAAAGATATCGTTACGAATTGATAACCTCCTCCTTTTTTTGATGTCTATTGAAGAAAACTCAAAAATATGATTTCTAAATCAAATTTTTAATATACTAAAACAAAATAAATGTAAAATATTTCTAGGTATTATAAATCGTATTTAAAATAAAAGTTCAAATTTAATAAGATATATATTAGTTAATTGCACTTTAATTTCACATTTTCAAGGCAAACATATATTAGAATACAGAACTACGTCTTTGTAGATGTGATATTATCCAATCGAAGTAGGGTAAAGTTTTCTTGGAACACCACGACGTACCCTTGTACCTGTAAAGAAAATAACAAAAAAATAAATTAAAATAAACTAAATAAATTTATTCACGTCAGTCAGTACACCGTCCTACTTAACTATAGAGGACGGTGTACTGACTGACGTATCAATGCTAGATACCTCTGAATGTTGAAACAAATTTGCAAATTTAATATATTAATTTTATTGCTTTAACACCACCATTAGGTACTTACACTGGCAGTAGTAAATCTGACACCAGTGTTAGTTTACACATTCGATAAGAAAGAAGATGGATTTAACTACGAAAACACTGAGAAAGGAATTACCTATTAATCAATTTTATTTGATTCTCGATTTGCTGTGATATATTATTTGCTGTATACTAGCTACGCCCCGGAGCGCCGCTCTCGTGAAAATTTCGTGTTAAAAAGTACTCTACGTGCTATTACAAGTTTCAATCCGTCCAGTAGATAAGTTTTGCGTGCTTAAATCCTTACTAATATTATAAATGTGAAAGTGAGTTTGTTTGTTTATTTGTTTGTTACCTCTTCACGCTTCATCTACAGAACCAATCTTCCTGAAATTTTACATACACATAGTTAGAAGTACGGAGAAAGACATAGGGTACCTTTCATCCCGGGAAAAGCACAGTTCCCATGGGAAATTCACGCGGGCGAAGCCGCGGGCATAAGCTAGTAACAAATAAACTCACTCATTTGTGGGAAGTGAGATGGGATTGGAATAAATGTTTTTTTTTTCAATTATCAGTGAAAAGAATAACACAGATTCCGCGCGCGGAAGTCCTTTTCAAAGTCTAAGTCAATTTTTTTTATTGAAACTTGACCTTCAAAGAAGGCTCTTTTTTACGTCGGAAACTAATTATTTAATTATAATATATTACGTCTCAAAGCTACAAACTACTAGCATTTTGTAACGACCACTGCTGAGAACACTATTTGCTCTATGGTCAAGCAAGAGTCATTATTAGATACATCACGCTTATTATTTTAATAGTGTATTTTAAACAATTTAATTATTTTACACACTCTAAAGATAACACATTAGATTTAATATTTGCTAACTTCAACTTGGAAGTGACCCTTTCTGACACTTCGTTGGTACTTAGAGATCCTCCGTTAATAAAGTTAATAGGTAGTATAATGTTAATAGTTGATGTTAATAGTGTTAAAAACAATAATGTCCTACCTTTGAGTTCTAATCTTGTTGGAACTCCTCTAGCAATTCTGTATTCGTTAATGTCTTTTGGTGAATTCTCCTCAATATTAAGGGTCTTGACATCACGTTTAATTTTTCCTCCACCTCCTGTAAAATATAAACAAATTCTGTAATTATATCCAGGTAAAACCAGTTATTTAGTGTTCTTGTTTTAAGTTTGTCACAATGTTATTTACTATTTTTATTGAAAAATATACTGACAAACACGCTAATTATTAAAAAAATAAAAACAGGTCTGACATCACTTATAGCCTATGTCACTCGGGAGGAATGCAAGGAATTTAAAAATACAAAACACACACATCAATCAGACTTATGGTGAATAATAAATAAACTTACATACCTACATACATGACATATATAGTCTATATTTTATGAGTTCGCAATATTTACGCGTTGCACTTTATCGCACCACCATACTACTCTCTGTTTGGTCTAATGGTTGACTGGTAGAGAATGCCATATGGCGTTAAGTCCACCTCTTGTACATAATTTTTATAATTTGTGCAATAAAGTGTTAAATAAATAAATACATGAACTCTGAAAACATAACACTAATTTTTTGGTCAATCGTGTAAAAAATACTGCGAATGAAAATAATATTATGAATATTCGAAGGATGTTGTTGCAATTACACATTATAATAAGAAGTTTTTTTTTTCACTCGTTTGAATCCGATACTTTCTTTCCTCAGTGACAATAAATTTAATTATATTCTTTGTATTTATCAAAATCATAAAAAAGGAGAGGTGTGACGTATAGTGATATTACGATTTAATTTTTCCTCCCCCAGCTAATGTGCCTGTAAAATATCAATAAGGGGTAACTGACGATTCTGACACAATATGTTAGGATACTTTTTAAATTTAATTTTTATTCACTGACGATTAGGACACCAATAAGAAAATTGTTTTGTACAGTCAGAAAGAAAATTCCAACAATACTTTAAGAGACAAAACGTTATTTAACCAGATATTTATTCGGTCATCATGTAAGGTACCTGAATCAATGATGTGTTATATACTTAATTGATGTGAATAACCAAATATACGTTTAAAATGATTTTAGTTTTTTTTTTCAAAACACGAAATACGGAACATGTCCATGTTCACAGCGCCATTTTTAAATTCACTCTCAAATATTTTGGTAACGATTTCTTCACATATTTAAAACTTTTTATCTGACTTTACTAAAAAGCTCCAATAATTTGAAGGTTTCCGGAATCGTCAGTGAAAAAATAATAATATTAAAATTAAAAAGTGTCGATTCGGACAGAGTGTCCGAATTATGTCCAAATCATCAGTTATCCTCAATAAGTTATGTAGGTACTCATCTCAATCCAGTTAAAAACGGTTATCTGCTGACCGGTCAGATAGGTTTTTTTTGTTTAAATTTTTATAAGTAAAAAACATTTTTATTTCCTTTTAGATGACGTACTACTATTACCTCTAATATTATTACAATCTAGACCAATGTCAGACTAAAAAAATATTTTTTTCTAATATTTTTTTTACATAATTGTTAGTAGCTGTGCCCTGTGGGTTGGCTTTCTTGGTGGCTGTTCTAATAAAAATAAGTCTTTGTTTGACTTCGTGTCTTTAACTATATCCATGCCAAATTTCATAAAAATAGTTCAGCCATGAAAGCTTAAAAGAAAGACAGATTTACCCATTTATACATATTTTATTTTAAGGAAACGCTAAATTGTATAAATGCACAAACAAATAAAATGCACTTGCATATATTTATAACATTTATAACCCCATCTCGTAGGAGTAGGGATCTATATTTAATGTGAAAGTTTTATCGAACCTAAGCTTTATTTAGCAATTAAGTACTTCTTGTTTACATTGTTATTGGAATAACATACTTTGACAATTCACGGGCAAGATAGCTCACTTTTTATACCTATATATCTCTTGTTAATATGTATAAATATTTATTATTTATGACTCGCTAAGTTTTTTTTGTCTACTAAAAGTTACAGAAAACGAGTTTTAAAACTTAAAGTAAAGAAAAAGAGTCCATAACTTAGTGTAGCATCTACCAGAACGTGATACAAAATGTAGGTTTTCTTTACACAAATCACTTCTAAACTTGTTACAGATAATTTCAGTACGTTTTTTTTTCAATTCTAGTGTAAACTATTACTGTTAATCTCAAAAATGTATATTCATTAAGTACAGTTTGACAATTACAAATGTGCTTATTAATAATAACCTAGCCAATATTTTGGTCGAATTTACCGTAAAATTACCTATTTAAACCAAGAATAGGTAATTTTCGATTGCCGTCTCAGCCAACATTTTTATCATTAAATTACCTATTCCAGGTATAAATAGGTAATTTTATGGTAATTTCGACCAAAAACGTTGGCTGGGAAGGCAATCGTATGATTGACCAAAAATATTTCAAGTTTCACTGCGTATTTTTAAATATCCTATGATAATAATATTGTAATGGAAGATAGTACAATTCTTGTAGATAACATACCACCAGCTTGGGGCTGAATGCCTCTAGAGACCCTGCCAGGCACATCTAGAGGTGGTCCTGTGAAATAATAAAAAAAATCTTAAATAATCCAAAATTCAAAACAATAGAAAATCGACCGCCCGCGCTGGCAATCAAACCCGTTACCTAATTCTCGTATTCAAAGTCACTGCGAAATAATGGCGACTTGCAATGTGTGAGCGGTGCGACAATGGTCAAAAGTATGGCATTATAATATTGTCGCACCGCTCACACACTGTACACTGATAGTCGCAACAATATCGCAGCGACTTTGAATACGAGAATTAGGCTACAGGACATTTTGATGACGGACGGGACTCGATAACTACTATGCCGCCATGCAGTTCGTCTAATTCAGTATACTAATAGGGATCGGACAACTTTTTTTCTGATGCTTCTTTTAAAATCTCTTTCTCTCACTCAGCCGAAAGACGTCCACTGCTGGACAAAGGGCTCCCCCAAGGATTTCCACAACGACCGGTCCTGCGCTGCCCGCATCCATGCGCATCCCGCGACCTTTGAGCGAGGGCTTCTTTGAAATATCTCACATTAATAGAATCATCCGTAAAAGAATCACATTCATAACCAAAGTATTTACCAAGATAAAGCAAAAAACAATTCACATTTTAAGCGATGTTTGCACGATAACAAAACGGTAACTAAACGTACATTCATATGACGTCACGCGTAGAAAATGGACTTTACCTAAAAGTTTGAACACTAATAAATTAACCCTGGAGAATAAACTCGTGCTGAAAAGTCGCAACATGTGTTTAATTATAAATAATCTATCATAAAATTACATATTTTTAACAATTGTCATACCTTGTCCGGTCCCTTATTACTAGGGTATTAATATCGAGATATTATATGTACTAACGCACAGTTGTATTTCAATGGGTATAATCATATCTAATATTATTAAATTTCAAATGCGAAAGTGAGTTTGTTTATTTGTTTGTTTGTTACCTCTTCACGCTTTATCTACTGATCCAATCTTCCTGAAATTTCGCATACACATAGTTAGAAGTACTGAGAAGGACATAGGGTACCTTTTATCCCGGGAAAAAGCACTGTTCCCGAGGGAAATTCACGCAGGCGAAGCCACGGGCAAAAGCTAGTCTGTGATAATAATGATTATGAAGAAAAACTTACTGCTGGCAACAACAACACTGGCTAGCAGAGCCAACGCCACTACTAATGTAAGGAATCTCGACATTTTTGCGACTAACCTAATAAATGCAACCAGGTCCTTTTATATCCAAACATTTTTTCTTCACCTATGACATTTTAGTAACTAGTTTTATTTGTTAGTTTTAATTCTTGAACAAAAACTTGTGAATCAGGTTTCTGGTGTTTACAAAATGAAACATAAATAATAGAAAAGAACTATTGTAATGAATTGCTTTATTTTTGAAACTAAAGTCTGATCTAATAACGTCCTTCGTATTCATTTTTTTTAATCTATATAACTATCTTAATACAGCCCAAACCTAGAACATCGGTTTATAATATTTATAAAATACGATATTATATAAAAATGTACTAGAAAAAAACCAGCCAAGTGCGAGTTGGGGGAGTCCTTATGGATAATGTTATAAAAGCGAAAGTGAGTTTGATTGTTTGTTGGTTTGTTACCTCTTCACGCTTTATCTACTGAACCAATCTTCCTGAAATTTTGCATACTGAAAGTACGGAGAAAGACATTGGGTACTTTTCATCCCGGAAAAAGCACTGTTCCCGTGAGAAATTCACGCGGGCGAAGCCGCGGGCGAAAGCTAGTATTATATAAATATACACTAGAAAAAAAAAACCAAGTGCGAGTTAGAAAAAAAAAACCATGTACATAATATCCATAAGGACTCCTTATGGATATTATGAACATGGGTCGTCCCCCTGTCTGTCTGTTCAATACCTTTTTTTACAGAAACGCGTAGAGGTTTCAAGTTGAAATTTATATCGACTATTATTAATATCTCAGGCTTAGAAAAGAGGCGTATCTTGCCCCAGATTTTAAGTTAGACCTTCAGCAATATAACTGTGAAAACCGCATCAAATTTCATTCAGTAGTTTTAGTGTGATGCGCATAATAACGTGACAAACATACAGACAACAACGTGAGCAAATCCGCTGGCAAAAGGTAGACTGGAATATAAAAAACACGTGTAATACACGTGAATATCAACAATATTGACCTTCAGTAATCGATTTTTTTCTCTAAAATAGTACGGAATATTTATCTTATAACAAGCTTTTGCCCGAAACTTTGTCCGCGGATTTAAAAAGTTAGAGCTTCCACTGTAATATGTGGCGCAACAGATTGTTATAAATAAAACTCAATACTTGTAGGAGCTGGTTTCCCAACTAAGACGAACTGCAAAGAACTCTTTTATTGTAGATTTTCCAGAGCTTATATACTAGTTTTTTACAGCGTAATCATTCGTCACATGACATTTAACTTATAAGATAATAATTAAAACAATTCTTTATTTATTGAGGTCGTGTGACGTTACACTAGTAGATGTACGTAGAGATATAAGGTAATAAAATATTTGTCGAGGTCGAGTAACGTCATGTGTCGTCACACTACGTAGATGACGTAGCTGTACGTACATTACACCTTCCCCCTTTTTTTTTAAAAAAAAAGGACAAATTTTACTAACATTTGACTTACAATAAAATTAGACAATATATAAAAAAATGTGGAAATACAAAACAATTTAGGTTTTGTTATAGAGTGATTTACACATTCCTCTCACCCCCTTTTTTTTAATTTGTACAACTAGTCCTATTTTTATTGCCGAATTTAATTTTGTGGATTTTGCGTAGTGCGCATACAAACATAATAGACAGATAAAAAATATTAAAATAACATTTTGGATTTGCCAGCGCATACGCACCTACTGAATGAGGTGAAGTTGGTGCCAAATTAAGAATTAAATAATCTAAATTAACATTAGATTCATGTATATGTATAAAATGCCTAACTAAACAATTACATATAACACCCTTACTTCTGCACTTGGCACCGGCTCACCTATTGTATAATTTCATGATTTTAAGTTTTAAAATGGAAGTCGGTTCTTTTTTTTGGAAAATAAAATATTTTATCTTTTCTTGTTTTCACTTTTGTCTCGGAATACTAAGGTTGAGTTGCACCGAAGTAAGATTTTTAAAGCGTTTACTTTTGTCATACTATTTGACTGGTGCAAGTCATATTTAGCCTTACCTTGCTTAGCCTGTTCAGGGTTGCCAACTTACCAACCAACAAGACTTTTTATTGTGTAACATCATAAAATAATAAAATTAATAACAGTTATTATGATAACATTATGATAGAATTCCAAAAAAGATAAAATACCTTCCTCTAAAATAAATTTAAATCGTCTCTACGCAGTTGGTGGATGAAGAAAAGTTTTTATTCAAGACAAATTTTTCGATGCATAGTTTAGTTTTATTTGCAATTATCAATTTGGAAAATTTTGCTTGTTGTAGTTAATGGCTAAGGTTGTGAACTTCTCAATTGTTATTGTTAATATCATATTGTACCCTATTTAATGCAAATAAAGGATATTATTGTATCATCTTGCATTGCATTCTGTGATATGGAAGTGATTTCTTATAGAATGACCTTTCCCTCTTGGCGACAATAGGCGACATCTAGAAATTTTTCAGAACCCTACTAGTCCCCTAAAATTAACAAAGTCAAAGTCAACTGTTTTTATTTAAATAGGCTTACAAATTTTTACGTAAGATGCCTCGGATGTATGTTTCTTCAAAGTTCAAAATCTACCCATCATATTTCGTCGAAAATTAGTACACGAGTAGAGTTAAACCTAAAAATGCATATAATCTACTTTTTTTCTGAAATTCTCACAGGAGCGAAGCCTCGGGGCGCATCTAGTATATTATAAATGATAAAGTTCCCACACAAACTTGACATTTTTGTCACTCGATCACACAAAGTCTACTGAACGGATCTCGATGAAATTTAGTACACAAATAGAGAAAGACTTGAAAAATCACATAAGATAATTTTATCCTGAAATTCCCAACTGAGCGGAATTCCGGGGCGTAGCAAGTTTTCCATTCCTATGAAAAATGCTATATTAGCTGCGCCTCGGGGCCCTACTCCCGTATGAATTTCGGGATAAAAAGTACACTATGTGCTATTCCCGGTATTTTTCTACCCGTATACCAAATTCATCGAAATCCGTCCAGTAGATTTTGCGTAGTTGAGTATCAAACATACATCTAAACTTTCACATTTACAATATCTGTGGGATTTGTGCAATTTCTATGAGCACTAGTATTGAACCGAGTGGTCCAAAATATATGTATTTAGCCCCATTAAACGCAGAATTTAATGCTCTAAAACTTTTAATAGCACTATGTTTTCGAAATTCTGGGTCTTTTTCGAGATATAATAGTAAAACTGCAACAATACCCCTCTTTTTAGGTACATTTTCAAAACATGTGCCCCAAACACAACTTTTAGCTGGTAAACCGTCAAGTCTATCAAAATAAGACATGGGACATATTTTATTAAGAATTTAATAAGGATCATCTTTACCTTTGACACCTTTTTCGTATCTATAATAGTTTTCGAGAAAAAGTGAAAAACCCGGTAAAGGGGACACATTTCAGAGAAAAGTGGGGGTAGCGTCAGGGGGAGGGCAGGGGAGGGTAGTGAGCGTTGAACACCACAACCGAAGGTATATGTCACACAAGTTTCAAAACTTTATAAATTTGTTTTTCTTCCCCATACATTGATTACATAGAATGACTCAACTAATGGGTTTATAATAAAAGAGCAAAGATACCGTTACGAATTGATAACCTCCTCCTTTTTTTGATGTCTATTGAAGAAAACTCAAAAATATGATTTCTAAATCAAATTTTTAATATACTAAAACAAAATAAATGTAAAATATTTCTAGGTATTATAAATCGTATTTAAAATAAAAGTTCAAATTTAATAAGATATATATTAGTTAATTGCACTTTAATTTCACATTTTCAAGGCAAACATATATAAGAATACAGAACTATGTCTTTGTAGATGTGATATTATCCAATCGAAGTAGGGTAAAGTTTTCTTGGAACACCACGACGTACCCTTGTACCTGTAAAGAAAATAATAAAAAAATAAATTAAAATAAACTAAATAAATTTATTCACGTCAGCCAGTACACCGTCCTACTTAATTATAGAGGACGGTGTACTGACTGACGTATCAATGCTAGATACCGCTGAATGTAGAAACAAATTTGCAAATTTAATATATTAATTTTATTGCTTTAACACCACCATTACTTACACTGGTGTCAGTAGTAAATCTGACACCAGTGTTAGTTTACACATTCGATAAGAAAGAAGATTGCTTTAACTATGAAAACACTGAGAAAGGAATTACCTATCAATCAATTTTATTTGATTCTCGATTTGCTGTGATATATTATTTGCTGTATACTAGCTACGCCCCGGAGCGCCGCTCTCGTGAAAATTTCGTGATAAAAAGTACTCTACGTGCTATTCCAAGTTTCAATCCGTCCAGTAGATAAGTTTTGCGTGCTTAAATCCTTACTAATATTATAAATGTGAAAGTGAGTTTGTTTGTTTATTTGTTTGTTACCTCTTCACGCTTCATCTACAGAACCAATCTTCCTGAAATTTTACATACACATAGTTAGAAGTATGGAGAAAGACATAGGGTACCTTTCATCCCGGGAAAAGCACAGTTCCCATGGGAAATTCACGCGGGCGAAGCCGCGGGCATAAGCTAGTAACAAATAAACTCACTCATTTCTGGGAAGTGAGATGGGATTGGAATAAATGTTTTTTTTTTCAATTATCAGTGAAGAGAATAACACAGATTCCGCGCGCGGAAGTCCTTTTCAAAGTCAAAGTCAATTTTTTTTATTGAAACTTGACCTTCAAAGAAGGCTCTTTTTTACGTCGGAAACTAATTATTTAATCATAATATATTACGTCTCAAAGCTACAAACTACTAGCATTTCGTAACGACCACTGCTGAGAACACTATTTGCTCTATGGTCAAGCAAGAGTCATTATTAGATACATCACACTTATTATTTTAATAGTGTATTTTAAACAATTTAATTATTTTACACACTCTAAAGATAATACATTAGATTTAATATTTGCTAACTTCAACTTGGAAGTGACCCTTTCTGATACTTCGTTGGTACTTAGAGATCCTCCGTTAATAAAGTTAATAGGTAGTATTATGTTAATAGTTGATGTTAATAGTGTTAAAAACAAATAATGTCCTACCTTTGAGTTCTAATCTTGTTGGAACTCCTCTAGCAATTCTGTATTCGTTAATGTCTTTTGGTGAATTCTCCTCAATATTAAGGGTCTTGACATCACGTTTAATTTTTCCTCCTCCTCCTAAAGTGGCTGTAAAATATAAACAAATTCTGTAATTATATCCAGTTATTTAGTGTTCTTGTTTTAAGTTTGTCACAAAGTTATTTACTATTTTTATTGAAAAATATACTGACAAACACGCTAATTATTAAAAAAATAAAAACAGGTCTGACATCACTTATAGCCTATGTCACTCGGGAGGAATGCAAGGAATCTAAAAATACAAAACACACACATCAATCAGACTTATGGTGAATAATAAATAAACTTACATACCTACATACATGGGGTGTCTATTAAAATACAGATTTTTATCACATCGATTATCATGTCCCAGAAAACTATTCCACGTTTTTCAATATATTTTTTTCTTAAAACATCGAAAAACTTATTATCGCAGTTTCATAATATCGAACAACATTTCTTAAAAAAAACGTTATAAAATTTCTACTATTCCAAGAAAAACGATATATCGAACTAACATTTCACACATGTATTAAGATATCGATGTAACCATTTATAATAACATGTTTCAATATGTAACGATGCGCATCATAACTTTTAATCGCAGTAACGTTTCATCGAACGCTACATTCGCTTGTTGTTGCTTAAAACATGCAAAAAGGTATTACAAGATTAAGGCATACAGCAAGCATGCATGCAGCAAGCACAACAAACATGTAGCAAGCATCAGCAAGCATGCAGCAGGCATGCAGCAAGCATTCAGCAAGCATGCAGCAAGCATGCAGCAAGCATGCAGCAAGCATGCAGCAAGCATGCAGCAAGCATGCAGCAAGCATGCAGCAAACATGCAAGCAGGCATGCAGCAAGCATGCAGCAGGCATGCAGCAGGCATGCAGCAGGCATGCAGCAGGCATGCAGCAGGCATGCAGCAGGCATGCAGCAGGCATGCAGCAGGCATGCAGCAGGCATGCAGCAGGCATGCAGCAGGCATGCAGCAGGCATGCAGCAGGCATGCAGCAGGCATGCAGCAGGCATGCAGCAGGCATGCAGCAGGCATGCAGCAGGCATGCAGCAGGCATGCAGCAGGCATGCAGCAGGCATGCAGCAGGCATGCAGCAGGCATGCAGCAGGCATGCAGCAGGCATGCAGCAGGCATGCAGCAGGCATGCAGCAGGCATGCAGCAGGCATGCAGCAGGCATGCAAGCATGCAGCAAGCATGCAAGCATGCAGCAAGCAAGTATTTCTGGGTGGCTCCACCAGAAGACTCGCTCCGTCGGCCCTTCGATTCATTCGGGCACTTAACCTCGCTCCGCTCGAGAGGTCGCCGGCTCGCTTCGCTCGCCACCTCCCCCCCTCGCTTCGCTTCGGCTTCGTGCCCTCATTTTCTCAGGACCTCCTTCGCGAGCCTTCTGGTTCCGCGCGAAGGAATAACACTCTAGTATATGACAAAGTTGAGCCACGTGGAGTCGGGGTGCTCTGAGTCGGATTTGTGATCCATTTATAATTAATGGACTAGCTATAAATTTACTGTTGATCAATACAATACTACCAGATTAATCGATCTAGATAGGGTAACATAAAAATGTAATATTTGATATTTCAAATATATTGCAAACTGAAACTTACGTGGAAATAAAATTATGGGTAACAAAACTTTGATGTTTCATTATTTCGATGAAATACATAAAATATGAAAAGAAATAACGATAGAGTGTGTTTGTTCGTAATGAATAATCGTTTAAATGAAATTTCGATGTAAACATATTTAAGGATTTGTTACATATTGTATTAAAATATCTGCGAATGGTTTTATGGGACATGAAAATCGTTGAAGTAAATTGCGATAAAGTGATGGGTTCCCACATACATGACATATATAGTCTATATTTTATGAGTTCGCAATATTTACGCGTTGCACTTTATCGTACCACCATACTACTCTCTGTTTGGTCTAATGGTTGACTGGTAGAGAATGCCATATGGCGTTAAGTCCGGGAACCCATCACTTTATCGCAATTTACTTCAACGATTTTCATGTCCCATAAAACCATTCGCAGATATTTTAATACAATATGTAACAAATCTGTTTGTAATATATTGGGTAAAACTAAACGCAGGCGTTTCCTGTTATCGCCGCCAGGCGTTTCGGGGTTCTCACACTGCTAGCGTGGATGGCGTCGCGTGTGGTCCGCCATTGCATTGTCCAGGGCGATATCGGTTTGATTTTAATACGCGGAGCGGTCTCGCGTCTTTTGCTTGTTGTTTAGTTTGAGTGATAATTGTGAATCTCCTGTTTGTTAAATAACTATTGAATTTGTGTTTGTGAAAAACTCTGTTATTGTGACTTTTTCTTGTGAGAGGTGAAACGTGGCTGGCTGTTCACATCTGGCTGTTCCCGAGTGAAACTACGGGAAGAAATCTATTTAGTTGTCCTGGGGAATTGAGATCTCAAGGGTTAGGTAGGGTGATTAGAATTCCCCCTTCCCGAAGACACTCAAGTTTGGATCCGAAGAGAAAGAAGATTTAATTTGGTAAGTGTTCAATTGTAGTTAATTTATAGGTTAGGTTATCATATAGGGCCCTGTAGCTCCCTTCATAAGCTACGGTGGTAGCAGACTGCGTTAAGTTAGTTAGGTTTTAGTCGGGCAAACGTGGTGCCGCGTGGAGATTTTTTCCCGGTACTTATTTTTACCGGTGGTTTTTTCCCGGTGAAGTTCCGGTACAGAATTCTTCCCGCCGCTTCGTTTGTCCGGATTCGCTCTGCGCACATTTTCTGGCAGCAGAGCGTAGTTGCTCTGCACATTTTCTGGTAGCAGAGCGTAGTTTATCTACCCTCTATTTGTTCGTTTGTAAAAAATAATTAATTGTTTGTAAAAATTATTAGATTTTTCTTAGTTTGTTTGTATAAGAATATTTGTAACCTTTTTTGTATTTGTTTGCGGTTTGTACCGTGCGTTCCGGGTTTGTGCCATTCTCATACCTACCGCGGTTCTTCGTGTAGTTGCTTGATTTTGTTGTTTTTTATTTACCTTTTGTTATTTTTTGTTTGTGACTTGACGCGATGGCGAAGGCCTCCAATGCTAGGGCGACACTCGCCAACGAATTGAGATGGTTTGTGACGGCCGGAGGACTCCTGTCCCGGAAGGACAGGGAGGGCGCCATACTGCTAAGAGCGGATCACCTCCACTCACGATTGATTAGCGCGGAAGCGGCCATGGCGGCGCTTACCGAAGCCGATCTTACCCCGGAGGCCTACGCAGGTCACATGGCGGACATGGACCAGATCCTGAGTCTGCACGATGATATCGCGGAGGCGGTGACCGCAATAAGGGCGAGACAGGCTGGCGGACCAGCCCTCGCACACCTGTTAGACAGGAAGGACCAGCGGTTACTGGTCGGCTCCCCACCCTTCAGCTGTCCCACTTTGGGGGTAGGATGGAGGAGTGGGTAGCATATAAAAATATGTTTGAGTCCCTGGTCGTAGCACGACAGGATTTGTCGAAGGCCCAGAAGATGGCCTACCTCCTCTCCACTCTTGAGGATGAAGCGCGGTCGCTCATCCAGCACCTCCGGGTGGAGGACGACCAGTACGATACGGCTTGGGAGTTATTGAACTCCCGCTACCAAAACTTACGTTTGTTAGCGGATGCGCACGCCGCACAGTTGATGGCCCTGCCCAAGGTGGCCAACAGGGCACAGTTGCGCCTGCAGTTGCTCACGCCCGTTACAGTGGCCTGTAACGCGCTCCGCACACTGGGGCTGCCGGTGGACCAATGGTCTTTTTTGTTGGTGCACATTGTATTGGGCAAATTGCCCAATGACATCCGCTCGCGGTTTGAGCGCGAAAATGCGGAGCGGGATAGCACCACCCTACCAACATTCACTGACTTGGTGAAGTTTTTGGAGTTTGAGGCACGGGCTGCTGAGAATACCATGACGGACTCAGCGCCATCCAGAGCGCCTGAACGTAGGCCCTTGGAACCCTCATGGCGAGGGAGGCCCCAACAGGGACGGCAACCGCCACCGCGTGGAGCTGGTGCGCGGGTTGCACACACGGCAGCAGTCGCGAGGGACGCGGACTGCCTGCAATGTGGTCGGATGGGCCACAGCCTGCTGCAATGCAGGGACTGGCAGGGACTGCCAGTACAAGATCGGCGCCGCATGGCAAAGCGGCATGAACTTTGCTTTTATTGTTTGGGCGGTCACTATGCACGTGACTGTCCCAGTGCCATACCATGCAGTGCATGCCGTGGGCTGCACCACGCGATGCTTTGCATGAACCGCAACGGGGATGGCACCCGGATGTTGAGGCAGGGGTCCCCTATGGGCGGGGGCGCTCCTGCGCGAAGCCCTCCACCACCGGACGGAGGACGCGGCTTCGCTCGTCGCACCCCCCTCGGGAGGGGGTCGCGTACCTGCGCGGGTCTTGGCGGACCGGGACCACGCGCCCCAAGGTCATGGCCAGTATGTAGCTGGCCAGGCCCCGGATAGGGCCCCCATGGGCGGGGGCTCCTAGATCGGACGTGAGAGTGGGGACACCCCTCCACGCGGGTTACCAATACCCAACACATGCAGCCGCAGCGGTTTTCTCCGCCGCTGCACGAGTACCCACGGCTGGAGTACCACCCGCCGTACCATATGTATGGCCGGGCCGCGGGTTATGCCCCCTCAGATGGGGATGTGCACTCGCCCGCCATATTATCCGGGTCAGTGGCGCGCCCCTGGTTTGGAGAGAGTGGGGAGCCCGTAACTAGCTTGCTCCCTTGCTGGGACAGAGCCGCGGACGGTTCTGCTCCCTACCGCGGTGGTCCGCGTATGGGGTCGTGGGGGAGAAGCCATTAATTTGAGAGCTCTGTTGGACTCAGGGGCTCAAAGCAGTTTGGTTACCACTCGAGTGGCACACCAGTTAGGTTTAGTCGTGGAAGACTCGCCTGTGCCACTTCTTGGAGTTGGTGGCATACAAGTGAAGTGTCTGACGGGCCAGACACTTGTCACCTTTTCTTCGCTGAAGTCCTCCACAATGAGGATCACGACTTCGGCTATGGTAATGGATACCATTGCGGGTTGGCACCCCTCGACAGACATACCGCCGGGTGTGTTGTCTTTGGTTTCGGGTCTGGATTTGGCCGACCCCTTTGTCTTTCATCCCGGCCCAGTGGACTTGCTCCTGGGCTCGGACGTATTGGGTTGGATTTTGTTGGGTACACAGAAGGCTCTGGGTTCGTCTTCACTGATGGCAGTGTCTACGATTTTTGGTTTTGCCCTGATGGGCCCTGTGTTTGATAATGGCACCGCGGAAGGAGCCACCGGTTGTCGCATCTGCGTCCTTGGCCAAGACCATGCAAAGGTTTTGGGAGGTGGAGGAGCCACCTATGAGTTCCAGGATGGATCCGGAACACGCTGAGTGCGAAGCCCTTTTTCGATCGACCACGGAGAGGTTGCCCTCCGGTCGGTTTGTAACTAGGTTACCTTTTGTTGCCTCTCGTCCTAGCCTAGGGCAAAGTAGGGCGCTTGCGGAGAAACGACTGCTGTCCATGGAGCGACGTATGCAGCGTGACCACGTACTTCGCGATAAATATATTGAATTTATGCGCGAGTACGAGGATTTGGGTCACATGTCTCCGTCTCGAGTTGATTGGAGCTCAACTGAGCATTACTTTTTGCCCCACCACGCGGTGGTGAAGGCCTCAACAGGCAAATTGAGGACCGTCTTCGATGGGTCCGCACCCACTTCGAACGGGGTTTCGTTGAATCTGTGTTTGCATTCGGGTCCCAAATTGCATAGGGACATAATTGACATCATCTTGAACTTTAGAAGACATCAAGTGGTTTTTGGTGCGGACATCCGGATGATGTTCCGCCAGACAGTCATACATCCTGAGGACAGGCGATTCCAGTTGATACTCTGGCGTGAGCGCCCTGAGGATCCTGTGACGGTGTATGAACTCAACACAAACACGTATGGTTTGAAATCTAGTCCCTATATCGCCATCAGATCATTGCTTGAATTGGCAGAGCGGGAACGGATCCGCTTTCCCCGTGGGGCTTCCGTGCTGTCACGTGACTTGTATGTTGATGACGTGTGCACCGGAGCCCAAAGTATTGAGGAGGCCCTCCTACTGCGGGATGAATTGATTGAAATATTGAAAACGGGTGGCTACGAGCTACGTAAGTGGTTGTCCAATGAGCCTAGAGTTCTAGAAGGGATCCCGGAGGATCACCAACAGAACCCTCACCTGTTTGAGGATGTGGATGATCCCAACAGGATAGCGGTGCTGGGCATGCAGTACCAGCCGCTAACCGATATTTTCACATTCCAAGTGGACTTGGAAATACCAAAAGTCTGGACTAAGAGAACGGTGTTGTCCGTAATAGCTCGTATGTTTGATCCAAGCGGTTGGATCAGTCCAGTGATATTCTCTGCAAAGTGTCTTCTTCAGAGACTTTGGACTTTGGGCGTCTCGTGGGACGAGCCGCTGTTTGGCTCTCCATTGGATGATTGGCTCGAGTTGTTTTCATCGATTAAGGAAGTCAATCGGATTGCCTTGCCTCGTCGAATATTGCCCCCGGGAAATATCGAGCCAGCCTGCATGGCTTTTGTGACGCGTCGGAGCGAGGCTACGCCGCGTCAGTCTATATGCGGACAGTTGACGCCGATGGCCGGGTCGATGTCTCGCTTTTGTTAGGGAAGAGCAAGGTCGCCCCCATCAGGACTAGGCTGACTATTCCCAAGCTTGAGTTGAGTGGAGCTCACCTTCTCTCTAAATTGTTGCATCACGTTGCCAGTGAACTGGCGGCCACGGTCGAAATACGGGACATCTTCGCCTGGTCGGATAGCCAGGTCGCGCTTGCATGGTTGCGCGCGGCCCCACATACCTTGGAGGTTTTTGTGGGAAATCGGGTTTCCCAAATCCAGAATATCGGAATTGATATAACATGGAGACATGTGCCGGGAGAGCTTAACCCAGCGGACTGTGCTTCCCGAGGTTGTACGGCACCAGAATTGGTGTCACACCCGCTCTGGTGGGGCCCAGAGTGGCTGATGGGATCAGAAACATCTTGGCCTGTCTGTCAGACAGATGTTACTTCTTTGAGTTTGACTGGGCTCCGTGTACATGCTGTAGTCGCTGAGACGACGTCGGAGCCGGATTGGCTACTTGCTCGGTATAGCAGTTTGGATAAGCTTCTGGGTGTTACCAGTTGGATTAAGCGTTTCATACATAATTGTAGAAACCCACAGGCAAAGCGGTTGGAGCCGATTGCAGGTGCAGAAGAGCGCCGGAGCGCATTGTTGCATTGGGTCCGTGTCGTGCAGACCGGACGGTTTGAGTCAGAGCTTCGTATTTTGCGCGACGGACGCGCTAAGTTGAAGGGCGCGGTCGCTCGTTTGAACCCGTACATCGACTCGGATGGGCTTCTTCGGGTTGGAGGCAGGCTCCGGAAGGCGGATCTTCCATATGAGACTCGCCATCCTCTGTTGTTGCCCAAGGGCGGACCCTTGGTGCAGCTTTTGGTGTCTGATCGACACATTCGTAACGCCCATGCTGGGTGCAATGCTTTGTTGGCTATTTTGCAACGCGAGTTTTGGATTTTGTCTGCCCGAAGAGCAATCCGTAGTGTCCTGTTTCGATGTATTGCATGTTATAGGTTGAAGGCATCCACGATGCAACCACAGATGGGTGATTTGCCCGCTGATCGAATCCGACCTTCGAGACCGTTTGACGGCGTTGGAACCGATTTTGCCGGTCCCTTTTCGATCAAGGCTTCTCCCTTTCGTAATGCCCGTATTGTGAAGGGCTATTTGTGTGTATTTGTTTGTTTGGCCACCAAGGCTGTCCATTTGGAGGTGGTATCGGCTCTGACTACGGAGGCCTTCGTCGCCGCGTTGGATCGCTTTGTTTCGCGTCGAGGTCTACCTTCCCTTATTAGGTCTGACAATGGCACAAACTATAAAGGAACTGTAAATTATCTTAAGGATGTTTCTGTGTTTATTGATAAAAATTGTACTAGTTTAAGTCAAATTGCTGCCCAAAGGGGAATAACCTGGAAGTTTAGTCCCCCAAGTTGCCCCCATTGGGGAGGGATTTTTGAAGCGGCTGTGAAATCCGCAAAGACCCACCTCCGCCGCATTATCGGAGAAACGGCTCTAACTTTTGAAGAGCTGGCCACAGTGTTTTGTAAAGTTGAGGCGGTCCTCAACTCTCGTCCTCTCTGTCCGCTATCTCCAGATCCAAATGACTTGGAAGCTCTCACCCCTGGTCATTTTTTGGTGGGAGGGCCGTTGAATGCCCTGCCCGAATACCCGTGGAAGGATGAACGCGTATATCGGTTGTCGCGTTTTCAAATGTTGCAGCAAATGAGCCAGGACTTTTGGCGTCGCTGGTCGCTTGAATATTTGCATTTGCTGCAGCAAAGAGTGAAGTGGACAGACAGGACTGAGCCTCCCAGGGAGGGTGATTTAGTATTGTTAAAAGAGGCAAATTTGCCCTCATTGCTTTGGCGACGAGCTCGCATATTACGTTTGATTCTTGGCGGAGATGGCACTCCGCGTGTGGCTGAGGTGTTGGTCGACGGTTCGATTTTAAGGAGAGGTGTGACCTCTCTCGCCCGCCTTCCTGTAGAGTAAGCTAGCGGTCTGCTTCTCAGACCGGGACGGGGGGATGTTTGTAATATATTGGGTAAAACTAAACGCAGGCGTTTCCTGTTATCGCCGCCAGGCGTTTCGGGGTTCTCACACTGCTAGCGTGGATGGCGTCGCGTGTGGTCCGCCATTGCATTGTCCAGGGCGATATCGGTTTGATTTTAATACGCGGAGCGGTCTCGCGTCTTTTGCTTGTTGTTTAGTTTGAGTGATAATTGTGAATCTCCTGTTTGTTAAATAACTATTGAATTTGTGTTTGTGAAAAACTCTGTTATTGTGACTTTTTCTTGTGAGAGGTGAAACGTGGCTGGCTGTTCACATCTGGCTGTTCCCGAGTGAAACTACGGGAAGAAATCTATTTAGTTGTCCTGGGGAATTGAGATCTCAAGGGTTAGGTAGGGTGATTAGGAATTCCCCCTTCCCGAAGACACTCAAGTTTGGATCCGAAGAGAAAGAAGATTTAATTTGGTAAGTGTTCAATTGTAGTTAATTTATAGGTTAGGTTATCATATAGGGCCCTGTAGCTCCCTTCATAAGCTACGGTGGTAGCAGACTGCGTTAAGTTAGTTAGGTTTTAGTCGGGCAAACGTGGTGCCGCGTGGAGATTTTTTCCCGGTACTTATTTTTACCGGTGGTTTTTTCCCGGTGAAGTTCCGGTACAGAATTCTTCCCGCCGCTTCGTTTGTCCGGATTCTCTCTGCCACATTTTCTGGCAGCAGAGCGTAGTTGCTCTGCACAAAATCCTTAAATCTGTTTACATCGAAATTTCATTTACACGATTATTCATTACGTACAAACACACTCTATCGTTATTTCTTTTCATATTTTATGTATTTCATCGAAATAATGAAACATCAAAGTTTTGTTACCCATAATTTTATTTCCGCGTAAGTTTCAGTTTGCAATATATTTGAAACATCAAATATTACATTATTATGTTACCCTATATAGATAGATTAATCTGGTAGTATTGTATTGATCAAGAATAAATTTATAGCTGGTCCACTAATTATAAATGGATCACAAATCCGACTCAGAGCACCCCGACTCCACGTGGCTCAACATTGTCATATACTAGAGTGTTATTCCTTCGCGCGGAACCAGAAGGCTCGCGAAGGAGGTCCTGAGAAAATGAGGGCACGAGGCCGAAGCGAAGCGAGGGAGGGAGGTGGCGAGCGAAGCGAGACGGCGACCTCTCGAGCGGAGCGAGGTTAAGTGCCCGAATGAATCGAAGGGCCGACGGAGCGAGTCTTCTGGTGGAGCCACCCAGAAATACTTGCTTGCTGCATGCTTGCATGCTTGCTGCATGCTTGCTGCATGCTTGCTGCATGCTTGCTGCATGCTTGCTGCATGCTTGCTGCATGCTTGCTGCATGCTTGCTGCATGCTTGCTGCATGCTTGCTGCATGCTTGCTGCATGCTTGCTGCATGCCTGCTTGAATGCTTGCTGAATGCTTGCTGCATTCTTGCTGCATGCTTGCTGCATGCCTGCTGCATGCTTGCTGCATGCCTGCTGCATGCTTGCTGCATGCCTGCTGCATGCTTGCTGCATGCTTGCTGCATGCTTGCTGCATGCTTGCTGCATGCTTGCTGCATGCTTGCTGCATGCTTGCTGCATGCTTGCTGATGCTTGCTACATGTATGTGGTGCTTGCTGCATGCATGCTTGCTGTATGCCTCAATCTTGCTATACCTTTTTGCATGTTTTAAGCAACAACAAGCGAATGCAGCGTTCGATGAAACGTTATTGCGATTAAAAGTTATGATGCGCATTGTTACATATTGAAACATGTTATTATAAATGGTTACATCGATATCTTAATACATGTGTGAAATGTTAGTTTGATATATCGTTTTTCTTGGAATAGTAGAAATTTTATAACGTTTTTTTTAGGAAATGTTGTTCGATATTATGAAACTGCGATAATAAGTTTTTCGATGTTTTAAGAAAAAAATATATTAAAAAACGTGGAATAGTTTTCTGGGACATGATAATCGATGTGATAAAAATCTGTATTTTAATAGACACCCCGTTAAGTCCACCTATTGTACATAATTTTTATAATTTGTGCAATAAAGTGTTAAATAAATAAATACATGAACTCTGAAAACATAACACTAATTTTTTGGTCAATCGTGTAAAAAATACTGCGAATGAAAATAATATTATGAATATTCGAAGGATGTTGTTGCAATTACACATTATAATAAGAAGTTTTTTTTTTCACTCGTTTGAATCCGATACTTTCTTTCCTCAGTGACAATAAATTTAATTATATTCTTTGTATTTATCAAAATCATAAAAAAGGAGAGGTGTGACGTGATATTACGATTTAATTTTTCCTCCCCCAGCTAATGTGCCTGTAAAATATCAATAAGGGGTAACTGACGATTCTGACACAATATGTTAGGATACTTTTTAAATTTAATTTTTATTCACTGACGATTAGGACACCAATAAGAAAATTGTTTTGTACAGTCAGAAAGAAAATTCCAACAATACTTTAAGAGACAAAACGTTATTTAACCAGATATTTATTCGGTCATCATGTAAGGTACCTGAATCAATGATGTGTTATATACTTAATTGATGTGAATAACCAAATATACGTTTAAAATGATTTTAGTTTTTTTTTTTCAAAACACGAAATACGGAACATGTCCATGTTCACAACGCCATTTTTAAATTCACTCTCAAATATTTTGGTAACGATTTCTTCACATATTTAAAACTTTTTATCTGACTTTACTAAAAAGCTCCAATAATTTGAAGGTTTCCGGAATCGTCAGTGAAAAAAAAATAATATTAAAATTAAAAAGTGTCGATTCGGACAGAGTGTCCGAATTATGTCCAAATCATCAGTTATCCTCAATAAGTTATGTAGGTACTCATCTCAATCCAGTTAAAAACGGTTATCTGCTGACCGGTCAGATAGGTTTTTTTTGTTTAAATTTTTATAAGTAAAAAACATTTTTATTTCCTTTTAGATGACGTACTACTATTACCTCTAATATTATTACAATCTAGACCAATGTCAGACTAAAAAAATATTTTTTTCTAATATTTTTTTTACATAATTGTTAGTAGCTGTGCCCTGTGGGTTGGCTTTCTTGGTGGCTGATCTAATAAAAATAAGTCTATGTTTGACTTCGTGTCTTTAACTATATCCATGCCAAATTTCATAAAAATAGTTCAGCCATGAAAGCTTAAAAGAAAGACAGATTTACCCATTTATACATATTTTATTTTAAGGAAACGCTAAATTGTATAAATGCACAAACAAATAAAATGCACTTGCATATATTTATAACATTTATAACCCCATCTCGTAGGAGTAGGGATCTATATTTAATGTGAAAGTTTTATCGAACCTAAGCTTTATTTAGCAATTAAGTACTTCTTGTTTACATTGTTATTGGAATAACATACTTTGACAATTCACGGGCAAGATAGCTCACTTTTTATACCTATATATCTCTTGTTAATATGTCCATAAATATTTATTATTTATGACTCGCTAAGTTTTTTTTGTCTACTAAAAGTTACAGAAAACGAGTTTTAAAACTTAAAGTAAAGAAAAAGAGTCCATAACTTAGTGTAGCATCTACCAGAACGTGATACAAAATGTAGGAATTCTTTACACAAATCACTTCTAAACTTGTTACAGATAATTTCAGTACGTTTTTTTTTCAATTCTAGTGTAAACTATTACTGTTAATCTCAAAAATGTATATTCATTAAGTACAGTTTGACAATTACAAATGTGCTTATTAATAAGAACCTAGCCAATATTTTGGTCGAATTTACCGTAAAATTACCTATTTAAACCAAGAATAGGTAATTTTCGATTGCCGTCTCAGCCAACATTTTTATCATTAAATTACCTATTCCTGGTATAAATAGGTAATTTTATGGTAATTTTGACCAAAAACGTTGGCTGGGAAGGCAATCGTATGATTGACCAAAAATATTTCAAGTTTCACTGCGTATTTTTAAATATCCTATGATAATAATATTATTATGGAAGATAGTACAATTCTTGTAGATAACATACCACCAGCTTGGGGCTGAATGCCTCTAGAGACCCTGCCAGGCACATCTAGAGGTGGTCCTGTGAAATAATAAAAAAAAATCTTAAATAATCCAAAATTCAAAACAATAGAAAATCGACCGCCCGCGCTGGCGATCAAACCCGTTACCTAATTCTCGTATTCAAAGTCACTGCGAAATAATGGCGACTTGCAATGTGTGAGCGGGGCGACAATGGTCAAAAGTATGGCATTATAATATTGTCGCACCGCTCACACACTGTACACTGATAGTCGCAACAATATCGCAGCGACTTTGAATACGAGAATTAGGCTACAGGACATTTTGATGACGGACGGGACTCGATAACTACTATAATAATATAATAATAATAATATCATTTATTGTCAGACCAAGATCCATAAGTATACATTATTAAATACAATATTATAAATAAGTTCGTCGCTATTATTATCAACATAAATAAATCAATTCATATAATATTAAATTAAAGAATTACATTCACTAAATTAAATTACATATAACATTAATATTGTCGTACTCGTTCCCGAGGCACGGGAGCATGTACCTGCATCCAATGCCTCAAGAACGGGCCGTCCGTCCTTTCTGCAATGACTGCCAGGAGGCTGTTGCGACTGGCCCGCAATCTGCGAGCAATGGATGCTACTCTCTTGCGCATTGTTGCATCGAAGCAGTCAACTCTGGCTTCACTGAACATACCAGATGCGCTGCAGAATCGGGACAGTCGCAACAATATCCTGAAAGCGTTGTTATATTGAACACGGAGAGCTTTGTAGGTCTTTTGCGTGTACCGAATCCACAGGCTGCTGGTATAAAACGAGGTACAGTAGGCTCTAAACAACGTTAACTATGCCGCCATGCAGTTCGTCTAATTCAGTATACTAATAGGGATCGGACAACTTTTTTTCTGATGCTTCTTTTAAAATCTCTTTCTCTCACTCAGCCGAAAGACGTCCACTGCTGGACAAAGGGCTCCCCCAAGGATTTCCACAACGACCGGTCCTGCGCTGCCCGCATCCATGCGCATCCCGCGACCTTCACCTTCTTTGAAATATCTCACATTAATAGAAGGTGATACAAAATGTAATTAATAGAAGGTGATACAAAATATACAAATATCTCACATTAATTGGAGGGAGTGGGGGTACTCACCACGATTACATACGCCCACGCATTTTTTGGCTTTTAAAATTCCAAAATGGCTCAAAATAGCCCTGAAAGTGCACTACGCGAGCTGATCAAAGTTGTCAACAGCCTCAACGATAAAATTGCAACAATGGAGTGCAGGATTGGTGAGCAGAACACTTTACTTGCGAAAAACTCTGATGAGATTATTTTGCTGCGGGCTGCTTTGGAGGGTAGTTCGAAGTCCAACACCGGTAAAGCACCAGCACCCGTCATCGCTAACAGATTGTAGACAGCGGAAATGGTAAAATTCATTCATATGACGTCACGCGTAGAAAATGGACTTTACCTAAAAGTTTGAACACTAATAAATTAACCCTGGAGAATAAACTCGTGCTGAAAAGTCGCAACATGTGTTTAATTATAAATAATCTATCATAAAATTACATATTTTTAACAATTGTCATACCTTGTCCGGTCCCTTATTACTAGGGTATTAATATCGAGATATTATATGTACTAACGCACAGTTGTATTTCAATGGGTATAATCATATCTATTATCTAATATTATTAAATTTCAAATGCGAAAGTGAGTTTGTTTATTTGTTTGTTTGTTACCTCTTCACGCTTTATCTACTGATCCAATCTTCCAGAAATTTCGCATACACATAGTTAGAAGTACTGAGAAGGACATAGGGTACCTTTTATCCCGGGAAAAAGCACTGTTCCCGAGGGAAATTCACGCAGGCGAAGCCACGGGAAAAAGCTAGTCTGTGATAATAATGATTATGAAGAAAAACTTACTGCTGGCAACAACAACACTGGCTAGCAGAGCCAACGCCACTACTAATGTAAGGAATCTCGACATTTTTGCGACTAACCTAATAAATGCAACCAGGTCCTTTTATATCCAAACATTTTTTCTTCACCTATGACATTTTAGTAACTAGTTTTATTTGTTAGATTTAATTCTTGAACAAAAACTTGTGAATCAGGTTTCTGGTGTTTACAAAATGAAACATAAATAATAGAAAAGAACTATTGTAATGAATTGCTTTATTTTTGAAACTAACTTCTGATCTAATCACGTCCTTCGTATTCATTTTTTTTAATCTATATAACTATCTTAATACAGCCCAAACCTAGAACATCGGTTTATAATATTTATAAAATACGATATTATATAAAAATGTACTAGAAAAAAACCAGCCAAGTGCGAGTTGGGGGAGTCCTTATGGATAATGTTATAAAAGCGAAAGTGAGTTTGATTGTTTGTTGGTTTGTTACCTCTTCACGCTTTATCTACTGAACCAATCTTCCTGAAATTTTGCATACTGAAAGTACGGAGAAAGACATTGGGTACTTTTCATCCCGGAAAAAGCACTGTTCCCGTGAGAAATTCACGCGGGCGAAGCCGCGGGCGAAAGCTAGTATTATATAAATATACACTAGAAAAAAAAAACCAAGTGCGAGTTAGAAAAAAAAAACCATGTACATAATATCCATAAGGACTCCTTATGGATATTTCTATTTTCCTTATATTATAGTGATAGTGACATGACGACGACACCAACGGCATCAAAGAGAGTCCAAGACGCAGCCTGGATTCCCCGAAGCCTAACACCGTGCTTATAGTTAGGTACATTCACGGAAGGTTTTCCGAGTGGCAAGCGATAGAATTAAGCGGTGGCAACAGCTGGCAAACGCTAGAACTAGTTGGCTTTTGTCCAACAGTGGAACCTAAAAAAGTAGGCGAGAGATTTAAAATCAATGCTAGACAAACCGATAAGTAATCTAGGCGGTGCGCCTATAGCAATCCTTTTGTTTTTATCTTGTATAAACATGTCTGTAAAGACTACTCTTTCTTCTGTACCCATCTGTAATATTAAATGGAAAAAATAGAAAGTATATAGAATAGGTTATTCACCTTGTAACAACTGACCACGGCACGCGTGTGATAAATTTATTTATTTATTTACCATGAGACCACAGTAATTAAGAATTGGCATGTGATTTCACGAAGGTTCATTTTTAAGGTATTAGTAGTAGTAGTACCATGTGGAACTAGCTACATTGAACTACTGGGAACACTGGGTACCTATAGAATAGAATAATTTTATTTGCGTTAATATATATCATGTAAATGGGTCTCATGGAGAATCGTATTAATTCTTCAATGACCAAGAAATCGTATAAGGTAGTGAGCCTATTCTAAAATCGTATCTAAAACGTTGTTAATGAGGGTTTATTGATTTTAAAAATCTGCAGTTTCGTAATATTTATACAAAACCTACTCGCCCAAAACAGCAGATTTTTTTTTATTATATCAGAGTCAGTCCCATTCAAAACGTTGCTCATATTCATGAGTACTTTTACCAATAAAAAGGATGCCAATGAGTTCCCTCGGTTTCTAAAGGATCTTATCATTAGGTTAGGACATCTGGTGACTATGGAACTAACTTGGAAATTTAACCTTTCAGACAAAAAAGAATTTTCCAAATCGGTTCATGTTACTTCGAGTAATGGAGTAACATACAAACATAAAAAAAAAATATCGCGACGAATTGTTAACCTGCCCCTTTTTTTAAGTCGGTTAACAAACCTTTAAAACTCAAAAAACTTCCCAGCTTTTATTTTTAGTTAACTATAAATAAAAGTTCACATTTTACAATATTTATTACTTTTTTTAATTTTTTTCGTAATGGAAATATTAAATACTAGCTGTCGCCCGCGGCTTCGCCCGCGTGAGTTTCGCTAAGATGAAAAATCTCTCTTGGAGCTTTTCATCAGATGTTCCAGATCTTAAATTTTTATACGTCAGCAGAAAATGCTCATCAGGTTGAACGACTTTTAATAAGGCGCCATTTCCATATATGTTATAGTGTAGCTGGTCTCTTGCAGTTCTTCATCAGATGTTCCAGATTTTCAATTTTTATACGTCATCAGAAAATGCTCATCAGGTTGAACAACTTTTGTTAAGGCATTTCCATATTTCTTATAGTTTAGCTGTTCTGTTATGGTTCTTCATCAGGTGTTCCAGTTTTCAAAATCAATTATAGCCTATATGTTGCCCAGGCTTTATAGCTATACAACAAAAAAAGTTTCATTCAAATCCGTCCAGTAGTTTTTGCGTGAAACGCGTACATACATACAGACAGACAGACAGACAAGAAATTCCAAAAAAAATTTTTTCTTTCTATTATTCTTTTTAAGTGTCCCTCTATCCATTTCAGTCAAAAATACTAAATGTACAGACAAAATATTTTTACAGTTTTATTATATGTATAGATTTATTAATTTCACTTGAATTCCACATTTTCAAGGCAAACGAATAGTAGAAAAAATACAGAACTAGGTCTTCGTAGATATGACATTAACCAATCGAACCAGCAGCTCTTCTTCCTGTAAAAAAAAATTATAAAAAAATAACTAAAAAATAAACTTTGTTAATTAAAGAGGACTATTGACTGACGTATCAAGGCCCCTTCATTATCAACTTTGTCAATGGTTTTTTCAAGAATCACAAATATTTAACCTGACTATTCTCTCTCTGTCGGCCGGTCATTTACTTTTTTTAAGTTCTCATAATAAATATATATTGTCAAAATGTTTTATTATTTTTTCATTAAAAAATATATTGGGATTGCAAATTTTAGTATAAATATTTGATGGATGTTGTTGTAATTACGCATTAGGAATATTATTTTTTTTGCACTCTTTGGAATCCGTTACTTTCTTTCCTAGGTGTACAATGTACTATTTATGACCTACCTGAAATACCATCTGTAACTCCTCTGGCAAATCTGTAATAGATGCGGTCTTGTGAATCTTGAGTATTGAGGGTCTCTGTATCACGTTTACGTCTTGAGGCTGCTGCAAAATATCAATACATTCTGTCAATAATGCATTTCATTTTTTTTCTAAATTTTGCGATTTCATGCAAAAGGAAATGAAAACTTATGGGGCCGTTGACGTTACGTAGAATCATGAGTTTTTTAAGAAGCAATGTCATACATGTTCAGATATAAATCTTATATCTGAAGATTTGCTATGCGGATTTACTATAATATAAACTTTTAACTTTAGCTTGGTGCAGTAAGAATCTGTAGAAACTGCAAAATTTCACTCAACTTTCGCATTTGTATATTAGTGTAAAATGATTGAAAGAATATTTTTATACTGTACATGCGAGAATACGAGGTGAAGGAAGTCCTCTGGAAATTCTGTGATAGATGTGGTCTTGTAGTGAATCTTGATTCTCTGCATCGCGTTTAATTTTTCCTGCCCCTGCGCCTGTAAAATATCAATAAGTTCTGTAAACTCAATCTAGTTAAAACCGGTTTGTCTGATGGTTTTCATTCCTTGTTTAATAGTTCGATTAATATAGTCCTGGTGATCAAATGGTTTTTTTTATTTAAATATTTGTGAGGTAAAAAACAAAATAAAAAAAACTAAAGTACTTCTTGTTTACATGTTCTTGGAATAACTAACTTTGACAATTCACGGGCAAGATAGCTCACTTTTCATACATATCACTATAGTTGTATATTATATGTTGTTAGTTGTAGATGCTAGTTTATATCACAACGGTTGCTATGCCATGTGTGGGAAGGTGTTTAATTCCTTGCCCAAAGACCTTCAACTGCTGCCACGTTAGAGGTTTTTAAAAGAGCTATAAGCATGGCTATGTAATGAATGTTTTTATACAGTTAATGAATTTCTTGACCGACGTAAACGTAATTGACATTTATTTGATATTTTGACATTTATAGTAACGTAACAATTATTGTATCTATTAATAGTTTTATCTTTTGTTCCGTGTTTGTGTATAATATGAATGAACAATTGAAATTAATTAGATTTATTATAATTATAATTTTAGAATTGGCATGGCCAGTCTACGGCTAATGTGATGGACAATTTAATTAATGTAACAACTAATGTAACTACATTTCAGCAAATAAAGGAATTGAATTGAATATGTCAAAGCAGTGGACGTCTTTCGGCTGAGAGAAGAAGAAGAAGATATTTATTATTTATGCCTCACTTAGTTTTGTTTGTCAACTAAAATATACAGAGAATATAAATCTCAAATATTTATATTCAATAAAGTTCATCCACAGTTTGACAATTACACATGTACTTATTAATAAAAAAGCAATCGTGTGAATGACCAAAAATATTTCAAGTTTAACTGGATATTTTTAAATACCCTTTGTTAATAATATTGTTCTGAAAGATAGTACAATTATTGTAGATAACATACCACTTATAATAATAATAATAATAATAATTTTATTTCGGAAAAGTCCATAGAAATGTTAGTTACAATGTCCTTAAAACTATGTTAGTACCTTATCTACGTGTAATTGGGTCCAATGTTTTAGTATGGGCCCATCTACCCTGCCAGCAATGACTTTGAGAAGGCTGTTGGAGCTAGCGCTCAGTCTCCGCATCAGGGAGGCCACCCTCTTCCGCACTATGGCTTGGAAGGTGTCCACACGTGCCTCTGCGAACATTCCTGATGCGGAGCAGTGTCTTGGTAGCCCCAGCAGCGCTCTCAACCCGTTATTATATTGGATGCGCAGGACTTTGTGTGCATTCTGTGTATAATTGACCCATAGACTGCATGTGTAAAATACTTGATTTGGACGGAATGCCGCCAGGCCCTTCTTGTGATGGTGCTGTGAATTTTAATAAAAAAATAAATTTAAATAATCCAAAATTCAAAACAATAAAAACTAGACCACCCGCGCTGGGAATCAAACCCGTGACTCAATTCTCGTATTCAAAGTCGCTGCGATATCATGGTGACTTGAAAAGTGTGAGCGGTGCGACAATAGACCTTGGAGAAATTGCAGCAGTGGAGTTTGTTGCGCCGCCTCTTCTGCACTTGCGCTTTAAAGGCAGTAGTACCCTTAGCTTCAAGTAATTTTATGATGTAAACTAACTAAAAAACAAGTATGACGATTTAAAAGTGCTATTTTTTAGCCCATTCAAATAAAATCATTTTCATTGCATCTCATTTCATTTCAGTCAAAAGTATCGCATTATAATATTGTCGCACCGCTCACACACTGCTAGTCACCTCTGGATTAAGAACTTATTTAATAAAATAACATTATAGCTATTTTATAATACATTATAATACATAAATAAGACCGACTGTTAAACGCCATACGAATAAATAAATAAACCACGATGTCGCAGCGACTCATTAGGCCACAGGACATTCTGGTGGCGGACAGACTTGATATACTTGATAGACTTGACACTACGCCATGCAGATCGTCAAATTCGTCAATATAATTTCTAGGGTATTATCATCGAGATATTATATAATGCACAGTTATATTTCGATGGGTATTATAATGATTATAAAGAAAAACTTACTGCCATCAACAACAACACTGGCTAGCAGAGCCAACGCCACAACTAATGTAAGGAATCTCGACATTTTTGCGACTAACCTAATAAATGCAACCAGGTCCTTTTATAGTTAAACATTTATTTTTTACCTATGACATTATGATAACTAGTTTTATTTGTTATTTTTAATTATAGAACAAAAACTTGTGAATCAGGTTTCTAGTGTTAACAAAATTAGACATAAATAATAGAAAAGATCTATGTAATTAATCGCTTTATTTTTGAAACTAACTTCTGATCTAATCACGTCCTTCGTATTCATTTTTTTTTATTATTATCTATATAACTATCTAAATACAACTAGAACATGGTTTATAATGTATATAAAATACGATATTATATAAATACTAGCTGTTGCCCGCGGCTTCGCCCGCGTGATTTTCGAGAAAAGTCTTTTTGTGTTCGAAACTGTTTCCTGTGTTCCAATCTTCGATTTTTATACGTCTACAGAAAATGCTCATCAGATAACCAAGTTTTGCTAAGACGCCATTTCCGTACCTATATGTTATAGTGTAGCTGGTCTCTTGGAGCTTTTCATCAGATGTTCCAGATCTTCAATTTTTATACGTCAGCAGAAAATGCTCATCAGGTTGAACGATTTTTGCTAAGGCGCCATTTCCATATATGTTGTAGTGTAGCTGGTCTCTTGGAGCTTTTCATCAGATGTTCCAGATCTTCAATTTTTATACGTCAGCAGAAAATGCTCATCAGGTTGAACGACTTTTGTTAAGGCACCATTTCCATATTTCTTATAGTTTAGCTGTTCTGTTATGGTTCTTCATCAGGTGTTCCAGTTTTCAAAATGAATTATAGCCTATATGTTGCCCAGGCTTAATAGCTATACAACAAAAAAAGTTTCATTCAAATCCGTCCAGTAGTTTTTGCGTGAAACGCGTACATACATACAGACAGACAGACAGACAAGAAATTCAAAAAAAAATTTTTTGCTTTCTATTGTTTATTTTAAGTGTCCCTCTATCCATTTTAATCAAAAATACTAAATGTACAGACAAAATATTTTTACTGTTTTATTATATGTATAGATGTACTAGAAAAAAACCAGTCAAGTGCGAGTTAGAAGAGTCCTTATGCATATTATGAACATGGGTCGTCCCTTTGTCTGTCTTCAATACCTTTTTTCACAAAAACGCGTAGAGGTTTCTAGTTGGAATTTATATCGACTATTATTAATATCTCAGGCTTAGAAAAGAGGCGTATCTTGCCCCAGATTTTAAGTTAGACCTTCAGCAATATAACTGCGAAAACCGCATCAAATTTCATTCAGTAGTTTTAGTGTGATGCGCACAATAACGTGACAAACATACAGACAACAACGTGAGCAAATCCGCTGGCAAAAGGTAGACTGGAATATAAAAAAAAACACGTGTAATATACGTAAATGTCAACAATATTGACCTTCAGTAATCGATTTTTTTATATAACGCGGAATATTTATCCATTAACAAGCTTTTGTTCGCGACTTTGTCCGCGTATTTAATCATCTGCGATCATCACTGGTAAAGCTGCACTAAATTTAATTTAGTAAATTTTGCGTCATGCGTAATTAAACAATTAATAGTAAAAAAACTTAAAAAAAAAAAGCTTTTATTGTTACTCTCAACAAACCCTTTCAATTGATACCCATATTATAGAAATGCATTACAAATAACTATTCCGCCATCTTGGATGGTCCGCCATATTGGATTTAGAATGACGTCACATACCATATCATGCATTGTCATCCAAACTAAACGTGTATACAAAATTTCAGCTCAATCGGTTGAAGATATCTACTTCAAAACTGAGTTCTATGATTCCACCCGCCCGAACGAACATACTTAAATACATTGCAAGTTAAATAAAAGCTTTTAAAAATATAAAAGTAACATTTTGGCTTTATCCTTTAAAGACCTCTCATAAATTATAACTATCATAAATAGCATTTGTTTTTGTAACAACTATAATAAAAGAAAATCATTTCTTTTTATTAAAACTAATGACAGTATTATTTTTTTGTCTTTAAATAAGTTGCGTTGCAACGAATTACATTTTTATAACGTTTACTTTTGTACTGTTTACTTTTTATACTATTTGACTGGTCCCTACCGGTACGTTTAAAGTCACTGATACTGTCAAAGTAAGAGGTCCAACCCAATAGTACCTTCGTTTTGTGGTGTGGGCTTAACAGGTTTATGTATTGTGCCCTACGGTAAGATATAAATGGTTCCGTGAACTTGGCACCGTATCGTAAAAGTATTCTTTCAAAATCAATTTTCTTGTTTACTCTGACCACTAAAGGTAGGAATTGACTTCCATTACTTAGCCTGTTCAGGGTTGCCAACCTACCAACCAACAAAACTTTTTAATGTGTATTTGCACTTGCACTATGTTATATGCAAATCCTATGATTGATTTTTAATGGAATGAGCTCTTCCTTCCATGGTTTTTTTATAGGCAACAAAAAGGGCGTGAAAAGATTTATTCAGGTTTTATTATGTGTATAACTCATTAAAAAAAACATGTCTATTGTCTATGCTGCTTCGGCTATCAAATTAAATGTTCTTGACCAATAAGTTGTTATAGCAATATCCATGCTGATAACCATTGAGTTTCCTGGATAGAAGTCAACCTTGAACCAACATGTCTTACATTCAGTGGTGTCAGAGCACAGATAACCCCCAACAGATTGCGCTTGTATGTATGGGCGTCCGCGGTCACCGCACTTATATGCTTTTGCACAGATAAATGAAATTGCTTCATTAGTTGTTTCGTGAAAATTTCCAAAAAAATCTATTAGGTTTGTTGAGAGTGTAAAAATGAGTACATGTTGCATAAAAAAGTGCGAAAAATCATCAAGGATATCAAATCTCTATATGATGGTATAATTTTTCACATGTAAGTTTATTAATTAATTTAATATAATTACGTGCAGAGTTCACTTTATAATGGTCGAACTATGTGAAAGAGTGCGAACCTTTTGTTTGTAATATATTGGGTAAAACTAAACGCAGGCGTTTCCTGTTATCGCCGCCAGGCGTTTCGGGGTTCTCACACTGCTAGCGTGGATGGCGTCGCGTGTGGTCCGCCATTGCATTGTCCAGGGCGATATCGGTTTGATTTTAATACGCGGAGCGGTCTCGCGTCTTTTGCTTGTTGTTTAGTTTGAGTGATAATTGTGAATTTCCTGTTTGTTAAATAACTATTGAATTTGTGTTTGTGAAAAACTCTGTTATTGTGACTTTTTCTTGTGAGAGGTGAAACGTGGCTGGCTGTTCACATCTGGCTGTTCCCGAGTGAAACTACGGGAAGAAATCTATTTATTTGTCCTGGGGAATTGAGATCTCAAGGGTTAGGTAGGGTGATTAGGAATTCCCCTTCCCGAAGACACTCAAGTTTGGATCCGAAGAGAAAGAAGATTTAATTTGGTAAGTGTTCAATTGTAGTTAATTTATAGGTTAGGTTATCATATAGGGCCCTGTAGCTCCTTCATAAGCTACGGTGGTAGCAGACTGCGTTAAGTTAGTTAGGTTTTAGTCGGGCAAACGTGGTGCCGCGTGGAGATTTTTTCCCGGTACTTATTTTTACCGGTGGTTTTTTCCCGGTGAAGTTCCGGTACAGAATTCTTCCCGCCGCTTCGTTTGTCCGGATTCTCTCTGCCACATTTTCTGGCAGCAGAGCGTAGTTGCTCTGCACATTTTCTGGTAGCAGAGCGTAGTTTATCTACCCTCTATTTGTTCGTTTGTAAAAAATAATTAATTGTTTGTAAAAATTATTAGATTTTTCTTAGTTTGTTTGTATAAGAATATTTGTAACCTTTTTTGTATTTGTTTGCGGTTTGTACCGTGCGTTCCGGGTTTGTGCCATTCTCATACCTACCGCGGTTCTTCGTGTAGTTGCTTGATTTTGTTGTTTTTTATTTACCTTTTGTTATTTTTTGTTTGTGACTTGACGCGATGGCGAAGGCCTCCAATGCTAGGGCGACACTCGCCAACGAATTGAGATGGTTTGTGACGGCCGGAGGACTCCTGTCCCGGAAGGACAGGGAGGGCGCCATACTGCTAAGAGCGGATCACCTCCACTCACGATTGATTAGCGCGGAAGCGGCCATGGCGGCGCTTACCGAAGCCGACCTTACCCCGGAGGCCTACGCAGGTCACATGGCGGACATGGACCAGATCCTGAGTCTGCACGATGATATCGCGGAGGCGGTGACCGCAATAAGGGCGAGACAGGCTGGCGGACCAGCCCCTCGCACACCTGTTAGACAGGAAGGACCAGCGGTTACTGGTCGGCTCCCCACCCTTCAGCTGTCCCACTTTGGGGGTAGGATGGAGGAGTGGGTAGCATATAAAAATATGTTTGAGTCCCTGGTCGTAGCACGACAGGATTTGTCGAAGGCCCAGAAGATGGCCTACCTCCTCTCCACTCTTGAGGATGAAGCGCGGTCGCTCATCCAGCACCTCCGGGTGGAGGACGACCAGTACGATACGGCTTGGGAGTTATTGAACTCCCGCTACCAAAACTTACGTTTGTTAGCGGATGCGCACGCCGCACAGTTGATGGCCCTGCCCAAGGTGGCCAACAGGGCACAGTTGCGCCTGCAGTTGCTCACGCCCGTTACAGTGGCCTGTAACGCGCTCCGCACACTGGGGCTGCCGGTGGACCAATGGTCTTTTTTGTTGGTGCACATTGTATTGGGCAAATTGCCCAATGACATCCGCTCGCGGTTTGAGCGCGAAAATGCGGAGCGGGATAGCACCACCCTACCAACATTCACTGACTTGGTGAAGTTTTTGGAGTTTGAGGCACGGGCTGCTGAGAATACCATGACGGACTCAGCGCCATCCAGAGCGCCTGAACGTAGGCCCTTGGAACCCTCATGGCGAGGGAGGCCCCAACAGGGACGGCAACCGCCACCGCGTGGAGCTGGTGCGCGGGTTGCACACACGGCAGCAGTCGCGAGGGACGCGGACTGCCTGCAATGTGGTCGGATGGGCCACAGCCTGCTGCAATGCAGGGACTGGCAGGGACTGCCAGTACAAGATCGGCGCCGCATGGCAAAGCGGCATGAACTTTGCTTTTATTGTTTGGGCGGTCACTATGCACGTGACTGTCCCAGTGCCATACCATGCAGTGCATGCCGTGGGCAGCACCACGCGATGCTTTGCATGAACCGCAACGGGGATGGCACCCGGATGTTGAGGCAGGGGTCCCCTATGGGCGGGGGCGCTCCTGCGCGAAGCCCTCCACCACCGGACGGAGGACGCGGCTTCGCTCGTCGCACCCCCTCGGGAGGGGGTCGCGTACCTGCGCGGGTCTTGGCGGACCGGGACCACGCGCCCCAAGGTCATGGCCAGTATGTAGCTGGCCAGGCCCCGGATAGGGCCCCCATGGGCGGGGGCCCTAGATCGGACGTGAGAGTGGGGACACCCCCTCCACGCGGGTTACCAATACCCAACACATGCAGCCGCAGCGGTTTTCTCCGCCGCTGCACGAGTACCCACGGCTGGAGTACCACCCGCCGTACCATATGTATGGCCGGGCCGCGGGTTATGCCCCCCTCAGATGGGGATGTGCACTCGCCCGCCATATTATCCGGGTCAGTGGCGCGCCCCTGGTTTGGAGAGAGTGGGGAGCCCGTAACTAGCTTGCTCCCTTGCTGGGACAGAGCCGCGGACGGTTCTGCTCCCTACCGCGGTGGTCCGCGTATGGGGTCGTAGGGGGAAGCCATTAATTTGAGAGCTCTGTTGGACTCAGGGGCTCAAAGCAGTTTGGTTACCACTCGAGTGGCACGCCAGTTAGGTTTAGTCGTGGAAGACTCGCCTGTGCCACTTCTTGGAGTTGGTGGCATACAAGTGAAGTGTCTGACGGGCCAGACACTTGTCACCTTTTCTTCGCTGAAGTCCTCCACAATGAGGATCACGACTTCGGCTATGGTAATGGATACCATTGCGGGTTGGCACCCCTCGACAGACATACCGCCGGGTGTGTTGTCTTTGGTTTCGGGTCTGGATTTGGCCGACCCCTTTGTCTTTCATCCCGGCCCAGTGGACTTGCTCCTGGGCTCGGACGTATTGGGTTGGATTTTGTTGGGTACACAGAAGGCTCTGGGTTCGTCTTCACTGATGGCAGTGTCTACTATCTTTGGTTTCGCCCTGATGGGCCCTGTGTTTGATAATAGCACCGTGGAGGAGCCACCGGTCGTCGCATCTGCGTCCTTGGCCAAGACCATGCAAAGGTTTTGGGAGGTGGAGGAGCCACCTATGAGTTCCAGGATGGATCCGGAACACGCTGAGTGCGAAGCCCTTTTTCGATCGACCACGGAGAGGTTGCCCTCCGGTCGGTTTGTAACTAGGTTACCCTTTGTTGCCTCTCGTCCTAGCCTAGGGCAAAGTAGGGCGCTTGCGGAGAAACGACTGCTGTCCATGGAGCGACGCATGCAGCGTGACCACGTACTTCGCGATAAATATATTGAATTTATGCGCGAGTACGAGGATTTGGGTCACATGTCTCCGGCTCGAGTTGATTGGAGCTCAACTGAGCATTATTTTTTGCCCCACCACGCGGTGGTGAAGGCCTCAACAGGCAAATTGAGGACCGTCTTCGATGGGTCCGCACCCACTTCGAACGGGGTTTCGTTGAATCTGTGTTTGCATTCGGGTCCCAAATTGCATAGGGATATAATTGACATCATCTTGAACTTTAGAAGACATCAAGTGGTTTTTGGCGCGGACATCCGGATGATGTTCCGCCAGACAGTCATACATCCTGAGGACAGGCGATTCCAGTTGATACTCTGGCGTGAGCGCCCTGAGGATCCTGTGACGGTGTATGAACTCAATACAAACACGTATGGTTTGAAATCTAGTCCCTATATCGCCATCAGATCATTGCTTGAATTGGCAGAGCGGGAACGGATCCGCTTTCCCCGTGGGGCTTCCGTGCTGTCACGTGACTTGTATGTTGATGACGTGTGCACCGGAGCCCAAAGTATTGAGGAGGCCCTCCTACTGCGGGATGAATTGATTGAAATATTGAAGACAGGTGGCTACGAGCTACGTAAGTGGTTGTCCAATGAGCCTAGAGTTCTAGAAGGGATCCCGGAGGATCACCAACAGAACCCTCACCTGTTTGAGGATGTGGATGATCCCAACAGGATAGCGGTGCTGGGCATGCAGTACCAGCCGCTAACCGATATTTTCACATTCCAAGTGGACTTGGAAATACCAAAGGTCTGGACTAAGAGAACGGTGTTGTCCGTAATAGCCCGTATGTTTGATCCAAGCGGTTGGATCAGTCCAGTGATATTCTCTGCGAAGTGTCTTCTTCAGAGACTTTGGACTTTGGGCGTCTCGTGGGACGAGCCGCTGTTTGGTCCTCCATTGGATGATTGGCTCGAGTTGTTTTCATCGATTAAGGAAGTCAATCGGATTGCCTTGCCTCGTCGAATATTGCCCCCGGGAAATGTCGAGCCAGCCTGCATGGCTTTTGTGACGCGTCGGAGCGAGGCTACGCCGCGTCAGTCTATATGCGGACAGTTGACGCCGATGGCCGGGTCAATGTCTCGCTTTTGTTAGGGAAGAGCAAGGTCGCCCCCATCAGGACTAGGCTGACTATTCCCAAGCTTGAGTTGAGTGGAGCTCACCTTCTCTCTAAATTGTTGCATCACGTTGCCAGTGAGCTGGCGGCCACGGTCGAGATACGAGACATCTTCGCCTGGTCGGATAGCCAGGTCGCGCTTGCATGGTTGCGCGCGGCCCCACATACCTTGGAGGTTTTTGTGGGAAATCGGGTTTCCCAAATCCAGAATATCGGAATTGATATAACATGGAGACATGTGCCGGGAGAGCTTAACCCAGCGGACTGTGCTTCCCGAGGTTGTACGGCACCAGAATTGGTGTCACACCCGCTCTGGTGGGGTCCAGAGTGGCTGATGGGATCAGAAACTTCTTGGCCTGTCTGTCAGACAGATGTTACTTCTTTGAGTTTGACTGGGCTCCGTGTACATGCTGTAGTCGCTGAGACGACGTCGGAGCCGGATTGGCTACTTGCTCGGTATAGCAGTTTGGATAAGCTTCTGGGTGTTACCAGTTGGATTAAGCGTTTCATACATAATTGTAGAAACCCACAGGCAAAGCGGTTGGAGCCGATTGCAGGTGCAGAAGAGCGCCGGAGCGCATTGTTGCATTGGGTCCGTGTCGTGCAGACCGGACGGTTTGAGTCAGAGCTTCGTATTTTGCGCGACGGACGCGCTAAGTTGAAGGGCGCGGTCGCTCGTTTGAACCCGTACATCGACTCGGATGGGCTTCTTCGGGTTGGAGGCAGGCTCCGGAAGGCGGATCTTCCATATGAGACTCGCCATCCTCTGTTGTTGCCCAAGGGCGGACCCTTGGTGCAGCTTTTGGTGTCTGATCGACACATTCGTAACGCCCATGCTGGGTGCAATGCTTTGTTGGCTATTTTGCAACGCGAATTTTGGATTTTGTCTGCCCGAAGAGCAATCCGTAGTGTCCTGTTTCGATGTATTGCATGTTATAGGTTGAAGGCATCCACGATGCAACCACAGATGGGTGATTTGCCCGCTGATCGAATCCGACCTTCGAGACCGTTTGACGGCGTTGGAACCGATTTTGCCGGTCCCTTTTCGATCAAGGCTTCTCCCTTTCGTAATGCCCGTATTGTGAAGGGCTATTTGTGTGTATTTGTTTGTTTGGCCACCAAGGCTGTCCATTTGGAGGTGGTATCGGCTCTGACTACGGAGGCCTTCGTCGCCGCGTTGGATCGCTTTGTTTCGCGTCGAGGTCTACCTTCCCTTATTAGGTCTGACAATGGCACAAACTATAAAGGAACTGTAAATTATCTTAAGGATGTTTCTGTGTTTATTGATAAAAATTGTACTAGTTTAAGTCAAATTGCTGCCCAAAGGGGAATAACCTGGAAGTTTAGTCCCCCAAGTTGCCCCCATTGGGGAGGGATTTTTGAAGCGGCTGTGAAATCCGCAAAGACCCACCTCCGCCGCATTATCGGAGAAACGGCTCTAACTTTTGAAGAGCTGGCCACAGTGTTTTGTAAAGTTGAGGCGGTCCTCAACTCTCGTCCTCTCTGTCCGCTATCTCCAGATCCAAATGACTTGGAAGCTCTCACCCCTGGTCATTTTTTGGTGGGAGGGCCGTTGAATGCCCTGCCCGAATACCCGTGGAAGGATGAACGCGTATATCGGTTGTCGCGTTTTCAATTGTTGCAGCAAATGAGCCAGGACTTTTGGCGTCGCTGGTCGCTTGAATATTTGCATTTGCTGCAGCAAAGAGTGAAGTGGACAGACAGGACTGAGCCTCCCAGGGAGGGTGATTTAGTATTGTTAAAAGAGGCAAATTTGCCCTCATTGCTTTGGCGACGAGCTCGCATATTACGTTTGATTCTTGGCGGAGATGGCACTCCGCGTGTGGCTGAGGTGTTGGTCGACGGTTCGATTTTAAGGAGAGGTGTGACCTCTCTCGCCCGCCTTCCCGTAGAGTAAGCTAGCGGTCTGCTTCTCAGACCGGGACGGGGGGATGTTTGTAATATATTGGGTAAAACTAAACGCAGGCGTTTCCTGTTATCGCCGCCAGGCGTTTCGGGGTTCTCACACTGCTAGCGTGGATGGCGTCGCGTGTGGTCCGCCATTGCATTGTCCAGGGCGATATCGGTTTGATTTTAATACGCGGAGCGGTCTCGCGTCTTTTGCTTGTTGTTTAGTTTGAGTGATAATTGTGAATTTCCTGTTTGTTAAATAACTATTGAATTTGTGTTTGTGAAAAACTCTGTTATTGTGACTTTTTCTTGTGAGAGGTGAAACGTGGCTGGCTGTTCACATCTGGCTGTTCCCGAGTGAAACTACGGGAAGAAATCTATTTATTTGTCCTGGGGAATTGAGATCTCAAGGGTTAGGTAGGGTGATTAGGAATTCCCCCTTCCCGAAGACACTCAAGTTTGGATCCGAAGAGAAAGAAGATTTAATTTGGTAAGTGTTCAATTGTAGTTAATTTATAGGTTAGGTTATCATATAGGGCCCTGTAGCTCCCTTCATAAGCTACGGTGGTAGCAGACTGCGTTAAGTTAGTTAGGTTTTAGTCGGGCAAACGTGGTGCCGCGTGGAGATTTTTTCCCGGTACTTATTTTTACCGGTGGTTTTTTCCCGGTGAAGTTCCGGTACAGAATTCTTCCCGCCGCTTCGTTTGTCCGGATTCTCTCTGCCACATTTTCTGGCAGCAGAGCGTAGTTGCTCTGCACACCTTTCTTTTGTCTTCTTTCTGGTCTTTTGCAAGCATCTCTTTCTTTCCCTTTTTCTCGTTAACGTTAGCTACCGCTCCCGACCCCCGCGTACTTCCTCTAAGTTTGGTAACTTTTGACGCGAACAAGCATTTAATGATACTCAATCTATTAGGGGTTATCTGTGGGTCAGAGAAAGCAGTTCTAAAATATATTTTACTAGCATGGGCCCGGGACTTTGTTCCCGTGGGAATTTCAAGAAATCCTCTCCTAGTGCTCCCCTGCACTCCCTAAGGAACCAACATGCTAATTTTCAGCTTTCTACGCCAAGTAGTTTTGGCTGTGCCTTGTCTGTCAGTCACTCAGTGACGAAGGAATTTTATATCCCTATATTTAGTTATAATTAAATAATGTAGAAATAAATACATTTGTAATTAGTAATAAATACATTTAGATAAACATATAATGCATTCACGTTTTTGGTTAGCGATCTAGTTTAGTACCTATATTATGTTGAAATTGTTACGGAATTGTATGTGATTGTTAACTGTTGTGTTTGCTTAATAAATAAAATAAAAATAAATAAATAATTTTTATTTTAAGTTAAAATTAAATATTTTATAAAATAAGAACTTTTGGCAACCCTGAATCTCCAATTTTTCTAAGAAAGCAGTTTAAAAAGATCCGATAACCGAATTTTCAATTAAGTGTCATAAGTGTGGCATGGCATGTTTTCCGGAAATTTATTTTGGGGTAATTTCGTACGTGCGCATGATCATTATAGTAATTGTAGGTCTTGGACGGCGACTGCGTACTTCTAGCATTGAATTGTATTAATATATAAATGAAATCACCCAGAATCGAGCTGCACACTGGGAATATACTCCGGTGAGAATTTCGGGACATATTCTATTCAAGCCACTGAATATAGGGATATATTCTATTCAGTGGCTTCCCTGCGCTTCTTCATACATATTTTTGTTTTGTATTAAATTTGAGTATTAAAAAACAATAACAGGTAAGTTAGTTGTAGTAACAGCCAAAAAAGTTACTGTGTAGCATATTTTGTTCACGGTGTGAGTGTTAGCCATTGGTGATGTGTAAAAAGCGACCTCACCTGGACGTCTTGTTAAGGTTTCAATTGGCCTATAATTACCTGTTTAAGGTAACACCTTAATTAACTTACTGTGCCCTTTTTGGCTCATTATAAATTGTTATCTTTCGGGTACACGCGCTTTTTATGTTAATACTCCAAAGCGGGCAAAGATCTATTTTATCATCTTTTAATTTATGTATCCGTTCATTTCTCTCTCTCTCTCTCAGCCAAAAGACGTCCACTGCTGGACAAAGGCCTCCCCCAAGAATTTCCACAACGACCGGTCCTGTGCTGCTCGCATCCATGCGCATCCCGCGACCTTCACCAGGACGTCGGTCCATCGAGTGGGAGGCCTGCCAACACTACGTTTTCCGGTTCGTGGTCGCCACTCGAGAACTTTTCTGCCCCAACGGCTATCTGTTCTACGACCCGTTCATTTCTATATACAAATAAATAAGTAAATTATTTTCATAAATTTTGATGCAATTAAAATTTTACGGACCCACGAGACAAAAGTGTTATTTGCTATTCTGCCACAAAACAAATTAAGAACGAAAGTACTTTTAGCTTCCTCTCCCGTTCATAAGAAACGTACCAGAATCCACTGTCCCCTGTGTCCGTTCAGTGGTCCTCTGAATTTTGCACCTTGTTTCTTCTTGTTCCCACTTTATCGGAAATAAAGTTTATTCTCCATTCGTATCTTGTAATTTAAACACTCGCTAATTGAACACGCAATCAGAAAAAAAGCAAAAATTGTAAGGCCGCTTGTACACACGACAGACTGATATTTATGTTTTTCTTAAGTTTTAATTGTATAATAATTATAACAATTAAAATATACTCAAAAATAGACTAAACTATACTTAGAAATAAACGAAATACTTCATCACTTGGAATGAAAAAAAATATAATTTTCTTGACATAGTTAATGGAGTAGTTTGCTATTGCATTTTCCATTACATACTTTAGCTGATAAAACATCACCGAATGTAAGTTTCCTCATGATGTTTTCTATCATCGCAAGCTACTTATGGTATATCAAAATTACCGTACATGAGTCAGGAATAGTAAACAAAACCACGAAATCAGAAATTATTTTTTGAAATTTGGCCTTCAAAGACGGTTTTTTTTCACGTCAAAAACTAATTATATAATCATAGTATATTATGTCTCCAAGCTACAAACTACTAGCATTTCGGAACGACCACTGCTGACGAGACAGGAGTAGCATATGAACTTGACGTACAAATGGGCATCTTAACTTCGATCAACAATACACCTTAATTAAAGATTTCATACAAAATCAAAGCGTAAAACGTCCGTGTTGATTGAATATACCTTCGATCAAAAATATACCCTCAGTCAAAGCAATACATATCGTAATGCAATGGACCGAACTGTCAGAAATAAGAGCACACGCTTATAGTGTGTTCTTATTTTTCGGGCAGTTTTCAGAGCTGTCACCTTTAATCTAAAGTCCGTTTATTTGTAATTGTACTATTATGTAAATCTTACCATGTCTTTTTATGATTTAACAACAATATAAATTAAAATAGACTTTTTAGGAAATTATTTTCGTGGTTAATAAATGTATTACTTTAGAATGTTTAGGTTTGAACTAATATTTGATTTATTTTCAACAAAATTCAAAAAAGTACTGTGAAGATTGTTTACACAATAAGACAATTAGAAAAAAATGGAGTTTAAGTGTATTATTTTTGATCAAAGCATCTGAATCACTCGTCCACTATAGTTGTCTGGCGAAAAAACGTGTGTAAAAGACGCTTAAGTAAAATGCTAATGATGCTAATCTGAGATCATTGCATGTCATCGGCTATTCAGATTAAGTTTATGTCAATATCGCATTACTATTTATTGCTTTAGACTGGAAATTATGTGAATGCTCAGTGGATAACGTATTTCTCTTACAGGTTTGTATAACGCTCTACTCAGGGCGTACATGGTACCTACAGGGTTTGTTGTAGAAATATCAATACTTACTACTTTATTACGTTGTAGAAAATATAAATATGTACTACTGCAAACTTGTCTTATAGTCGATGATACGGAGAAAGTTTTTTACAGACGAACTGAATTTATTTTTAAGTTGTTAGGTATTAGACTATTATTGTTGCCGTTCATGCATTACATTTTTTTCACACATATTCGTCGATAAATAGATATTCATGGCAGTTCCAAATATTTTTTAGGGTTCCGTACCTCAAAAGGCAAAAACGGAACCCTTATAATTATAAGATCACTTTGTTATTCGTCTATCTATCAATTTCTTTTTTCACAGGAACGCTTAAATGTATCAAGTTGAAATTGATATCGAATAATGGGATCCACGATCTTTTTCAACAAAAAAAAATTGGGTGGGGCTGTGTCGGTGGACACGGCCGTTGGTTTTAACGTGAAACGTCTATGTCAGCGAGTCGCTTTTAAAGATTAGATTAAAAGAAAACAAAATGGTCTACGTTCTTAATATTTTATTTCGATTTATTCTATACAAACATACACCTTGTATTCTATACAAACATGTAACTTGAAAACATAATACTTAAAATAAATTGCATGTGCATAAGGCTGTTTTTGGTTTGATGTGATAATTTATTTGTGATATTCTTGTATATACTCAAGATGATACAATAAAGATGGTGCCCACGCTTTACAAAATATTTTTTTCAAAAACAGTCATTTTAATAACAACGTTTTTTATAAACTACACATTTTAAAAACATCTGGGTGTACAAACTAATCCTTTTTTATAAAATGATTATTTTACAAACAAACTACTAGATAAATATTGATTTTACAAACAAATTACTGAACAAAGACTTCAATTGGTAAAACATGGCAAGATAAAATATCTTATGACAAAATACATCGTTCGCTAAACATTATTTACCAAAACTAACTAAAAGATATGAAGTTTTAAATGTCTACATAAGCGAAGTCCCCTACATATTCACCGGGAAATTTTGTATTAAGGAAATAAATGTTGTGGTCTTTTACTTATTCTTTAAATCTCTCTCGAACCAAAGTCGATCACAAACATTGCAAGATAACCCAAACGGATTTTCTTCGAATATAGTTTTGAAGCGATTATCCGCCATCGCCAATGATTTTGCATAACATCACTTCGACTACTGTTAAAGTTCCCCAGTTCACTAAACGGATTCCACATTTGTATGGGTTGTATGTATATCTTCATCTGTTACGTCCATTGCAATAAGTACATCTTCGGTAGCAATGCTCGTGGAGTCGATGTTGTTCAAGTTTGAAGTTGTTTGTTGTTGAGTTTGTTAAGCCATGGGACCCCCTCTTAAACAACGAATAAATAATAAACCCAAATCTATCTCGTTGCCACAATAATATCAGTGTGATTCAAATCGGCTCTCCAGGAGGATGTTATCGATGCTGTCTCCTAGCGGCGCGGTTACCGTCACTTTATAATTAAGAACATAATATTATAATACTATGTAAGTTCCAATCGAAAGAGCAGACGAACTTTCTAGGATAGGAGCAGATGAAACTTTCGTGGGACCTGAACCCAGACTACCCATAGCTTATGGGATAACGAAAGGCGTCATCAAGCATAGAATGAAAGTTGAATCCAAAGAAGATGGAGAAGAACTAGAAGTTTAAGACAATCTAAAATCTTCATCAAAGCAGCAGACCAAAAGAAATTAAAACACCTACTTAAATTGAGTATTAATAACATTAGAATCATCATAGGGATCCTCACAGGACACTGCCAACTGAATAGACACCTCACAGTGATTAAGCAAAGAAAACCTATCTGTCCCAGCTGCCTGGAAGAGGAAACTCGCTTTCATCTAGTAGCAGAGTGTCCCGCTTACGCTGCTGCGAGGAGAGAAGTAATAGGCTCAGACCCCTATATGAAAATGATCTTAGCAACATTACAATAGGGCAGTTATTAAAATTCTGCAAAGTGACAGGTAGATTCAGTGGGTCGCCACCAACTTAAGTTACCAGGTAACTCAAAACCCTATACGGGTCTCGGGGAATTGGGTGAAATGGTCCCAGCATATAAGTGGACTGATCACCCGTCTGGTGCTCGCGCTGGCGTCCTCATATAGTAAATAGTAAATAAATAAAAGTTCCAATCGAGAGTCTTGGAAGAAGGAGAGAGGCATTTGTCCAGTACAGGGATATTGATGGCTGTTAAATAAAAAAATAATAAATAAATGTAAGTTCCCGCGGCTTTCAGTCTTCCCGATAAACTCAAAAACTACTAAGACAAAGTGATTCATGAGGAAGGCTTAGATACTTACATAATAAGGTAGGTATACTTACATAATTTAATATTATTTTGTGTATATTAGTTGAACGGATTTTGATGCGGTTTTCAATTTTAGGTAGGAAACTTCTTCAGTAAAGTGTACCTATATAACATTTTCACCTGTGCGAAGGCGGGCCAATATATATAAATTATTATAACACCAAGCCAGGCAACGACCTGCATTCGTCTAGTGTCTGTGTAGATATGCCGGTTGTCTAATTGGGTTGGGCAAAAGGTACTGATCTCTATAGATCTATTGACTACACGACCAAGCCAACTAGACGTGTTTCCAAGTTTAATAGAGCATATATTTCATAATAGTACATAATAATCATGTCTAAGCGTACTAACCGTGCCAGTATCTTCACTGTCCATAGGTACAGCAATAATATAGCTGAAGTGCTCGAGGAATCAGCGGCAATAGCAGCAGCTCTTAGGCGCTCCTGAAACCGCCTCGCTCGTTCGGTGCCAGACATTGGGGTGCTAATGCGTGGCCTATTATGACTCTCTCTCTCTCTGCGAGGACAACCGGGATTTGTAACTACTACATAGGGCGCACTGTAAGTTTCCGGAACTGGCCACTTACATAAACAATATTTAAAAATTTATTGCAACATTTGAAAATAGAACTCTTTGGCTGTAGAATGCAGTTTGTTTCATCTGACTGTCTTTTGTTTTTACCTTGTGGCGCCATTTAAAAAATTGTGTGTCTGCATCAACATGGATTTAACTCGGGAAAATTTTCGTAGTATGATTTTCTACGATTAGTGTAATTTGACAGCTCAACAGAGCATCGCTCGGCTTGAAACAGCTTTTGGCAATGAAGCACAATGCAAGACAACTGTTTATAGCTGGTTTGCAGAATTCAAGCGTGGTCGTATCAATCTCAGTGACGAATCTCGCGATGGTCGGCCGTCCACCGCTGTGACCAACAAAAACATCAATGCTGTGCGCCGTATGATTGAAACAGACAGGCATGTGACCTACCATGAAATGCGCGCATCCTTAGAAATAGGCATGAGTCAAATACATTAATCCTACACAAACATTTGGGTGTGAGAAAGCTGTGCTCGCGGTGGATCCCACACAACTTGACCGAGGCTCAAAAAACGGACCGCGTCACTTGGTGCAGTGCCATGCTTATCAGATTCAACGAAGCTGCGTCAAATTTGGTGTGGGACATAGTAACAGGTGACGAAACATGGATTTATTACTACGATCCCAAAACAAAGCAGCAATCGAGCGTATGGGTCTTTCAAGATGAGCCGAAACCAACCACAGTTGCGCGCGTGAAAAGTGCATCTAAGCGGATGATTGCTTCTTTTTTAATAAAACTGGACACGTGGCTACTGTTGCTTTAGAGAATCGTCGTACAGTGAATAGTGACTGGTACACGACCATTTGTTTGCCGGAAGTTATTGACGAACTCCGTAAAAATAACCGTAAACGCCGTATCATCCTGCACCACGACAATGCTAGTTCTCACACGGCCAGACAGACAAACGACTTTTTGAAGGCGAAAAATGTAGAACTCATGAGTCATCCTGCATACAGTCCCGACCTGGCACCTTGTGACTTTTTTCTGTTCCCAAAAATTAAGAACCAATTACGCGGTCAACGATTTTCATCACCAGAAGAGGCTGTCGAGGAGTATGAAAAACACGTTTCAGAGATCACCACAGAGGAGTGGCACAAAAGTTTTCAAAACTGGTTTCATCGAATGAAAAAGTGCATAGACGCCAAGGGAGATTATTTTGAAAAACAATAAATTAATTTTGTACCTTTAATAGTATTTTTTCATATTCATTCCGGAAACTTATAGTGCGCCCCACGTATTAGGTTTAGTTTTCCTCATTTTCCTTTAATTTAATTTATAATGTTTGTTAGAAAGATTTGATCCTTTTGATTAACTCCATCGATTGATACCATAAAAAAACAGGTGTTATTTTTTTGTATTGTAGCCAGTTCGATTCCCGGGCGTGGCAAATGAATTTTCAAAAAACTTTGAATGCAGATTTAATTATTTTTTAAATAAAGCAATGTTTCTTTAAAGAAAAATTTGATGTCTTCAGGATTAAGGTTACTTTCCCTGAAAGAGAAGTAAATTCCATTCGTCTTGATAGTGTTAAAACGCTGCCAAATCTGTTTCACTCGACCGATATTGGATATTAGTATACCACTGTGTAGCCTAGAACCTCCTCTTTTCGATGATAGGTGTGACTTATATTTCATCCTGGGTTTTGCTCGGGCTGTGGCTCAAAACGTAATTTTTTATTTTTTTTTATTCTTTTTGGTTATTTTGAAGTACAAATATTATTCAAATTACTTTTATTTTTAATTTAATCAATAGTTCTCAATAATATCTATAAGTAGACGAAGGAATCATCGCTCTATCACTAATGAGTCGTGAGTAATACTACATTGAAATTTTCAAAACGGCGTTTTTCGTAATTTCACGCGGCGGCTCCCCCCGCCCCTCCCGTAGGGTTCCAACCTTATCTCAAGGTCTTAACACCAAACTGACTATATAAGCTAAATAATGATACTAGATTCATGTTTCTAAGACTAATAGTTTTGAAGTTATTAAGGTGAGACGATATATCCCATTTCGTTACGGTCTGAAATCCTGGCATGGTACCCGTATGGCGCTGATTTTAAAGACGTTTCACGTCAAAATAATAATCAAAATGATAAGACAACGCGATCAGGACATATTACCGTAAATGTTGCGATTTTTTGCATATTTTGCGATTTTAGAGAGAAATCAAAACCTATGGGTTACTGCGTGATTCCTACTAAAAAATATAGTCTAACCATCGCATAAAATTTGTATGAGAATATCTTACGAGTATGAATTAATAGCAAGATAATTTTAATTCTCGTTAGCAATATTTATATCGCTATGTTAATTTGTAAAGCTTATGGAAACATGCTCAGGCGCAGGTGTATCAGTGTACTTTATGTTGGGTTTATTTAACTTATAACTTACTGTAAAGTTTGTGAACTTGTTATAATTTTATATGAAAGTTGAATTGAATGAGACTATGTCGAAACGCTTGGCTATGTAACGCTTGTTCGGGTGACAGTGACGATGTGGTCAAAACCAAAATCAAACACAAATATTATTTATTGAAACTTGGCCTTCAAATAAAGCTCTTTTTCACGTCAAAAACTAATAATATAATCATAGTTTATTATATTTAAAAGCTACAAACTACAAGCATTTCGGAATGACCACTGCTGAGAAGAAATGCCGAAAGAAACTCATGAAACAGTCTTGGTCGCCTAACATGCACTCACTATAAATAATAAATAAATTAGTGGTCGCAATCATTAATTATATAATAATTAGTAATTATATTTTTACTTTTTGACTTAAATAAAAAAAATGTTTATTTAACTGTAGGTACAGCACATTGTTGCGTTAAAGTAGTTGTAACTTCTTTAATTAAGTAACACTTAGCTAGTAGAGGTAATATCTTGACAACTAATATGTAATGTTGTGAAGAACTGGTTCTAATACTTGGTATCAGAAGTGATATTATTTGCCAATTTGCATGGTTTTTACAATAGGTATACTTGTATAATATTATAGTTTGAAATGGTAGAACAAACATACCTACTAAAAAAAATATTATTTTCAAGCCTTCCGTGGGATTTCTTCCACTTAAAAAAGTGTGGCCTCTATAAATCTCCTTTAAAACAGCTTGATATCTTAGCTAAATTTAAAAGTAAATCGGAATACATTGTATAAAATTTGCTATAAAAATATTTCATCCCACAAAAACGTATCGTCGCTTACAAATTGTTCGGAAACTGTTTCATACATGTCATTTCAATTGTATGAACACGTCGGAATCTCACACCACTTAGTTTCGAAGAAATGGGAACATCGACACGCACACGTACTAATCTTTAGAGGATTTCAATCGGTCCGTGGTAGAAGTCAAAAAATAAAAGCGTTTTTTACAAACATTTATCTTTAAAAAAAAATAAGTTTACTTAATAGATTCTTAATAAATAAATAAATAAATAAAAAATAAAAAAGCCTTTATTCTTCTATCCCACAGTATTACATAATTTAGTATTCATTCGATTTAGTTTTAATACTTGTTTACTTTGAAATATAATATTTATAATTAAATGTTAGTAATGGTTTTTCGTTTAGTTTTCACTGGGAATAGACCCCTCTTGGGTATAGGCCTCCTCCATAATATTCCATTGTCCTCTATCCTGTGCAATTTCTTGCCAATTGTTGCCAGCTGTTCCTCTGATGTCATCTGACCATCGTGTTTTTGGTTTCCCTGGTTTCCTCCTGCCGGCTCCAGGGCCTTTCCACTTTGTACAGAGGATTGTCCAGCGATTTTCTTTGTATCTGGCTAAGTGTCCTGCCTAGCGCCAATTCATTTTAAGTGTGTAGGTTAGAGCGTCTATTATTCTGGTCTTCTTTCTGATTGTTTTGCACCTTACTTTGTGTATTTTCCTTATATTGATAATGCTCCTTTCCATAGCTCTTTGGCAAGTGTTGATTTTACTTTTTGTTTTTTTGGTATGTGCCCATGTTTGACAGTCGTAACTTAGAGACGGTAGTAGGCAGGTGTCTAAGACTGCTCTCTTCATTGGTATCGGATAGTCGCCTTTAAGTACCTCTTTTGATGCCCAGAATTTGTTCCACGTTATAGCAATTCTTCTATCAATTTCTTCTTCGGTGTTTTGTTCGCTAAAAGATTCTTAATACCTATCTTAAATTTTTTTTATTGTGTTAAAGTACTTAAAAAATTCAAATTTTCTGTTATATTCGCAAACAAGAAAACTAAAACTACCTATATAGCGCAGTAAATAGACGAGAATCAAATTACAAACGGTCCAGTAATTGTGAATTTTTTGAAATGTTGTGTAGGATTATTGTGAGTATACAAAATAAAAAGGGCACAATTGCCAAGTTTCCGCGTCCGTAGTAATCTTAAAAAAACTAAAAAAAATAAGAACTTTCTTCAGATTTAGGCTTATATTTTCGTTTAGATGCATTTTTGCTAGGAAAATGTTCTACAAAATCTTGTAGATAATTAAATTTCCTATTATTTACATTTTACATTTTGTATCTAGGACTGATAGTTACCGAGATGTGTGGTCATAAAAAAAATTAAAAACATCTTCTTTTACTGAAATTTGTCAAACTTTTCACTTCAGAACGCTGTAATCTAGTTATGGCATATATTTTAGGAGAATAAGTATTGGAACAAAATTTGTAGGGAATTTAATTACCTACAAAACGCATTTACATTTTTTTTAACCAACCCTGCAGAATGGGGAGTAAAACTCAATATTAAAACTACGGAATATTGCTTTTTTTGTTATAATATTTTATTTTCTGCTAACTGCGCCTCGGGTCTTCGCTCCCGTGGTAATTTCAGGATATAAAGTAACCTATGTACTATTTCTGGTATTTTTCTACTAGTAGGTATACAAAATTTAATACAAATCCGTCCATAGTTCATTGAATAAAGACCAAAATAGAGCTAAGGGTAGGGTTTACTTAAAAATGGTTCAATAGTTCTGAATTTTTGATATGTTATTTAGAATGGTTAGTAAGTGTTTAAAATGCAAGAGGCACAATTTCTACCGCCTTCCACGCCCGCCATATGTTGGAAAAATAAAAAAAATTGCCACTTTATTCAGATTTGCGCTCTCACCTTCGTTTAGATGCATTATAGCTACATTAGAGTTCTACACAAAGTTGTAAAAATAAATTTCCTATAATGTACAATTTATATTTTGTTTCTAGGGCTAATAGTTATGGAGATGTGCACTTTAAAAAAATCGCATTTTTGATCGCATTTGGAAATTTGTCAAACTTTTTACTTCAGAGCGCTGTAATTCATTTATGGCCTACTCTAGGAAAATATATATTGAAATAAAATTTGAAGGAAATTTAATTACCTACAAAACACATGTTTTTTTTTTAACCAACCCTACGGAGTAGGGAGTAAAAGTTAAAATATTACATTTTTGCTATCATATTTTATTGTCTACTAGCTGCATCCGGGGGCTTTACTCCCATAGGAATATTGGGATAAAAAGTACCTTATGTGCTAGCCCTGATATTTTTCTACTAGCATACCAAATTTTATCGAAATCCGTCCAGTAGATTTTATATGATTAAGCAAGAAATATCACATCCAAACTTTTTCACTTTATATCCCGAAATTTCCATGGGAGCGAGGTTCAGTTATTGAAAAGAAAAATATTATGGCAAAAAACAATTTCCGTTGTTTTATCATTTAGTTTTACTCTCCACCTTGCAGGGTCGGTTAAGAAATATGCAATTGCGTTTTGCAAGTAATTAAATTCCCTACGATGTTTGTTCTGCTATTTTTTCTCCTAGAATAGGTCATGACTTGATTATATCGTTCTAAATTAAAAAAGATTGACGAATGTTTGAAAAATTAGATTTTTTTAAGGCATAGGATTTTTTTTTTCTCGGAAACTGTCAGTCCTAGAAACAAAATGTAAAATGTAAATAATGGCAAATTGAATTTTCTACAACATTGTGTAGAACACTTTTCTAGCGAAAATGCACTTAAAAGAAAATATAAGCGAAAAACCGAACAAAGTGGTGATATTTTTTTTATTTTTCTAATTTGGCGGCGAGTGCAAAAGCTATTCAATTGTGCCATATTTATTTTAAATACTTACAACCATCCTAAACAATAATATAAAAAATTGAGTTACTGGACCGCACGTAATTAACCTATGACTAAATTAACATAAACTGAAAAAAAACAAAATAATGTTATAATTTAAATTGGGTCCTACTGTATTTTATTAAAGTCGCCTTAAGGCATCTGACGTGATTTGATTAAATCTATCGTGTAAAATAGACATTCTAACATACAGCCTAACATTTGCTTTTTTCGAACGTCTAATATAACTTAATAACTACCTCTATCTAGCCGATTATATATTAATAAAATAATAATAAAAATTAAATAAAATTTCTTTATTTGCAGGGATAATAATAATAAATTATACATTTAATATGTTTTATGATCATTTTGAAAACATTATTCACAAAAATCATAAATTGAGTGATCATGAAAAATTACACTATCTCGTAAGTAAACTCACCGGTGAGGCTAAAACGGTTTATGCCGGGATAACACCCAATTTTGACTAATCAAAATTGTCATCATTACAATTAATATATAGAACGTGTACAGAAACAGTCAATTAGCGTGCAGGTTTCCTCTCTACGTATTTTTTACCGCAAACAGGTGGTATGGTAAACTGATAGATTGAGAGGGAGCGCCTGAGATACGAACCTTGTTAGGACTTAAATCGATCGTATGTATCTAAAACGCTTAAGCTTTTTAACTGCCCCATGGCTTCACAATCCAAGATGAATGACGTACAGAAAGAAATGCGTTTTTCTCACACGATATCGGTTAACGAATGGGTATCAGTAAGAAATCATCCAATTAAAGAGATATACTATCCCATTAAACTGCCTAGGACATTGCTGATCCTCATTAAAATCATATCTCACGTACGCCAACTTACTTCTGTAGAAGTCAATCATATATTTATACAGCATTACATGTTGTTTCTCTTTCTGATGTTGCGATAGAGATAAGGACAAAAGACATCGGCGTGCAAGGAGATTTGTAAGACGCATTTTATTACACTTTATAATTGTCATTTGGTCGATCAAATATTGAAAATTAATTTTTATTAGCTTTGTTTAATGGTAATTAATGATATTGGTACTGGAAAGAATGATCGAGTTATGGTATGTCACAAAACATCGTAATGTGTATCTGAATCGTTATAAAATTAACTGCGGTTAAGTATCTTTGGTTAATTTCATGTTGTGTATTTTTTATCTAATGGGTGGATTTCGCAACGTCAATTTTAACGCGGCATAGGTGATAACGGTAGTGTGGGACTTTATTACATATATATACAATTTAGACATTTTTTTCTAGAAAGAAGAAGTGCTTGTCTATATGAGGCGATAAATATTTCTTACTTAGGATATCTCTGAATTAGAAAAAAATGTTCAAACCCGAAATTTTCATTTCGGTTTTTGTCTTTACAACATTTTTCATTGTATTTACCCTAGTACAACAAAAACTTTTGTTTGTTTAGGCCAATAGTATTTTTTTTTGAGACGTAAATATTGTTAGCATTATACCAATATGGGTACGACTTAGGTATGTTTTGATGTTCAATAGAATTATTTTTTACACTATACTTTTTGAAATAAGCGCTACTATTGAAACATCATTGACAACCACGGGGCCGATTCTACTAATTAAGACCGTAAATGTCGTGTCTTAATTGTGTCTCAAGAGCCGAAGAAATTGAACAAAAGAGACAAGATCTCTGTAAGATTTTCTACGCTTTATTACGATTTCTTTGACTTTTGAGACACAACTGAGGCATGATGTAGGTAAACTCCATTTATTCTTACCAGTCCTATCATGTAAACAATCTTCACAGTACTTTTTGTTGAATTTTGTTGAAAATAAATCAAATATTAGTTCAAACCTAAACATTCTAAAGTAAAACATTTATTAACCACGAAAGTAATTTCCTAAAAAGTCTATTTTAATTTATATTGTTGTAAAATCATAAAAAGACATGGTAAGATTGTTTACGTGATAGGACTGGTAAGAATAAATGGAGTTTAGTACGTTTGTAATTTGTAGGATCAAGGGCCTGGATAGCGAGCTCAGGACTGCACTAGATGAAAAGGCACTATATGTATTTATATTTTCCAATTAGTAACTACTAATTACATACAAAATTTGAACAATACAGACACTCGAAAAGCAAAAAAAGCGAAAATATATATGATCAAACTAATCTCACCAATCCATTATTGAATGGATTAGTTAGATATAGTTTTTACTTTTTGAAATGGAACCCAAAAAAAGAATAAATTTGATCCATGAAATGGTCTAAGGACCAAATTAACTGATTGATCTTATATTTTCGCTTTCTAGATATAGTTTTTACTTTTTGAAACGGAACCCTAAAAAAGATCATAACTCAACGTGTAAACCAAAAAACCTGCCAGTTTTCGTGGTCCATATCGCGCTGAACTTAATGTGTTCCAATTTTTCAAGTTTATCTGATACCATTGTTTCGATTTACGCAATAATACTTAAGTAACTTTTGGCTTATTGCTTGCAGATGTAGGTAAGAATTTATTTTTGAGTATCTTAATGAGGTCATTTTTGAGCAATGAAAATATATCAAAGGGATTCAAGTAACGGGATACTTGGTAGAACTACTACCAAGATGATTACTTACCATCAGGTGACCCGCTTGCTCGTTTGCCGCCCTATGTTATAAAAAAAAACTAAGTTCGATAAGTAAGCCGCACCAATATTAAAATTAGAAGACATATTGTTCCCATTTCGATTAGCATTATTAAATAAAATGTATCTATCCGTAAATTAACAAAATAAATTAAAAATACAAATTGAACTAAATCTTCTGCCTACGCTTTATTTCGTACTTAAATGCTGTGTGAATTATAAATGTTGTATGTTAATATATCATTCAGTTCTAGTAAATGAACAGGAGACAGCTAAATTGCTCTCAAGTCTTTAGATCACCTTAACGAAAGTTATATCTCTTATACATCTTTAGACTGCTCAACTTTAGGTTCAGAATCGATCAAAACATCATTTAAATAAAAAACCCCAATTGTTATTTAAAAATAAACTTTATTGGTAAATAATAAAGCAGCATTTACACTTAATTCATTAATCGCAATATCGTTACGAGCTTTTTAAAATTTAACCTTACCAAGTTCATTATAAAGTTGAAATTCGATTGCATCAGTAACAGCGAGTGTTGCTACAATTATTTAGTAGCAACGCAAGATAACTAACGATGTATCAGAAGTTTCCAGTGGGGCCTTTGGAAACGTCCGCTTTTCTAAAGCTGCTTGGTAAGGCTTGCACGGACAAATTTGTTCCTATTCAGTTTTATACGTCTAAATGGAGGCAGCAATTATTGGAGCGACTATTTCGCAGAGATTAAATGGGAGCGGTGTAGATACGTTAACTGCTTTGAGACTAAGATTGGGTTGCACAGAAATTAAAGATTTTGTTAAGGTTAGTAACTGTAACGTTTACTTTTGTCATAATGTTTGACAACTGTTTCAAGTCATATTTGCCTAACTAGTTCGGCTAAAGTTACTGTTACCATCAAAATTAGACGGTGCAACCCAGCTGAAGTGGATAACTTGATATAAACATCAAAACAAATATTATTTACCTATTCAATTACCAAGTCACCGGATCCGGTTGTGCACCTATTGTACTTCCTTTGTTACCTTAAACGCCGTAATTCAAGGATTATATTTGAATTCGCTTATAAAATAAACTCTAATTATTTAAAATACAATAAAAATTAAAAAAAAAAACATATTTTTCTTGATGACATCTAAAAATGCCTAAAAGAGTTTTTGTAAGTGCTCCAATAAACCATTATTCGTATGAAACCAACTCATTATTTGTATGAAAAGTGTTTAAGTTAGTATTCGCACTAGCCCAGTTATTTTAGTAACCCACGACCACAGAGCTCTGAAAAATATTTATTTATTTAACTTCTTTGCAAAAAAACATGTTAATGGCGGACTTAAAGCTGGAGGCTTTTTCCACCAGTCAACCAAGACTGGTAGAAAAAGTTAATTTATCATCTAATCCAATTTGTCATTTATTTTTAAATACAATTTTAAATTTCTGTATCTACGACGCATCTACACACCAACTCATTGCAAAACTCTTTGCCATTTCGGTATTCGTTTAATGAATATTGTTTTCTTGGTTTCCTTCGCCGCTGAATGGGCCAAGATAATGTTGGCCACAATGATTTGTTTTGCATCCACAGTTAATGTAATGAGCGGAATAATTTGCTTTGTCGGTACGTTTTGCGATGAGGATTGTTTCTAATTGCTGGCTTTTTTTGCTAAGTAATAATTCCTTGGTTAAGAATTAGTAACTTTAAAAAGGTATTAAAAATATGCTAATGAGAACATCTTATTTATCATGTAATGGACCGACTGGTAATATAATAATATAAGTATGTAAATAATAATTCTTCTTCTTCTTCTGCGGCTCATCCACTGCAGGACATAAGCCTCCTCCAATGCACGCCAAGCTTCGCGATCTTCGCAATCCTTCTCCACAATGGGCCTCCAATTTTGGCGATGTCATCGCTCCAGCGGGCAGCTGGTTTGCCCTGCTTTCTTCGCCCCATCCACGGCCGCCAGTCCAGTAATTTTCGGCCCCATCTTCCGTCCTCCCTTCGGCTTATGTGACATGCCCATTTCCACTCCAGAGTAGCTACCCTTCTTGCCATATCAGTAACTTTTGTTCGTCTTCTGATTTCGGTGTTCGCACTCTGTCTCTAAGGGAAATACCGAGCATGGATCTTTCCATAGCCCGTTGCGCCACTTGTAAGCTGTGCATAGATTTTGCAGTAAGGGTCCAGGTCTCACAGCCATAGGTCATTACTGGGAGGACACATTGGTCAAACACTCGACGTTTTAGGCTCATTGGTAGTTTAAATAATAATTACATGTGTTTTTCTATTGTATTGGGTAAACCTGACGATAGAATAAGTTTGGAAAAATACTTAAATGAAATGAAGGTATAAAATGGTAGTAATAAGGTGCATGATCCAAAGTTGGCTGGTAGATAATAGTTTATAATTAAGCCCTCCTATTGTTGTAGTGTTTACAACAATAGGAGTAGTGTTTACTTCTGTATTCTTTCTGCAATAAAGGTCAAAAAAATGAAAAAAAAATATATAAAAAAGAGAAAGTTTCTCATCAATAATCTCTTAGAAAACCAATACGATGAAGAATTGGAGACAGTAGCTATAGATGAGAAAATGATGAAGGATTTTTAAAAAAGGTTTATGATGTATATCGATATTGATGGCATATGTCCGATTAACATATGAAATCTATCTATAATCTTAGCTAAATTGCGAAAAGTTAACTGTTACTGTTGACTTACAAAAGAGAACTTGATGAAAGTAAATAAAAGCTTGTACCCTAAACGTTGATCATCTTAAATTCATTTCGAAACATCTTTCGTTATCCGAACAAGCAATTAAAACTGTGAGATAATGTAAATTGGAAACATTTAAAACGACACTTTATAATCACTGATTTCGACATCCGAGAACAATATGGAGAATACAGAATTTATCACTATTTTACTACAATTGTATTTTATACTGTTTATGGCTTGTGTATAAACAATATTATTACGCCAATTTTAAGGATAGTGTAAATACTTTATTATTATTAAGTATCCCTTTTCATCCTGCTCTTTTAATAGTTTTCCTCACGACACACAAAACATTGTCAACAAAGTGCTCTTGACATTTTTAAGGTTTGCCATTTCCTTCTCCATTTCACACACTAGCTGATAAGTATCAAATAGAATGAAGGGTAATCTCACGGTTCACCAGAAACTAGTGGTGAGTTATAAGTTGACTACCATAGGTATTAGTATACAAACTTATCAGATACGATAAGGATTTAAAATTGGAACCATTTGGGCAAGTTGGACGTCTAACTAGTTTGTTGTTGTTCACAATTCGTCTTTTTATTAGGTATTAAAAATTTTCAAAAAACTACTCTGTCAGTCACCCTTCTGTTTCCTCCTTGTTTTATGATTAAAGAATTGAATTTCACGCCCAAATGTGATAATTACGAGCTGTTATTTAAATCGTTCGTGTGGATATAAATAACACGAAGAGGACAGACAGAGAACTTGAATCCGGGAACAGAATTAAGTCTGTCTTTTTTGGATGCACTAGATGGATAATTTACACAATAATTTACGATAATTGTATCACTGATTATTTATTCTTTACAGAGCGGTTAGGACATTCAAATAATCCTAATCCTAACTAATATTATAAATGCGAAAGTGAGTTTGTTTATTTATTTGTTTGTTACCTCTTCACGCTTTATGTACTGAACCAATTTTCCTGAAATCAGAAATGTTTATTCGCCAGAAAACAGTACAAAAGATGATACAGAAAAATAGAAATTTCGCATACACATAGTTGTACGGAGAAGGACATAATATGGCACCTTGGTACCCTGGGAAATTTACGTGGGCAAAGCCCCAAATAAAAGATGGTATGATTACAATTTCAGCTATGTTTTTCAATTTGGTACCTAGCTTTTGATGGTCGAACGGATAAGTCATTTCCAGTAACAGGGTTCTCACTTATTTTACTAGATATTTTCTAAAGATTGTTTAAAAGATTGTTGAGGTCGAGAGTTCAAATCCACACCCTCGTGGATTTGAACTCTCGACCTCGACACGGAGTCACAAATTTTAAGTTTAGGAGGATCCAAGAAACAAATACACCAATCAAATGGAAATCGGCATCCACAAAAGCTTCATCACAGCGATACGATCCAACACGACAGTATAGTCGCCCATCCAGCGAAACATAAACTTGTCCCATCGGGGTATGTCCGCGCTAGCATACCGATCTAGCCGAATGCGACAGGCGATGTTTCCGTAAGACATCGCCCATTGAAGATAGCTATCGCGCCGCCATTGAATGGGGCTATAGTCTAGCAGCCATTGATATAGTTTTGTCTGGCGGTTCTCTTGATTTTTTTGCTTTGTCGTTATATGGTTATCATGAGAATGCGGCCCACTTGTCAAGAGATCATCGCAGCCTAAGGACGCTTGCAACACTACGGGTATCACGTGCGCGTTGTCAACCCTAGTTAATTTTTTCAAGCCCTTTTGAAGAATTATTTGTCATAATTACTATGGCAGAAAATATTTAGTTTTTCAATTATTTTTAAATTCTTTTTCGATTTCTTTTTGATTTGAATTTTACAAATGATTAAGCTTTTAATATGAAGTCTATTGTGCTTATCTACAAATTGTATTTTGTGCAATAAAGCTTATTTATTATAAATAAAAAAATAAATTAATCTAGTGAAGTAAATATCCAAAATATATTTTTTTGTCATTCATGCTTTTTATTAGCTTATTTTTTAAAACTGCAATTACCAAGAACCAGTGGCATTACATTGTTTAAATTTTTTATTTTTTTTAAATAGGAATAATTTTATTTAAACTTCAATGTTATTGAAATTCGAATTGCATACGGTTCGAACGCTAAACCTGACCTTATTCAAGTGATAAATAGTCTCTGTCTAGATGCGCCTGCGACTAAACGTGACCACAAACTGTTGAGTGACGATTGAATGGCTGCGCACGCCGCGAGTGATGCGCGACATTGCGTCTGCGCAGATCACGTGGCACTTTGGGTTCGGGCATAGAGAATAGAGGAAATATTTTTTTGAATTTAATATTATTTTTATTAATATAAAGTATATAGTTAGGAATGAACATTGAATGAAATTGTCACCGCCCGCTGTCAAATTGACAACTTTGATGAACAGAAAATAGATTTTTCACCTTACGCCAATGTGACGGTATCGAAACGGCCAAGCCACATAACTAAGGTGTAGATTTTGTGAAGTTAGAGCTTGTATAGTTAGGGTGGTAGAGTTTAAGCTTGGCTCTACATGTGACCTGATATTTTTTTGATAGTGCAAGCCTTATGATCTCCTCTTGGCAACACTTACATGAAAATGTTTTGGTGGGATGTATTTTTCCCTTAATTGTTAAAAATAAAATAATAGTCTCCTATACTACCTCAATTATCAAGCTAAAAATGGTATTTGTATGTAACATCCATAAGCTAGTTTTTTTTTTTAAATTTTACTTACAGACAGCTGAGGAAGCGGGATGTCAAATATGGTTTTTGCATAAGTTGGTGAAAGACAGCGTTGGTGCTTCTGTGAAGCTCATTTTTGTCAAGTTTGACATTTTTGGTGTATTTTGGTTCCATACAATTTGTGACCGATCTGTAAAAAAAATTGAATTTGGAGCACACTATTATGAACGTTTTTGGGCTTCATTTGACAATCAAGTTTATATGTCTATTAAAGAACGATTTTTATTTCTATTTCTATGGTAACATCTGATATTCTATTTGACTAACATCTTAAAAAAAAGGGAAAAACACCACAGAATAAATAATAGCTCCTTCAGATAAGCGATACATAGTATTATCTGTGGCTAGACGAAAGTGTAATAATTTAGCGCGCGCGCAATTAATAACCCTCCTTAAGGGGAGTCGAGTAATAGCCTCATCGGAATTGAATCGACACTTCGCACTGTTTAATTCAAACTGCGCCGGTGGTGCGTGGCAAAAAGTAAGCTGATATGTTACGGAGACTAGGAGAAAAATGACTGTAGCCTTTCGAACTGGCTGGTTTTTTAATACGTATTCTTGCAAAAAAAATACTAGTAAGACATAGTAGTTGTTTGGTATCTGTACTGACATCATGTAACAAGGCACTGGTTATTCTAACAGTAGATAACATGTCTTTCCTATGAACCTTCTTACCGCGTACAACCAAACTGTGGAATCAACTTCCTGCAGGGCGGTATTCCCAAACCGATACGACATTGGAACCTTCAAAAAACGAGTCTACGTCTTCTTGAAAGGCCAACACTCCTATGATACCCCTGGTGTTGCAGTTATCCTTGGGCAGCGGTAATCACTTACCATCGGGTGACCTGCTTGTTCGTTTAGCGTCCTATACTATAAAAAAATACACCGAAACCTCGTCACTTATTATTTTCCTACTTTTTGACCACACCTGAAATCACTTAAGCGAAATAAAACCGAATAGGATTTACACGCCTTTGCCATGCTTTTTAAAAACATGTAATTAAGATATGATCTTTTTGACACATCGAACATTAAACGCCATATCAGTCCTTAAGTACCTTCCAAACTACTGCGGTTATTTTACGGAACCCTTTTTGAATTGAAATAATCTCATTAAGTATTATCGACACTCAAAATTTGCTTATCAAAGAAAATATCTTCGCAAAATACATAAAAATTACGCTTATCAATGAAGGTTTACGATTTCACGATGATTTTTAAAGGAAAATTGTTAAATGGATACGTGTTAAAAGTAATGGTCTTTTACACTGAAATGTCAAGAATTTATGTGAAACATGAAGGGACATGTGTTTTTATACAACGGTGTTCTGTTCATGTTCATGGAACATGTGGATTAAAGTTGTTAATTACAATAACTACGAAAAAAACGAATACAAGTGATTTTATTGTAATGTCTAGGTAGATAGGCAGCACGCGGTCTTATCATTATTTCTATAATTTTAGTATCGTATCCCATTTTTTAGGCAAAAATCTCCCTATCCACTTGAAACCACTTGAAACAACGTGACAAAAAATGAAAAAGATTGGCCTAAGACGCCGCGAAAATGGTGTTGGAAAACTATAATGTTTTTCCACTAATATTTAGAGTTTTCACAGGATCATCGCCCCAGAAAATAGGTCTGAAATAAATCCATCTATTTGAACACCTTGTTTGCATATCCACAATAATTTCCCATGGTTTCCACTCCAGGGTCGGATAGGATCTGATCAGATAGCTGGATTGACATGGAATGGAGCAGGGGCAGGTCGCCAGTCAGCGGAGTGACGGTATGTGTTAATGGTTGTATTGTGTAGCGCATTCAGAGCTTGGGTGATGGAACTCGGAATGTTTCTAGCCTACTAGAGTCCTGCCCTGGCTTCGATTGGGAGTGTATATCTTTCAAATTCATTTTTTCCTTGGTAGAAAAGGGATTGAAATTAATTGCAGTATGAATTCGTGTTCTGCTTCTAAAATAGCATGCAAATTTAACAATTGTGTAGCAATATATAGCGGCAAGGTCAAATCACATTAAAAAAATAGTTCAAATAGTAAAGTATAGTATTTTATTACCCTTCAAAGAGATGGCTAGCAGGAAGTGACGCAGAACAGGAAGAAGTAGAAGCTTCTGGTATCGGAGGCCCAGATCCTCTTTGGGGCGTCGAACCATCGAAGTAAGTAAGCAAATATATCTGTTGGTCAACAAATAGACGACGCGGAAAGTTAGTTGAAGATGACTCATACTTGGTCGATATTTCAATGTGGTATCGACCTATAAACATTAGATAAACATACAATGGTATAGAAACGTGAGACCGGATGATTAAACATGTCTTAATCACCCAAATGTTTCTGGTCTCACCATCTTTTAAAACCCAAGTTAAACACACAAAAAGTCCCAATCTACCGGAGAAATATTTCAAATCCCTGGAGGTCTAAACTAACACATCTAAAGGGGCATTTACACTTATAAGGCGAATCGTTTTGCGTCCCGAGTGGACTTTTCGCTAATTGTTCTAGTGGCATGCCACGTAATTGCCTTAGTCGTACTAATGGGTCGTTAGTCCCTTAATGGAGGACTTAGGTACCATCCACCTGAGTATTTAGTATTTGGTTGTGACCAGTTTGTCACTTTGTGGAATTTGAATCGGTTTTTACGCCTCGTATGGCTGTATTAAGGGGACTGGTCCGTGATTTATGTTTTGGGAGTAGAGATTGCAAATCCGGTGACATTTTCAGTTCGGCCGGATCCGGATAACAGCAGAATAATTTTCCTTTTTTTTTCCTTTTCTTACCAATTACTATTAAGTGCAAAAAATAAAGGGCAAGTGCAAATGGGACTCGTACACCGAGGTATCGTACAAAACCATTTTGTAGCTATATTTTCATATACCTAGCTACAAAATAGTTTTCGTATTATATTTATTTGTTCTTGATTCCTATATCGACGGAGATGCCCAAATGAGGTATTGCATCTATTGTTAACAATTGTTATCGAAAAAGGATAAGAAATTGCATGATTTTTGTTTAAAGGGGAGATTTAAAATCCTTTTAAAATAAATCAGAAACGACATAATATTAGGATCCGGTTTATAAGTACCGGATCCGGTTTTTCGGATCGCTTCTCTAGTTACGCTTATTAAGGGCAGGCTCATCGCAACGATATTTTGTGAAAGGGATAAGCATACTTGAGCCATTTGATTATATATTTTTTTATTTACTAATAAAGTATATAGAAATACGTTGCGAAATAGGGTAAGATATGTGATACCAAAAATGAGAGTACCTTATTGTACTTTAGTAAAAAACAAAAAGATTTTTAAAAAAATATTTTTTAAGAGACAAATACCTATGGCAATGATGTCCTATTTGCAATACATTTTTTGAGTATTAAGGTGTTACCTATGTTACATTTTAGACCAGAACAATTAAAATTTAAATCACATCACAAGAAAATACATCTTATTAAAAACATAATCAACTTATATAGGTACCCCAAAATTATGTTCACTTAATTTAAAATATATTTTTACCATGTTAAAATTTAATGTTATCAACATTCACACTCACATTATTTTACACATAAACTTTGAGTGCCAAAAATAGTTCGCTGCAGTCCAATATATTTTGAAATATTCCGAAATAAATTTAATTTATCTTCATTTATTGGCTTTTATGGCCATATAGAGTTTGATTACCCTCACTGGCTGTAAGTTATCTTGTTTCAGATAAAAAAAAAATGAATAATGTTTATGTTTCATTAAGCGTATAAGGGATGAGGCTGATTTAATGTATCATCTTGTTTCTGTGGCTGCCTTTATTGTTTACTAGCTTATGCCAGTGGGTTTGTCACAATCTAGTGGATGTATAAAATTAATAAATAGCCCCTCTGGTATGTTAGGCGACCAAGACTTTTTCATGAGTTTCTTTCGGAATTTCTTCTCAGCAGTGGTCGTTCCGAAATGCTAGTAGCTTGTAGCTTTGAGACATAACATATTATGAATAAATAAGTAGTTTTTGACGTGGAAAAGAGCCTTCTTTAAAGGCCAAGTTTCAATAAATAATTTTTGATTTGGTTTGTCAATTTTCTGCTCCTGTCATCTAATTAATATTTATATGTATACCCATGGAAGCGAAGCCGTGGTATTTATTAGTATTCGGAACTTGTTCACCTATATCTTTACAAATTTCAAAAAAAAATATATATATGTACGCGTATTATTTCTGTCGATTATCATACTAACGAATTTATATATTTAACATATGTTATAAATAAATTGACAAGTCACATAGTAGAAACATATAGATAAACATCCAAGATCCAGGCCAATCTGAAAAGATCATTTATCATGTTGGCCTAACCGGGAATCGAACCCGACAACCACAGGATGGTTCAGAGGCAAAGGCTTTACTACTACACCACAGATATCAAAGGTCAAAAAAAGTTGTTGAAGTGTTATTTTAATGAAGTAATTTTGCTATTTACCTTTTCCATTTCACACACTAGCAGATAAATCATCAACTATAGTGCAGGTTTCCTCACGATATTTTTCTTCACTTAGCGGTGCACTATGAAAATAACATTACATGAGTTAGATTGGTATACAAACTCATGAAATAAGCTGGTATCTTTTGATAAACGAACGTCTTAATATTTCCAAAAAAGTCGTGTGTTACATTCCACTGTGTTACGTGGCACACCATCTTTTGAGTCATGTGTTACATTCCACTTTGTCACGTGGCACACCAACAAGAGGAGGAAGGATGGCGAAACTGTTTTCAACATCACTTCTTTTAATTGTGCAACAAAAAAGCACCATTTTAGTCGATTTATTTCAGCCATAAATTCGATTTTAAGTGACAATTGTGTTGATATATACAGTTAATAAGTTTCTCTTAATACCTGCTGTATAAATTAATATAAGATTATTTTGGTAAATTGGCACAATGGACCAGCCTGTACATGATCTGTGTGCATATGGCGGCTGATATTTTTAATGAATACTGGTCTTTATCATCTTGGTTGGCGTAGACAAAAGGAGGCTTATACCCAGCAGTGGGTCATGAAAGGCTGACGATGATGCTGATCTTTATTACTTTAGGGTTTATTTTAATATGAATAGAGTTCTTGGTCAATATGGCTCTACCTACTCTATGAGTTCTTGAAGGATATTAGTACAAACATAGACTAGAATTTACAAATTTGACCAATTTTTTTAGTGCAATCAACGTTCTCGAGTCGCAATAGCAAAATCAGATTATTTTTGACCAATATTTCGAAATCGCCCTTTTGTTGGACTCCTTGACCCGTATAGATCTTCTATGGTACTGGAAGAAAGGGCAGAGCCATAGATTGGACAGCTGAATCATATAGGCTATCAGACTAGTCGACCACCTGATTCGTTTTTCACGACATCTTGTAATCTAGTCTGTTTAGAGTCCTTCATTATAACCTTTATAGTGAGCATATACCAAATGGTCAAAAATATTCTGCAGACTACTTGACGTGAAAAATTTACTTAAAACTAAGTTCACTGGCGCCTCCAAAGCGCAAATAGAAAAAAACAGGACACAACAAACTCCATCGCAGTATTCACTCTCAAATCATTGGAACATTTTTTATTATGCTATACAGCATCTGCAATATTATTAGTTTTTTTTTTCCTATCTATTTGTCAAAAGCCTCCCCTAACTTCCTCCACATATCTCTAACTTTGGTCTTTTCCTGCCGCTCTCTAGTCGTCCGCCCATCTCGTCTTTGGCTTTACTCTTTTTCTCCTTCCATCATCGGTTGGAACCCAGTTGATTAAAATTTGAGTCCATCTCTCCGGGTGCTTGCGACAGCCGTGATCCGCCCAGTTCCACTTGCATAGCTGCCTTTTTTGCCACATCAAAGATTCGAAAATCGTTGATAGTTGAATATTAGTAGATGATAAAAATCAGACAAGCAAATCCAGGCAGAGCACTTGTCCTAAATAAAACCACAAAGCATTATGTACACATTTTAGCGCCATCAATTTGGTGTTTGTCGTATTTGTCTTCTAAACCGGACGCACATGCACGCTCAATTTACTCCGACAAACTTGTCATTTTGACCCTTATTCCCTTGTAACAAGACATCTCTGTCAGTTGTTTTCTTTGTACTATTTAAAGGTCTAAGTAAGTAGCCATGTTAAACTGGTGTTAACTGGTGCGCGAAGCAAACAAGAGCGTTTGAAAGGCTTTTGAAGCATTAGCGAAATTTTTGCTATCTATTATTGTATACAAGGCAGATATGAGCATAGCAATTGAGTGTTATTTTAGACATTTTTAACTTTTAATAGTTTAATAAAAGTAACTACCTAGTATAAATAGAATAGACATGTTTGTGGATATTACAGTAAATTATAAAACAGGTTTTTTAATAAAAAATATGTGAGCACATTTTTGTCTTTGTCCAGCAGTGGACGTCTTTTGGCTGAGAGAGAGAGAGCACATTTTATTTGAATTGGATAATTGTTATGACATAAAGTTGATTTGGTCAATGTGATCAAAGGAAATTAATAAAAAATGGCGCTTCAGCAATAATAGCTTATTTATAAAACCTCTCCTCAAAAAAAGCTTGCATTGGAAATTTTAATATTAAAATACTTGTTCTTTTTATAAATAAAAAGACATTTATACATTTCAAATGAAGATAAACTTTAAGACATTAACAAATGAGCTTGATTTAATCTGCGTTCCACCTTAAAGTGACAATTATTATCTAGAAGACGTATCTGCGGCCAAAATTATAAGGATGTGTTCATTATTCATTGTAAATTGGACTGTTTTATTTGTTGTTGTTTGTAAATTCAATGCAATAAAACACAATGTTTGCCAGAATTTAAAAAAAACGAAGTAGTATAATGCAATTTCTTCTGCGTAAATTATTAAACAAATTAACTTAAATCATACATTTATTAATAAAAAACATGTCAACATATATTTGTCAAAAACTTACATATAAGTACCTATAGAAATGTAAAAGGGATTAAGTAAATTAATAAATGATATCATATACGAATTATTATGCTTTTAATCGTCATTTATTTTATTGTAATATCAAAAACAAGTAAAAAAATATATAAGTAAATGTATAATTTCTTAAACTAACGTGTAATGGATCTTTAGCAGCGGTAAAAAAATACCAATATCGTAATTATGACTGACGCCAGTGCAACCACAACCGAAAAAAAAATCAACCGACATTTCTGTCAACGCCGATGACCGGTCACATTCTTTTATTTTTGACAAGACAAAATAATAATTTCATTTTTTCTTTTCGTTGCAAATACAAATTAGTTCTTAAACTCTTAAAAATAAAACTTATATTTTAAAACATTTAGTTTCCGAATTATTGTTTTAAAATTGTCAGGTCGGGCAATGTTCAAAACGCGCGTCATGTATGTCCTTTTGTTCAAACTTTATGCGGCAGTTTATCAAAGACAAGTGAACTGGAATCATTGGAATGTTATTTATTTTTTGGAACACTGATTTGCCTCAGCTCATTTTTAATAAGAAATATATATTTTTCAAATTATATATTCGTATTTAAAACAAAGTACAAAATTAGAGAGCCTACTTTTTAACACCAATTTTAAAAATAATTACGTCATCATAAATTCTCACAACCAAAGCCATCATCAGTGTCAATCAAAATAACTGAACTACATTCGATGGCACAATTACCGAACAAAATTACATTATAATCACCATTAGGCCCAATTAGGACTTTATTTTGGCCCACGCCCACCAACCTTTATTAAAATAGTACGCTGGACTGAATTTGCTTATAAGTCGATTGGGAAATCATAATACAGACAAGATGAGAAGATAAGCGAAATAACTAATACGAGTATGAAATTTCTTTATAACGTCTCTATCTAGAGTCTGTTTACTTTTCGAGTACCTAGGTCGCAAGGAAAATCAACCATAGAATAAGTTTATTAGCAGAAAACGTGTACAAGATATAAATTATTTAACCTAGTTACAGTATACCTCATTATTTGTTCCTAAAACTTTTTATTTATTTATTTATATATGTCTAAGTCTAACACGCATTTGCCAATAAATTGCGATAAGGATCTTTTGGGAGGGCGCCAACTATGATTCAAATCCTTATTAAAATTATAAATAGAATAAGTTTATTTGAATTGCCACGGACACTAAAACATTAATAAAGAAAGTCGAAAGTGATTTTGTAGGTTTGTTTATTTATTTCTTTGTTTATTTCCTCTTCACGCTTTACCTACTGAACCAATCTTCCTGAAATTTCGCATACACATAGTTAGAAATATGTAATGTACCAAATGAACGCAATAAAGAAATTGAGAATTGAGAACTTAGAAGTGCTGACAAGGACACATGGTACATACCTTTTATTGCGAGAAAATACACTGATTCCGTGAAAAAATAATTTAGGCGAAGCCGCGGGCAAAAGCTAGTACTTAATAAATTTAGACGTTAGTAACTGCACCCAGTGCCCAGTCCAAGCCCTTTTAGAAGTCTACGTTAGGTCGTAAATTCGCACGCACGATGACAGCTGTCATTATATCGCCGCCATCTTGATATCGGCGAATTTCACTTAGCTTCCTTATAATTTTGATGTGAATACGAAACGTGACTCCGACGCCTATGGAGTACGTGTTTTTGGCCGGCCCAAATTTTGGAAACCTACCTACATGGTGTTTGAAAACTGGTAAGAAAAAGAATATACCATTTTCATAGTAGAAATGATACACTACTTTGTAAATTTTTTAATGATAATTTTTAAGGACTAGTAACTTATTTATTAAAAAATGGGCAATAAAAAGTAATTTCTTTAAAACAAATTTTGATACGTATCACTCAAAATATGTGACGCTACTTTCGCAATTATTTATTTATTATTTATTCAAACATTCCTTCACTATTATTACAGGTACACCCAATGCAATAGTATAGGTCTTAATTTACAAGTTATTTCTACTATAACACAGTACATACAATGTAACTCTTACGAATTCCGTCAAAGGACAACAAAATACGTCTACTCTCGTCGCTACCTCATTTAGTACTCTAATTGTTCAAGACAGGGGGGTGTGCTTTAGCATCTTCGTTCGCGCTTGTGGTATCGCGAATAGAGGAGGCTGTCGCCGCCGCCATACGTACCGATTGGGCACGCAAATTAATAAATCATATCTATCGTTCTGTTACTTTTAAGTAATAATAACAAAAAAATAATAAGTAGGTTTTTAAGTAAAAACAATTTGTTGAATGCAGATTATTTAAAATTTTATAACTGTCATTCTAGTAATAAATTTTTGTCCCTTTAAGTTTTATTTAATTTCTGATTCATAGTACCTGGTTAATATAGCTACAATGTAGCTAGTAGAGGAGCAAAATCACCCTGTATTTACTATTAAGACCTAATTGAAATTAAAGACTGCCATAATGAGACAGTACGCTGTTACAACACGTCATAATTTCCACTGAATTATATCGATATATTTTTCTGAAATTGAGTGGCAAAGGAATAAAAGGTGATATGGTATGCTCTCTTTTGCACTTCCTTGTTATCACCTTTTGACATGAGACAATAAATCTTCAAGGTTGGTAGATTGATTATAAATGTAAGACCCCGTAAGGGTCTTTTAATGATCATTTTATATATTAATAAAGTGTTGTATGTGCCAACGCACGCGAAATAGATAGAAAGAGGATACATTACAGCAACGCGTTGCCGCGTTATAACCTACCTGCATAAATGTCACAGCATAGAATAACTGTAGGTTAGAACCATTATACGTACCTAGCTATAGAGCTGAGACGTAGCTAGCTATAGTTCTAACCATAGGATTAGAACTGAATGTTATTTACGAAGTTTGTTCCAGAAGTTTAATGCACAATGCAAGGAAAAAAATAATCTTATTTACAGTGGTTAAAGTAATAGTTGTTAAAATATAATGAGGGGTCATGAGTGTAGAGGAAGCGAAGCTGTGAGGATCGTAGCCAGTGGAGATTTGTCCAACCTATATTATAAATGTGGAAATGAGTTTGTTTATTTGTTTGTTTGTTTATTACCTCTGCACGCTTTATCTACTGAACAAATCGTCCTGAAATTTCGCATACGAAGTACGGAGAAGGACATAGGGTACCTATCATCCTGGGAAAAAGCACTGTTCCCATAAGAAATTCAAGCGGGCGAAGCCGCGGGCAAGAGCTAGTTTTCTAATAAAATCCATAGACATCTTATCGAAGATGAATCTGTAAAGGAGACCTATGTCTAACAGTGGGCTATTTCTGGTTAAGATGATAGTGATAAAGGGTCTAAACATTAGGTGACATGAGGAAAAAACAAATTCACCATCGCCCGTAGCCCGGCCATCATGGCTCATTAAGGTTAATATCAAATTTTGAGCGAATATCGATTTAAATGTATCGATGAAAGTTACGATTCCGTGCGATTATAATCGAGTCCTCCAGGCGTCAGGCATTTAGTTAATGATTCCCTCAAATGTGGTTTCGGAAATTATTGCTGGTTTTTATTTTGTTTTTGATAAAATCTTGAATAAAGTCGTACGTATAAGCTTTAAGACGTTACATATGTATTACAAGCTGTAAAACTACCACTACTACTTTGCGGTTCCTATTATTTTATTTTATTGATGAGTTGTTAATAGTTGGTAGACGCATCTTCTAGGTAGGTATAGAAAGAAATAGATACTGGAAAATCGAAAGGGGAAAATATGCACCTTCTCAGGTTAGATATAGTTTTGTATTTATAATATTTAGACATCGTAATATTACTAGAATGAGATTTAAAATAAAGATTTATTTAGTTTAATAATTTAAATGAAAGAAAATGTGTTTATTTTGTTCTTTAGTTTTAAATCTAGTAACAAATGTATTTAATTTTATTTGTCCGGAAAATAAATGAGTTAATAGCACGAATGAAGCTTTCTATTTCTTAATTACTAAAGTACAAGCTCTCGCCTAAAATGTCTAAAATTTAATTACCACATTTTCTTGGTAAACACAAATGTCAACAACGAATGCTACTCAAACGTACATACGTACACTACAATCTAATCAACAAAGATCTAATCTAATATTACAAAAATGGAGGGAAGAGAAATAACACTTCATATAGCTTTAAGCGGTGATGGTCAAGTTGTTAAGATGAGGATCCCGGCGACTGGGACCGAGGCACACTGGACCCGCGGTCCGAGATGCCGGATTTTTGTTTTATTTTTTTTTTCTTTCTGCGACTGGGACTACTCACAAATTAAAAAAAAAACTATTGTTCAAGCCAAAAAGTACATTCAGGTGAAAAATGCTTGTGGTCTTAAGATCCCAGGTCCAAATGTATCTACTATAGGTATATAAGTCAGATTGGAATACATAAGTACTCGTGCCTCATGAGTGTTGAATAAATTTAAGCAAATAGTGTTCATAGACGATTATTTGAAAAACATCGTAAGGAAACTTGCGCTCTATTCGATGATTTATGTGTTAAAGGTAAACCACTACATTAACATGCCAAGAAAGTGTTTCATTCCACGTAATAATCACGACTCTCATCCATGAGGGAAACGACTGTATCACAGACAGAAACACAGAGAGGGTTATGCAAGTATATACATACAGGCGAAGAAGAAGGCAAAAGCTAGTACAAAAAAAATTTGGTGAATACCAAAAAAACCTCATTTCAATCGTCATTCAAGTATAAATTTAATCCTACTTCCTTTTAATATTATAAATGCGAAAGTTTGGATGTGAGTTTGTAAGGATATTTGTTACTCAATCCCGCAAAATCTACTGGACGAATTTCGATGAAATTTGGTACACAGGTAGAAAAATACCGGGAACAGCACGTAGGGTACTTTTTATCCCGAAATTCCCACGGGAACAAAGTCCCGGGGCGCGGCTAGTCATCAATACATTTAAAAGAAAATAATGTGGTGTCATTCTGTTTTGTATTTATTTTGCATTAAAATTATTTGATAATTAACGGTTTATGGGCCCAAATGAATGACTTCCGGTCAGTTATCGCCCATCAAGTACATCTTTTTTTTATACTTCATATTTAAGTACTCATATGAGAATTTCTTTTTGTGAAAAGCCGATGGATTTCAATCAATGTTACAGTTGATTTTATTTAGACCCTTGATTAAATTGGAGCTATACTTTTAGATGAGATAAAAATATGTTTTCCGAAGATAACTAAATTTGAAATTAATAAAAAAAAATATTGTTGTTAGCTAAAGTTGGGACATCTCCCAGGAAATTATAAAAAACGATTAACTATAAATTATATTGCTTAAAATAAAAAGTAAAAATACAACCCTTAGAACCTCTTTTTTGAAAATTCTATCTACTTGTATAAAACCCTTACTGGAAATTTTATCCCTTTTTCGCATGGTTACCTATTTCTTGGCTTCGTTTTCCTTTCGGGTACAGAACCAATAAAATTAATGTTCACATATTATATTAAGATTAAGCTAGGTACTTCGATCACATGATCGAAGGTTACCTAAATAAATTGAAAAAAACGGTCAATACAAAATTTGACCGGAGATTAGCTCTCGTAAAATATCCGTTCTTGGTCTGTTTCATTTTTTTTTTATTTCTTTTAATTTCATTCTATTATAATAATTTTTATGAATTAAAACCTTGATTTTTTTATCCTAAAACAAATAGGTACTACCTACTTTTTTATGTAAATTCAGGAACATAATACTTTAACCACTCCAAAAAGCAATTAAATATAAGAGACATATTCTATAAGGTATCAGGCATTTTAAGTATATACAGAAGCCGACTTAGGATTATTACTAACTGGTATAAATTATACCTGACTTGTGAAAGGATGTATTACAGCGTGATATAAACATAAACATATAATCATGTCTATAAAACCCACAATTTATTGTTATTATAACTGTCTGTTATAGGCAATTCATATTTTCTTGATAATCATGTAACATTATTATAAATTAGCTTTTGCCCGCGGCTTCGCCCGCGTGAGTTTCGCTTAGATGAAAAATCTATCTTGGAGCTTTTCATCAGATGTTCCAGATCTTCAATTTTTATACGTCAGCAGAAAATGCTCATCAGGTTGAACGACTTTTGTTAAGGCACCATTTCCATATTTCTTATAGTTTAGCTGCTCTGTTAAGGTTCTTCATCAGGTGTTCCAGTTTTCATAATTAATTATAGCCTGTATGTTGCCCAGGCTTAATAGCTATACGACAAAAAAAGTTTCATTCAAATCCATCCAGTAGTTTTTGCGTGAAACGCGTACATACATACAACCAGACAGACAGACAAGAAATTCCAAAAAATGTTTTTTGCTTTCTATTATTCTTTTTGTGTCCCTCTATCCATTTCAGTCAAAAATACTAAATGTACAGGCAAAATATTTTTACTGTTTTATTATATGTATTTAGCTTTTGCGCGCGGCTTTGCAGCGTGAATTTCCTACGAGGACAGTGCTTTTTCCCGGATGAAAGATACAAATGTTCTTCTCTGTACTTCAAACTATGTGTATGCAAAATTTCAAGAAGATTGGTTCAGTGGATCAAGCTTAAAGAGGTAACAAACAAACTCACTTTCGCATTTATAATATTAGTTGTATGAATGCCCGCGGGTTTGCATATGAACTATGCCGATTTTAAGTATAAAAAGTCTAGTTCTGTCCTTCTTTGTACTGTTTTTTGCAACAACCCTAAAATAATGCAGGTTGTTTGTATACACCAAAAAAATATCAGGATTAGTGGCATAATTTCTCTCTTTAGTCGTATTTCCTCATGACTGAGGGTCGTGGTCATTATATGGAATGAAAAACACACAACGACTCTCTTGGCAATTTTAATGGAGTGGTTTGCCATTGCCTTCTCCATTTCACACACTAGCTGATAATCATCAACCAAAGTGCAGGTTTCCTCACGATGTTTTCCTTCACCGGAAGCAAGTGGTGGTCGATGGAAACTAACATGAGTCAGATTGATATACAAACTCATGTAGCCCGGGCAGGATTCGAACCTGGGATTTTGCATCCACAGGCGGGCGCCCTACCACTCGGCCACCACCGCTTCAATAACTTATTCATACATAAATACATACATAGAATCACTTCTTTATCCCTTAAGGGGTAGACAGAGCCAAGAGTCGTGAGACTCGAATAATTTATTCATTTTCGCATATTCCATGTGTTTGCAATATTCCTAAGATTCAATAACCCTGTATACAAAATTTCATGACAATCGGCTTAGTAGTAAAGGCGCACAAGCAAACACATTTTAACATTTAAAATTAATTAGTTAGGGTTTTAGTAATGTATATTACTAAAACCCTAAATGTTACTGTTAAATAACATAATTAATATTGAAATTTATTATATTAACGTCAAGTTCAAAATCATCATAGTCAAGAAGGAAATCTAATCATTTTGCTATGTTCAATTTTGCTTAAATTATAGTTTTTTAAAATTTCGATATATTTAAATAAAAACATTTTAAACTATGCTAATATCACTAATATTATAAATTCCAAAGTTTGGATGTGTTTGTAGGTAGAGTATGTTTGTTACTCAATGACGCTGGAATTACTAAGCGAATTCTGATGAAATTTGCTACACGTATAAAGTAAAACCTAGTTTAACGCTACTTTTTATCTTGAAAATCCTACGAGAGCGAAGCCCCGAGGCGCAGCCAGTAAAGGTATCCAATTTCATAGTAAATTAGCCACTAGTACCACCTCATAAAGTTCAATACAGGGTAGTTAATGCAGTTGACTGTACAAAATTTGCGAGGAAGCACACTAATCCATATTTAATTAACTCATGATTAGTTTGAAACACGGCTTCCGTTTTGCTCTATATAGTGATTGATGATCAATGAGCGAATTAGTTTTAAATGATTAATTAGTCTGAGAGGTATGTAAAAATTATGATAAAGTCAAAGTCAATTTTTTTTATTGAAACTTGGCCTTCAAAGAAGGCTCTTTTTCACGTCGAAAACTAATTATGTAATCATAATATATTATGTCTCAAAGCTACAAACTACTAGCATACTGGCATTTAACAAACAAAATTATGTTGCATACATCATCAATAAATCATATCAATCAACATCAATACATATATAATAAAACTATAACTGTGTCTGTTCATAGGAGATATTTAAAAAAAACTATGAGGGGTCTTTATAGGGCCAATCAAAGCCAAAACCATTTTTTTTTTTTTTTTGTCTGCTGTCTCTCTGTCTATATGTTTGTATGCGCATCACGCAAAAACTAACGAAATTTGATTCGGATTTAACAGTTGTATTGTTGAAGGCCTAACTTAAAATCTGGCGTAGGTTTCATACGTCACTTAAAACCTAAGATATTAACAATAGTTAAGTTCGCGGGAACAAGCTAGTTAAATAATAAAAAAATAAATAAATAAAAATAGGCGAGAATATAGGCGGTTGTTTGTAATAAATTAATGAATATTTTTACAGCCCCTTAGATCAAGTACTGACCGACCATTGCCTAAAAATTACGAGAAATCAATAAATACGTATTTTATTTTTATAAAAATCAACATTATTAATAACATTTCAACCGTGAGTTGCAAAATAAATAATGAAACTAACATGCATAATTCTTTAATTGAATTGACAACTGAATAAAAGCTCAGTCAGTAAAAGCTATCTTATCTTGTAAACACGGTGTCTCACAGCACGGACGAGCTTTTAAAAAAGTTAATTACCTGTTACATTTGTTTTTTATTTTTTATTTGTTTGACTGTGTCAATTCATTAAGCGGCTTATTTGACTCCGTTATTAAGAGGTTTAATGTCAATGTATCTGTTTGATATATTTTTTACCAAAATCCGAATAATAATAATAATACGACTAGCTTTGCCCCGCTACCGATAGGTTCCCCTTTTTTATATTTTTAAATGTTTTTTCTTTATTTTTTGTAATATTTTATATTTAAAAATGTAAAAAAGGAGATGACAAATAAATAAATGAATAAAACGACTAGAATTCGTATCTGCTGTGTATAATAAATGTTGCTTTTATGCAGAATTAAAAAGTGTTCGTATAAAAAAGTAGGTAATGATAAAGATTTTTCATTTTCAAAAACATAAGTATACTGAGGTGTTAAAAAACTTGATTGGTATGTAAATTTATTTACACTAAAAGTTACTCTTGTACGTTTACAATAATTTCATATTCGATAAAAAACTATTTAAATTATACTCGTAGTACCTAGTGTTAATCCTGTTCTAACTAATATTATAAATGCGAAAGTGAGTTTCTTTGTTTGTTTGTTCCCTCTACTGAACCAATCTTCCTGAAATTTTGATACACATAGTTAGAAGTACGGAGAAGGACATATGGTACCTTTTATCCCAGGAAAAAGCACTGTTCCCGTGGGAAATTCACGCGGGCAAAGCCGGGACAAAACCAAGTTTTTAAATAAACTAAAATTCACGTCTTTAACATTTTTAGTCAAAGATTTAGTTTTAGTATTTCATTATAATTTTTTTGGTGCCATACATTCACACACAGTACGGAGTAATTCCTTAGTTTTTTACAAATTAGAGTATCGCTACCTAAAAGTGACGGAAATACCACAAAGGTTTGACGCAAATAGTAGTTCCATATAATTTTAAAATACCGTACCGTGTAAGATCCATTTTAGGAGTTCGCGCGCCGCTCGGAAATCTGACCAGTTATGATTCAGACGTCTTTGATTTATCCAGCACTAGTGTTGGTGCGCTGCTTTTCTCGCTACATTTGTTTACGAAACTTTACACAACATACATACATATAATCACACCATTTTCCCGTGGGGGTAGACAGAGACTTGCTACCATCCTTACAGATCTCTCTTGCTTCCTCTACACTCATCACTCTCTTCATGCTCTCCGGTTAAGGGTGCTCCTAATATCTCTCTCTTTAAGGAGGTCCGCAATCTGGTCGCAGTGCGTTCTCCGAGGTCGATCCTGACCAACTCTTCCATTCACCTCTGCTTTACAAATACCTTTCGTTAATCTCTTTTCATCCATCCTCTCAAAATGCCCAAACCATCTCAACATTCCTTTATACAAAGATGATTATTATGTAAAAAGAAATAAGTAGGTCTAAATAAACATAGTAATTTTCTCATTTTAATTGACACTAGTTTTTTTTTTGCCTTTTTATGAAAAATACAAGTTGCGCCTGGGGGCTTCGTGTCCATGAAAATTTCGGGACAAAAAGTACCCTTTGGTATTTGTTTACCCGTGTACCAAATTTTACCAAAATCCATCAAGTACATTTTCATTCAAAACTCCTTAGAAGGAGATCGCTGATCGCTTGAATATCAGGAAATTTGTCTAAAATAAACTTGTATCCCGAATGGACAGAAACACAAACATTTCCCCACTATATCCAGATCGCGTGACGCGACCCGCTCGATATTCACGACGACGTCGGGTTTCGATTCGATTCCCGGGTGTGCCGTGATACAGATTATAATACTATGCTGGCCGTGACTCAGTGTGGAAATGGTACCGGTGCCATTTTGATTGTAAATAGGAATAAACGTGATGGAGTTTTTTTAGTTACTGTATTTTATACGTTATAAATTATCATGAGGAAATCTGCTTTGTCAGCTAGCATGTTAAATGAAGGAGGCAACGACAATCCATGTTTACAATTGTCAAGAAAATCATTTTGTGTGTTTTATTTTATGTAATAACCTCGAGTTTCATACCCAATAGGAATACCACTTCTTCTTATTTAAGAGCTTACCGGTGAAGTATTCACCACGTGTCCGAGTCGCAATAACTATTACCTACGTAATACTTAATAAAATGTGTTATAAATTCAGGTTGATATAAAAAATTTTACTTTGTTTTATTTGGAAAACCATACAGTTTAATAACTAAATTACAAAATAAACTTAAATATCTATAAACACCTAAAATTTTCTGTATAACCCAAAGGTTGGCTGGTAGATAATGCTTTAGCATTAAGCCCTCCTATTGTACGTTTACTCTGTATTTTTGTACAATAAAGGTTAAATAAATAAATAAATAAACACATTTTCGCATATAGATATCGAAACTTGCTTACGTTAGTACTATTTAAATAAACAAAAGTATAACATTTAACTGTTAGAAAAAAATAACGAGTAATAAAAGCTGTTAAGAATTATTCTGAGAAAAACTAAAATCTCTAAAAATAGTTAAGGTACAATTATACCTAAAAACAACTAGGTACTGTAAAATAAATAAGTATAGTATGGTACTTATCTATAACATATAAAAATAATTACCCAGCGGGTAAAAAGATAAAAAATAAAAACGAAAGAAATAACTAGGTATTTAAGTTAAAGTTAGGGAACCTGATCGAACCACTATTTGGTTAAGAGGTTTTTAAATTGGTTAATACTACTGTTAAAAAGATCCATCTCCGGATATAGTGATAGCTGAACGAACAGGAGGCATAAAATAGTAAAGACATGCAGTTAGTTGAAATATTTCGTTGTGAAAGACCTTTATCTGAAATTTGTTAAAAATTATAAACATAAATTATTCACCGAGAAACCGTGACCAATAATTTCGGTCTAAAAACCAACTTGCATTAAACATTCCCGGAACCCATCTCCCCCGAATTTGAAAACCAATAAATATTTGTACCATACAATTTGCTTAAAGTTATCGTTCAATTTGCCGCTATAAAAGAAATTCTGTTCCGTTTTAAACTGGGCCCTGTAAGGATGTATGGGAGATTGTTGAGATAATGTTGAAATTAAGCAATAACACTTACTCTTTTAGGCGGTCACTTCGATATCGGTGCAACTCATAAAATTTTATATTTTTGCATCGATTCATTTTTAAGTTAAGAGCGGTAGCGGAACTACTTGCCACGTCTTAAATTGCTTCCTAGGTACTTAGAGTTGTTGTCGTGTATGTGACCCCCTCCTTAAGTCATATTTCTCATGACTGAGGGTCGTGGTCATTATGTCGAATAATACACACGCAACGACTATCTTGGCAATAATACCATTTGCCTTTTCCATTTCACACATTAGCTGATAATCATCAACTGCAGGTTTGCTCATGATGATTTTCTTCACCAGAAGCACACCTTTTGCAGCTTTACCGGAAGTGTATGTGTCAACAGTAATAACAAAATTTGGCAAGGATTATGTGCTGTAAATGGCATATTTTTTAGTGCCATCAACTTCCCACCTTAGCTTATCTTACAGGATATCTATCTAATAGCCATTCTAATGGCTAATTGTAAAAATAACTACTACGCATTTAACAATTCGCTTTAAAAATTGTGATTACTAGTTAATTCTTTTTATGTTAGTTCTACTCCATTCACTTTGCCGATTATTGTAACAAACCAATGATTTCTAGAAGCTCAAATCATTTATTCAGTCACTTGACATTATCCTTCTACACCTGCTATCTTTTTCATAATAATGTTGGTTATACTTTTTGCTAAAGGTATCACTTCTTTCAACCTTTATGTCAGATTATGTGGTGTCTATTCATCTAACAAACGTAAACTTTTTATTTTAATAACAAGTTTATTTTGGTTTATACCATGTCCAGAAAAAAACTATTTTTATATTTAAGCTGCAGATTTAATATCGATATTGATGTCCATACCACATCACTATTAGTAGTGGTACCGTTTAACTTTAAAAGTCCCACCGTACCACCAGGGGTAGGTATAGCCGGTGGTCCGGTATATTCTGGTGCTAGATCCTCGTCCCGCGCACATCCAGTCACACACACATAACCGTGTCGCTTCTTTTCTAGTATATTGCTTTCATTGTCGGAAGCGCATTTTTCTTGTCACTTATACCACACGCGGTAAAAAGCCTAAAGCGTGTCGTTGCTGATATTATTGCAACGCTACTGCTCCTCAACGAAATTAACTATCATAAATGTTAACGTCTCTAGATTTCATAAGGGTTTGAGTGAAACAGATCGAGTTTGGAATTAATATGAGGCGTGGAAAAAAATAAGGTCGCCTACCCTTTGAAGATTGAGAATACGAGGAATCGATGTACTTACTACAAAGCAGAATATTTTTCCGGGGTGGCATTTCTGACTAATTTCTTTTTTTTTATACTTTTGTTTTATTTTTAAGATTATTTTTATACTGATGAAACTTGTTGTGAATATTTTTTTTTTAATAAATGAGCTATCTGAGTAAATAAAAAAATATTTTTTAGTAGTCACTCTCAAAACACTAGTAGTTTCTAATGTTTTCCGCGGGACACGCATTAACGAATAGCTGAAATTTTATATAGGAGCACGTTATGTACTTTCCTATGTGTTACGATAGATTTTATTTTCTAAGCGAAATTCACGTAGGCAAAGCCGCGTGTAAAAGCAATAATTGATAATAAGCTTTTTATGTATATTTCTGATGAAACATAAATCTTGCTTATAAACATATCTGGGTGTATCGTATAGCAACATCACAGAAAATACCCAGTGGTGCACTTTCTAACTGTCCTTGGGATAAAGACACATATTTATTACATATTTTAATAAATGACGCCATAAAATATGTATTCATATAATCCATAATCAATTAACATCTTATGGATATGCCCGTTCGTTATATTACGACACAACTTAAAATAATTTTAAAATGTCTACCAACAAACTTAAATCACAATTATGTTACGCATACGATATTTATCACTCGAATTCGGATCATAAATCGGACCGAATCGAATTCGGTGCCAAAAGAATCGATTCAATCCATTCTTGATTGTAAAATGTTATTGTTCCATCGGAAAATTACTTTCACTGCAATATTTTTTATTTTCGATAACCATAAACATGTTTACTTGTAATTGTATTTATGGTGTATTTAAACGGATTTATTTGTGTAAAAGTCGGTGTAAAAACATCAGTTTAAAGTGTTTTATAGGTTTTGGGCTGGTACCGGTATTATCAGCTCTATTATGTAAGTCATCATCAGCCATTTTAATGCCCCCACGGGTGGGGCACTCCTTTATTACGGAGGAGGATGTGTCATGACCCACCAACCGGGCCCTACGCGGATTGGTAGGTTTTTGCGACAGGACCAACACTTCAACAAGTGCCTTCCAAATTAGGTAGATTGTAAGTAACATGAACTTTTATCATTACCATCTTAAACCTAAGTAGGTACTTAAATATTCAAGAAGTCATAAATCTTCTAAAGGAGCTATTAGTTACACTCAAAAGGTCCTTAAAGTTAAGGCTCGTCCAGTAATGGTCATTAAAAAAGTGTGACAACAGACGTCCTGTGGTTTTCCTAACAGTTGCTATAAAGGTATAAATCTGCACTATCGCCGTCTCCCTCGCACACATTCCCTCACACTTTATTGACACTTCAAGGGTTCGTAATGAGCAATTAAATGATACTTTTTAATTTGTGAGAAATGTTCCGCTCTTGGGTGGTACGGATTCGAAAAAATAGATGCGGCATTTTTAAGGTATTTTTATAATCTTTGCACCCTATGTTTTAAAATGTAATTGTATGGATTATTTAAAGAAAATGAGAAAAGAAGATCAACATTTTAGTACTTAAAAGAGCTTCGACTACGAAAATGGATGGATATGGGAAGAAAGGATTGCCTAAAAAGAGATGGATGGATTGTGTTAGGAAAGATATAAATGTATTCAAAGTGGGTATGAGTTTGACTGAAGACAAAATATGGGGAGAAGAGGACATTTTGCGCTGACTCCAGATATTGTAGGAAAAGTTGAGACATATGAAGACGAGTAAAGACGAGTAAGGCGAGTAAATAAAAGCGCTCCTGTGATCAAAGGGTCCTAGAATCGAATCTCACTATTTTCCCACGTAAATTTCAAAATAACCTTATTATTATAGAATAGGTCAAATACGATTCAATGGATATTTTTTACTGAAGAAATAAAAAATAAAGAGGACTATTAAGTAAGTATATTGTGAAAATGTTGTATATAATTTGGTAAACTGAATCTGGTATTAAATAAAAAAATATTTCACAGACTATTTACCACTTAATGAATAAAGACCCCTTAAAAAGTATGAAATTGTTTCATATTAAAAAAGTCAAATCAAAACCAAGTTTAATTTAAAAAAAGGCAACTTCTTTAAAAAATATACCTACCTAAAATACAATATTTATTTCTCACATTCAGGTTGGTATTTCTAAGTAAACGTTTTTAGCAGAATTCCCGCGCAAAAATGTCGGTTCGTGTGTGCAGGCGAGAAATCCACGGCAACTAATAAGATCTAAGTTTTTCTTAGTAATTACTTACTTGCAGGTTTTTTAACTAGAGCTATTTGTATAGTGCGCACTGTGCATTTCTTACAATATATATCGATAATTTATTTCAATACTAGTTTTGCACCGGGGCTTCGTCCCGTGGGAATTTTGGGATACAAAGGATCTTTGATGCTTTTTTAGGTTTTTCTCTAATCCTGTATCAAATTTCATTAAAAACAGTCCAACCATTTTTAAGCGAGTAATATTCGAAAAAAATATAAGAACCGCATATTGTATGAAACATTTTCTAAGAAACAAAATTCTACGAAATATATGTCAGCGAAACAAGGGAACACCATACAAAAATAAAATTAAAAAAAAAGAGTTCATTGACTTTTCATACAAGATCTTGTTACACTTTTTATTGTAACACATTGGATATAACTGGATCAGTTAAGAATGATGACTAGTCGATATCGATTCGACAAAGGTTCACTAACTATTGTCTTGATCGTCTCATATCATTTATAGTTTTTTCTTGTGTTAAACCTTCACTTACAATCACCTAATGATGGATTCTGATTGAAATGGAACGTTATAACTTCATCATAATCATAGCTTCGTTAGAATTTATTTTTTTATATAGAATAGTAGGTAAACGAGCATGTGGGTTGCCTGATGGTAAGCAATCACCGCAGTTCATAGACACAACGACCCTAAAAAGGTTTTGGCATGGCCCCGATTTGCGTAAACCGGCAAATTACATAGGGAACCAATGTCTGGCTATGACAGCCGGTCCTGGCAGAAGGGACAAACCCAAAAAGAGCTGGCTTGATGTCGTGATGATAATAAAAATAGGCTTAAAAATAGCACATTTATCGTTACTTAGTTGATGTCAGAAAATTTCTAAAAGCTAAGGTTACGAATACTACCACCTTCAAATTACAAGTGGAGAAGAGGCGGCGCAACAAACTCCACTGCAGCATTTTCTACAAAGACGTCAATTTACAACATTCGTAAGAGTCTAATATTTAAAAAAAACTATCTATGTGGATGAATAATCGTCAAGGAGGATATGCGTGCCACGGTCTCACAACTAAGGATGCTGAAGACCGTACGTAGTGGAAACGAACGGCTAAGGCATATGCCAATTTTGCCAAAGGAGTGTAGTTAGGGCTTAGAGTTAGAGCATGTAGAGTTAGCTTAGTGAAGCTTGGCTCTACATGAGATTTGATAACTTTTTGACAGTGCTAGACGTAATGTCTCGTCTTGGCAACATTTTACATTGGGATTATGTTGTTTATGATTTCTACAATTCATAAAATAGTTACATTTTTGTGAAAATTTACAAAATATAATAATTAATGTACATAATCCACAAAACGTTTTATGCGTGTGAGGTGAGGATGTTTAATTACGTAAAGTCTACTATTCAATGAAAGAATTGTTACGTGGATAGAAAAGTATAGGGAATAGCCATAAATTTAGAATATACTAACAACTATATGTGGTCCAAGAGAACAGCATATACATAGGTTACTTTTTATCTCAAAATTCTTACGGAAGCCAAGCCCCTTAGTACAGCTAACTAGTAATAAAAATCCACACCTGATCCCTGATAATAACTCTAGTAGCAAATAGCAAACCATATTTTATGTACCGCGGAATTCGTTCATTAACTCAAACAGGCTATAAAATAGACCATAAATTAATGACAAGAACTTACATTCATAAGCTTCAAGAAGATATGAGTTATGTATTCATATATATCGTAAAATGCTTTTATGAACCCTATCCTGTATTATTCGAAAGTATAACAGGTAATTGAATTTCTCTATAGAGTTAATAATGTTTAGATAGGTAGGACTGAGGTTGAGAACACTGTTTTTTTAATTTGTTTAATATTTTTCGACTTTGACATTTTCCTACTTTGTCAATTTCTGACTTTGAGATTTAACGATGTATCGATATAAAGTACTTGTTATGCTAACTAACAATCCTAACCTACCGATTCTATAAAAAAAATGCAATTTAATATGTAATATGCGAAATAAATAATAATAAGTCCAGAACCAAGTTATGAGAAACACAACAGTATGCCAAAGTAATTTTGTACCAACATAGTTATGCCAAAGTATAATAATATTAGGTTAAAAACATTTTGCAAAAAGAGGTGATTTACTAGGATAATGGCTGATTAGAAAATTTTAATCAGCTTTAAAAGATATAAAATTACAATGTATCCCAGAGTAGATCCTTTTCCCTTTGCAGTTTTAAGTCAAATCTTAAAACTTAGTTAAGGTTTATGTTCGTAATATATTGAAGTAAACTTAATCTTAATCACATTTATTAGGTACTAGCTTTCGCCCGCGGCTTCGCCCGCGTGAATTTCCCACGGAAACAGTGCTTTTTCCCGGGATGAAAGGTGTATGTCCTTCTCCGTACTTCCGGCTATGTGTATGCAAAATTTCAGGAAGATTGGTTCAGTAGATAAAGCGTGAAGAGGTAACAAACGAACAAACTCACTTTCGCATTTATAATATTGGTTAGGATTAGGATTATAAATGCAAAAGTTTGGAAGTGTTAGAAGTGTTTGTATATAACCTGGAATAGCATAGAATGTCATTGATTTTTTTTTAATTAATGTGTTTCGGAACAAATATTTTTGGATGACATGTCTACCCAGTTGATAAGGCTATACACACTATGATTGATGACGACGCATTTCGATCTCTGCTACCCTCAAACTGTATCGGCCATTTGCTTATAATTTGCTGAGCTGATTCAATTTGCTCGCTTTTTGCGTTAACATCGCCTTAATTGAGGTTCCCGTGTGAAACCCGCTTTATATTCAGGTTTCATTCACAGATACAAGAAATAATAGACATGTTTTTGTCACGCACAGATCTTGAAATGTAGATTATGTGTAAAAATGTAGACACGCTGTTTCCCGAAAAATATAATTTAGGGGTTTTCAAGGTTAGAGTGAATAGGCATAGGTATTATGCGTTTGCGTCTACCTCCCTAGACCTCATCTTTGCTTTCCATCAAGCAAAATTGAGGTTAAACGCACTCAAAAAAATAACGTATAAATAATTTAATCTCTTCGTAAATTCAATCTACATAACTTGATTCAAATAGTCTATTATGAATTATTCTTGAACATACCTACTTATTATGTTATACCTACTGAGAATCATCTCCCATCAGAATATAAGTACCTACTGTAACAAATTGCCTAAATAAAAAAGTAATACTAGGCAATAGTCCAAAAAACTATTCTCTTCGAATAAACAAACATTATTAGTGCATTATTACAAATGTCATGGCTTGTAGGCTCAGTGATTCAAAATGAGTCTTGGCTTTGTGTGTTCATAATTTTACAGGAAATATAACTGAACAGTCTTTATACTCCTATATCTACGGTTTCAATGCAGACTACGAGAATGTGTTGATTGATTTTTTTAACTAAACTGAAGTAGGATATTAATATAGAGTATATTACAAATTGTAGGCGACGTTATGCACAAAGCCTAATTGTTATTAGAGTCTGCATCGTCAACTGATAGTTAAAAGATTATATTTCGAAAAAACCGTCCAAAAATCTATGTAGATAGTTTGAATGAGAACATTGTGAGGAAACCTGCGCTCTATAGATCGGCATTTATTCTACGAAGATTCTAAACGTAGATAAAATGCAGATCTAGAATTATTTACTTCACTTATGGAGTAAAGAATCTAGGAAATCTAAATATACTCGTAATATGAATCTAATGCCGCGTTCTCGCGTTTACGCAGCGACGGCTACACGTCACATCGGACACAAAATTATATGACAACCGTTGAGAATGGTCTCTTGTAACGTCGATACCAGCGTAACGTTGAGGGGAAAGAGCGGCGAGTGGGGAGTGGCTTTGCGTCGTCTGGGATTCTCGACAGATTTTAGGTCAAACTGTTAACAAATTGGTTGCACTCTTTCGTCTTAAAAGAGCTAAAAAGAGATAGACATATTGTCACAACAACTCCACAAAAAATAAATTCACAAAAAAGTTATTACGAGAGAAGCGGCTTTCTACAAAGGAACGCAGACTGTCGCAAACTTAAGGGGCCGCGTTTTGGATTATTTCTGATTTATTTTGAAGCCTTTTTTTAAATCATCTGGAATGCGTGCAAAGTTAAAAATATCGAAAGAAATTAGATGATATTTGATTTAAACAATGATCACTGGTGGTAATCGCATCAGGCTAATAGTATTCTATTTTTTAATACTTATGGTAATGGCTGAAACGGTGGTGGCCGACTGTTGGGGCGCCCGCCTGTGGATGCAAAATCCCAGGTTCGAATCCTGCCCGGGCTACATGGCTTTGTATACCAATCTGACTCATGTTAGTTTTCATCGACCACCACTTGCTTCCGGTGAAGGAAAACATCGTGAGGAAACCTGCACTCTGGTTGATGATAATCAGCTAGTGTGTGAAATGGAGAAGGCAATGGCAAACCACTCCATTAAAATTGCAAAGAGAGTCGTTGTGTGTGTTTCATTCCATATAATGACCACAATCCTCAGTCATGAGAAAATACGACTAAAGAGAGAGATGGTAATGGCTAAGAATCCATAATAATGACGATTAGTGTGTTGCAAAAGGCAATACCAGTTTTAAAAACAAATTAATGTGTTATTTTGTAATCAGTGATATAAACTTCACCTAAATAGAATAATAAACCAAACAATACGATGAAATAAAATATTAGGTAACCATGGATTACATCCCCTTAAGCTAGCAGCAGACGGCGTTAGCCGCTGCGACCTGCGGCCTCCGTTAACTATACCGAGACTTAGGGGTGTAGTAAAACATCGATGTTTATTATTAGTTATATAGAAGCTTTTATTTTATTTTTTGGTAGGTAAAATTTGTTTTTGTAGTAGTTTCAAGGAGTGTATTTCCATCAATCTAGAAACCTCAGAAAATCTATAAAATATACTTTAAATACTTTACTATACAAAGATAAACGTATACACAACATCTTATAAAAAACCAAAAACATTATTAAAAATGCTACTTTTAACCGACTTCAAAAAAGGAGGTTCTCAGTTTGACCTGGATTTTTGTATGTATGTTTGTCCGCGATTATCTGGCGTTTGGCTGTACCGATTTTGATGCGGTTTTTAGAAAATCATTTTAATGCAACGCAATAGAATTACATATTTATATATCGACTAGCTTATACTCACGGCTTTGCCCGAGAAAATTGTACATCAAAGCTTTCCTTTATTATGACATGACCCACCCAGTCCATTAGTATAAATCGCATAAACATCTGTTCAGTAGTTTTTGAGTTTATCGCGAGCAGACAGACGGGTTGTCCCTAGTTTGTAAGTACCTGCCAAGAAAGACAAAATATCGATATATCGATGTTTTGTTTTCGTGTTTGCATACATCCCTAAGCCGGCGTCTATCAAGGTGCTGCAAGGTGCTGCAAGGTGCCGCCGGTCGCAGCGACCAGCTACACTCGACAGCACCCTGCAGCACTTTGATTAACGCCGCTATAAGTTGAACTGTTGACATATTGGATGTACTCTTTCTTCATATGCACTAAATGCTGTGCTAAAAAGAGACAGATATATCACACACATTATCACTACAACTCAGTGTAGTCACGTGCTGCAGACTCTTGCGGCTTAAAGGCGGTCTCGTGATAATCGGTGTGCTGTTAACTCTAACTACAGTCGACGTATTCGCCAGACCCCACTTTAAGATGAAACTAAAAAAAGAAAGCGTAAGCGTTGGCAAGGCTACTATTTACTAAAATTCTATAGGTATTACGCTTTCCGATATCCCAAACTTTCGGGTCTCTTTTGAACTCCTGTGTTACGGACTTTATGTTGTAGCTTTATACCAAACAATCATAGATCGCTCTTTGCGCTACCTTTATTCGAAGCACAACTTCCTGGAAAAGCGTCCATATGTTGGAAATCGGCACCATATTATTATGTCATCTTTGTTTGGGCAAGACATACTTTAAAGACATGAATGAGTGTTTGATTTCTGTGAATTTAGTGTAACTAATAGGAAGACCAAGACTTGAGTTAAATGATACAAATAAAGGAAAAAGACAGCGTCGTAGGGTCGTTTTAGGAAGTGAAAAAGTTGGCAATGAAAAGAGTAAAATGAAAGGAACTCCACCGACAAGAGCCTCGCTTTAAATTTGATGATGATGAGTGTGACCGATTAAGTCACAATCCTCCTGAATGTCCTTCAATTTGACGAATGCCAAAACTACAAATCATACTAGACCAACAAGTATACCTAAATCAAAACCAGAACCCGAAAAACAGTTAAAACCACAAGGAAGTGTCGTATAAAACTACAGACGATATTGGCTCACAGAGCTGGTATTTATTTTGCACCTAAATATTTGCCTCGAGGCAGCGGGTCAAACACATAACTCTGCGCGCGCATGTAAATAAGGGCATATTTCAAATGAGCGAATGCGCTGGTCGCTTCTTCAAATGGTAAAGGCAGGGTTTCACTGTAAACATGAACACCAATTTTAATGTGCACATGTACCAAAGAAATGTGAATAATATAATAAGGGCGGGTTACCTGAACCTTTAGACGAAGTCAGATTTTAATATCGAAATCGAAGTTCGCAAACGCTAAAATGTATGGGATTAATAAGGCCGCGCTGAATTACGTGGTCGATCGCCATCTTCATCGCTAGTTCATAGAGAAAACGTAGCGAAACCATAGAGTAACGAACTGTTTTATCGCTTACTTCCATACATTTGACGTTCGCTTTCGCTTTGATGACGGAAGAAAATTGTTTTTGTCATCTGTCGAAACGATTACGAACTTAGATAACGTATCGCTACGAATCAAATGAAACTTTGGCTAAACCTGCGAGCGATGGTAGGTGGAGTAAGGCGGTAACCGAATGGTATCCTAGAAATGGAAGAGAAGCGTAGGATGCAGTAAGATGGGTCAACGATGTTTTTTTAATCAAAAATTTGAGTGCGTTCGACCTCAATCTTGCCTGGTGCCTGTGCTAATAAATAATGTTGCTGGCAAGAACTGGATAGCGATGGCCCAGGGTGACAAGGTTGGCGTAGACAAGGAGGCTTATACCCAGCAGTGGGTCATGGCAGGCTGACTTTACTCACTTAGGGTGGATTCGACCAAACTAGAGTAAATTTTATTCTTAGAATAAATCGTCAGTTATCCGAGAGTAAATGAATTTTACATTTTACCATCTGCAATTCTAAGAATAGAGAGCCTATTCGGGAATAGTTCCTTATACCACCGACATGCATGTATAACAGAGTAATCCTAGTAATAAAAATCGCGCCTGTGCGTCATATGTTCTGTCTGTCTGCTGTCATTGACATTACTGTTGACATAAAATAATACGACAAAAGACAGTTGCTATGACTTAAGACTTTACATCATTCATTCGTATTTTGTTCGTCGTTCATTCTGTTACACGCGTATAGTTATTCCAAGAATGGAAAAACGACTATTGGTTTACTCAAGATAATAATCGAGGTATATTTATATAGCTGGTATAGTTATTCGCGTATAAATATAAGTTTGGTCGAATCCACCCTTAATAGGGCAAAAATTATTTTACCATGTAAAGCCAAGTAATGAAATTATCATCCTAACTAATATAATAAATGCGAAAGTGAGTTTGTTTGTTTGTTACCTCTTCACGCTTTATCTACTGAACCAATCTTCCTGAAATTTCGCATTCACGTAGCTGGAAGTACGGAGAAGGACATAGGCTACCTTTCATCCTGGGAAAAAGCACTATTCCCGCGGGAAATTCACGCGGGCGAAGCCGCGGCCGAATGCTAGTTGATAATAAATAAATAAAACATTAATCATTTAGGTAAATAACCATTGACACGTTGATGGACAGAAGACGGGCCACAATTTTTCAATTTTATATCAACATGTTAAATATGATTACATAGGTCCATTTTAGCATATCGTCAGAAAAAACTAATTTATACATGTGTAGACGCCTTTAAAGGTTCCATACTCCCCTGGAATGTGTGTGTATGTGTGTGTAGATGTTTATAAACACGTCCGACTGAACAACTCTACCGGCTGCAAATTGTACATCACCGTGCGTTATCAGATAGTCCTAAATCAATTACAAACGAAATAGCTTGAGCTCGCAGAAATCGAAATACATAGATACAAGAATTAGCACGGGCTTTTAATGACAATGAATATAGCTTTGATTCTCCCTAAAACTCAAGTGTGTACAATACGTAATTAAAAATTGAAATTCGAATTTCATGGATTGTTTGAGTGTATTAGTAACCATAGAGTTATACCGCCAGTTGAAATTCGAACGAAAGTTAAACTTGATGGATTGTTTATGTGTATTAGCCGTATAGATTTACTATATACCTACCGCCAGTATTTAGTAAGTCTCGTCATGCTCCTTCTATGATATCTATTTACTCCGATTTCTGTGCTTTAGCTGCTTCCTCATACCTGTCTATTGGCATTGTTATCAGATACCTGAAATATCTTCCTTAATCCTTCTCATTGTAAATTCAAAAATAACTTTATTAATCTAGCTTTAGAATCCAACTTTAATCTTGCAAGGTGAATTTGAATCCCCCTCCACCTACGTTCCCTCTACTTCCCTGTATTCGATCGAGCTGAGTAAATTACATGAATATGTGAATTTATTTGTCAATGTACCGAACTGATCTTAATAAGCCCAGAAGTTCTATTCTATTCTAAGTTGGCTATATTATAACCCGAGTTTTAGGTTATTTGATTTATTTTGTACTCTAGTTAGAGATAAAAGTGTCTAGTTTATAAAGCATACAGTGGCCCACATAGAAAACTATGCAACATTTCATAGTGTTGCGAGTAGTATATTTTTCTATTCGGTTCACTGTACTTAAATACTAAAAAAGTTTGCCATTATTATTAGAGAGAAGAGTATTTTTAAAAAAGAAAGTAACTTTTTATGACTGAATTCCGAGTTTGAAATTGTTTTATTTTTATACCTCAAAGGCCTTCAAAAGCTTGATGTTTTATGGTTTAACCCTCAAAAATTACTTGAAAGGTTAAATTATTATTACCATTATTATGCATATTTTAACATTTTAATCTTAACAATAACCTTTATCTTAAAGATGCCATGCCATCTTAATATGATGTAACGCATCTTATTTTACACTAATTGGAACATAAAGTTAAAAAAATGGGTCCATCGCTGTAAATGTCAATTATTATGATTGTTTTTGATTTACAATGTTGAATTAACTGTGTCATAAAGTTTTAGTGCTTGTGGTGGGGCAAAATAACATCAACGGATATTGTTACCTATTGACTTCATTAGAAACATCATAGAAGGAAAAGTAAAAGGAAGAAGGGCCCAGGACCTTTAGACGAAGTCAGATTTTAATATCGAAATCGAAGTTCGCAAATGCTAAAATGTATGGGATGACATAAGGTAACGCTAAATCACGTGGTCGATCGCCATCGTTATCGCAAGTTCATAGAGAAAACGATTCGAAACCATAGAGTAACAAACTGTTTTATCGCTTACTTCCATACAATTGACGTTCGCTTTCGCTTTGATGACGGAAGAAAATTGTTTTTGTCATCTGTCGAAACGATTACGAACTTAGATATTGTATCGCTACGAATCAAATGAAACTTTGGCTAAACCTGCAGGAAGACCAAGACAGGACTACAAGAGGCAAATTAAGGAAAAAGTGAGCGTCGGGTCGTATCAAGAAGTAAAACAGTTGGCAAGTTGTAGAAAGAAAAAAATGGATGGAACTCCACCGACAAGAGCCTCGCTCTTAAATTTGATGATAATAGTTATTGTATATTGACGCTATTTTAATTCTAATCCTTAGAATATGTCTTGTAATTGTTACGGCGTACGTTGCTTTGTTTTATGTCAACATAGCACGTACGATGAGATATTCTTGCCAAACTTCTTAGCTTATTTTTTTAACGTTTTCCCAAAAAAGTGTAAAAATTTCATTACGAGTTCATTCCGAAATACTGCGGGAGAGTCATATTACAAAAATCCAAAAAAAATAAAAAATGATTAAAAAACTTTAGTCTGTTAAAAACAATAACAATTTACTAGCTAGTGCATGACTATATAGCTGAGCTATGTGTGTTAGTGTTGCAGCAATAGTGTTGACTATCGATAGTATTGTCAATAGTATTGTGACCTTGAAAAATAGTCATACTATCGATAGAATGGGTAGTATTGACACGTGTTAATACTGTCGATAGTATCGACAGCCAATAGTTTGCAATACTATTGATGATACCCAAAACTATCGATAGTATTGATGTTTTCTAATCAATACTATCGAAACTATCGATAGTATTTCCACTTATATTTCAACAAACAATCGATACTATTGCACTATCGAGAGCTTGTAAAAATTCAATAGTATTGTAATTTAATAGAATTGACACTATCGATAGTATTGATTAAAAAAACATCAATAGTATCGATACTATTGATAGTATCGATAGTATTGACACAAGTAAGTAGTCAAACTATTGATAGTCCTGCAACACTAGTGTGTGTAATTAATTAATCCTCAAATTACAATCAGTTTATCAACGCTAAGTTGTTCACGGAAGTCTATTTAAGGCTAAATGCCAACCCATAAAGCAATAATTACTTCATACTAATAGCGCTCTGGATGGTGTTGTCAACCTATAACTTCAGATTGGAAGAGCTAACGTGAATTTACATTATTCGTTTTTATAAATATGCACCTATCCTAGGTTTAAATATGATTAAAGTTAGTAAACCGTTTGGGATCAGTTTTCAATTAAGAAGTAGTACAGATTTGCCTACAATTCTATAAAAAAAAAGTACTCTAAACAATGTACATATTTTTTGATGTAAAACATCTATAGGCGTGACTTGGCAGTAAAACCGACTCGAATGCCGTGACGGCAAATCACATGACGCTGTCGTACCACGATGCTCAGATGTTTTACATCTGCCGGCGTCCCATGACGTTCAACTTTTTTCAGTAACTTCACACAAATCAATTTGTGACATCGTAATAAGAATGAAACGGCTTATAAAATCACCACACGCTTCCATAATTAAGATAATCATACCAATAAACCACTCGGACGCCGAATACCCAAGTTAACTGTTAACCACTGATTAACGCGCTAATTACGACGTAAGTTTAACTGTTAAACTTGTTAACATCTTTCTTCGCTCGTATTGACACAGAAATTACAGCAGTAAATGACTAGTCTTTACCTGCAGCTTCGTTTTTTTATCAGCTAAAGGGAAGATTATTCACCGGTAGAAAAATCGTCGGTTTAATGTGGAAAGACCCTATTTTTTAGATTTCATAATCTCGAAAGGAATACCAGCTCTCTTAGGTCAAGTCGTTGTTAATTACAATCTATTTTTTACACGACTGACTAAAAAAGGAGTGTTATGTTTTCAGTGTTCATGTATGTAAATATATGTAAGTTTCTTTATTCCACCATAAGTCCTGAACGGCTTTACAGATTTTGATGTGAAAGGTATTATTAGATTTCTTGCATTCCTCCGAGTGACATAGGCTAAGTTGTCAGTCGTGTTTTTAATTTTTAAATAATTAGCTTGTTTAAATTTAGTATCAACCCTAATAAAACAGATGACCAGTTTATACCAACAACATTGAAGCAAGGAGTTGTAGTACTTGGTGGTAGAATCTATGATCTATTTTTAGGGTTCCGTAGTCCGACAAGGAACCCTTATAAGATCGTTCAGTCCGTCCGTCCATCGTAGTCTGTCTTAATAAATTAACAACTTAATATTCTGACCGCATTGAATAATTGTGCTCATCCATCACATTGTGACGATCTTTTTGCAAAGCTGAAGAAATGCTGCTTTAACAATTCAGGTTGTACGTAGTATATTTAAACCTCCTATCGTAAAAACTTTGATAGCGCGATTCAGGACTCTCCTATTTACCGTGGCTATCTTGCAGCGTAGGTAAATGTCACCACAATATTGTGTTACCACCGTGTACCAAGAGTCACGTACACAGATTATCAAGCGCACAATCTGTTCTAAATATACCTGATACACCGCGATAGTGGAACGTAATGATTTAGGAGAAAAAATGGTTTTCTACAAAGTAACTGTTGCAGCAAATTGCATGACGAGTCTGTTGTGTCCTTTCTCTTTGGTTTTCCTTATTGCTTTTTAGATTTTTTTTCTCATGCAGGCTGGTACATAATAAGTAAAAAAAAAAAAAAATATTTGTTATTCTACAAACCTACCACTGGATCTAGCAGGTTTTTTTTTACATTTACCATAAACTCTCACTTAAACAAACATTTTTGTACAAAGCAAAATACAAGGGAAAAAAAAGGACGAACATCCCAAGAAGGAACCTTTTTATGCGAATGAATATGAGGATATGAACTGACCAAAATACTCAAATGCTACAAAATGTAGAGTAAAAACAAGTTGAAACTTTGTTTTTCTTTCCTTTTAGAATCAGTGGAAAATTTTGCATACAAAACTAATATCTTATTTTGAATAATATTAAATTGATGTTAGAAAAGTATATTCATAACTAAATCTACATCTATTCAGCCAAACTGAATAAAATCCCTCGACAGAACGCGGGCAAGCATTAAGATTCAAAAATTCAAATGAATGTGGGAGCGACCCAACGCATCTGAATCTGAATTGATAACGATCGCCTGATCGCATGATGCACCTGTGCCCTGTCATTTGTCTAGAAATATCCAATGGTAATACGGTTGTATCTATTTATTAGTTCGCCGAGTATTTTCAGCATTTAATTATACAGCGGTACAGTCAGCTAGGCGTTGCGTAACACTCGTAACGTCACAGACCGTGTTGGCGTCGGGTATATTTTTGGATATATAACACGGCCGTATATATTTCTATTGTATACCCGAACGTAACTCTATGGAGCGGGGCACGCCATATTGCGGGAGGGGCAGGGAGCTCCTTTCTGTACGTAGTACTTTTAAAAGCCCGACCACCTGTGCTAACTTAATATAATTATATTAATGGTGTGTTCACATGCCCGCAGTGTGCAAGGATCTCCTCAAATAAGATTGGCTACATAAGTCGGTCGGATACACATCATCATATTAATTCTGTGCTATAAATATAATTTTATAATTTAATATTTAGCAATTTTCCCATGTGTACAAAATCATATTTACCAGGTATTGCACGCCGCAAACCAAGTAGCGGTTCCCAGCCACATGTCACAGATAATGTAGTTTATGTTGTTAGAAAATCTCCATTTGTGGGGAATCTCCGTTCCGGCTTTAATGATTGTCACCGTACATTTGAAACGGCCGTTGCATCTTTTACATATACGAAAGAAAATAAACATTCCTAACTCCTAACATAACCTAAAATAAATACTCTTAACATAAAAACTCCTAACATAAAAAACTCCTAAACATAATTATTTAAATAGCGCCACATCTCTTTTTGAAACGATTAAAAAAGTAAATTTTTTTCATAAGCTTTTATTGAAAGTAAATAATAATACAGTATGTCTGGGTAGTTTTTCAGTCTAGAAAATATAAGTCGCACTCAAACTTTATATTCCATTCGCATTTCGAAAGGCTTATTAAAATATTTACAGCAAAATCTTATGTGTCTGAGTCAGATATGACATCCTTTTCCTGCCTCACTTCTCGGAGATACATAAACTAGTTCAACTTTATTGTTCTGTCGTCACGTACATTTTGTTTATTGTTGGCACTAATATAAGTTTACATCGGTCGAGGTAAAACCAAAAATATAAGGTGTGCAATATTGGCTCCGGAAAGATTTTCGTGGAAGAAAAAATGAGATACCTAGTTGAAATTAGAACGATTTATAATGTTTTATGAAATATAAAAGAGATATAAATCATCTCTATATAATATAAAATTGGATGCTGCTGGCTAACTGATTAGTATGTCAACGCAGAAATGAAACCGCTGAATAGTTTATATTCAAATAGAGATATTTGCTTAAATTTAATAAAAAATCTTTTACATTTTTTATGTAAAATTTACATGTATTAAATATAATTAGCAATTCATACTAAATTAGACTACAACTTATTTATTGTTTTTGCAAATGTGCGAATCGAACTTACCATTTTACTCGTTTATCGAAACTCGGCTAATCTGAAAAATTGACAAATGTTCCGTTTCCGGTGGTTTGTGGTCATGCTTGATTCCTGTGTACACCAAGTTGTGACTTGTGACAAGTTGAATTTATTCATTAACTTGTCACCACTTGCCTGGATCAAATTATTTTTAAAAATTAATATATTTATTAATACACTTGTACGTAACAGCATCCTGAATATGATCGCTGGCAGATTAGACTGCCTATATGTTAACCTGTAAACCTTGTTGTGCTGTTTCGGGGGGAGTGTTGCTGGAATGTGCCACTTTAAATTATATATATATATATATTTTTTTTATTAGCCTGTACCGTCCCACTGCTGGGCAAAGTCCTCCCCTCTGGTTCGCCATTCCTGTCTATTAATTATCTTTAAATTATATAATTATGTAAAAATAGTCACTAATGTATTTTACTTTACAAATTGAGTTTGTTACTTGCAAATAAATAATTCTTTTAAGCAGATTTCATAACACCTTTCTTTTAGGCAGTCATATGAATAGCATTGATAAGTTCGGCAGATAATAAAATCACCGTTACAAAATGCAATTCAATAATATTTCTATAAGTTATGCGATCCCGAGATATACCTCATTCCGTATAACCTCATCAATTTTAATGCCCCATACGTTAACTCGAATCGTTCAATACTTATTGGATGCATTGGATTCAGTTTAATGATAAATTGCTCGATTTATTTCCAAACGGTTTAATTTATGTCTGAAGGGGATATTAACCGATATAGGTATTAACCTTTAAATGATACTTGTATTGAATCGAGTGAAAACCAGTGGGCCATCCTATATAGGTTCCGTTTTTACCTTTTGAGGTACGGACCCATAAACCATTACAACAAAAAGGCAATTTTTGAAAATACTCATTTCCTTGCATGAATTTTATGAGCAATAATATTTACATAACTTAATTATAAAATATCTTATAATACTTACACGAAATTAAGTTATACTTACCAAGGTTTAATATGAAACCTGCTCTACCGAATTGCATCCTTTAATTTTTTTTCCTGATACAATCTACTTATTCAAATTGAACCAATGCTTATACGGATTTGGAGCAATATGTCAACGTCGTATTAAAAAAATAAATATGTTAATCTGTGACTCAGTGGACCATAAATATAAGATCTTAATTTGGGAGTCTTGTAGTCGATGATTTATTGGGAAAATAATGATTTATATCTTAGAGAGAATTTTGGGAATATACGACCTTAAGATATAATATATCCCATTGAAGAAGTCTTATTACGATAAAAGAAAATTAATTGTAAAATTATATTGGATAATTTTTAGCATCAATAACTGTTTTATTTAACGAGAAAATCAATTCGTATTATATTAAGGTTTTGCATATGTCTATGTTTACTGGTTATTTTAAAAAAAATGTTAGTTTAAATTTAATAAAATTACTTAAAAACTAATTATATTGTTTATTTTTTAATACATACAAATCAAATTTTAATATTTCGTCACCCAAAATTTTTGAGTAACATTATTCGAATTTACATTATTTCAGTGACATACTCAGCCATACTTTACGAGGGTATTTTTATGAAATGTCACGTCCTCGTTGGTTTAAATTTATTTGCTCCAAAAGGGAAGCTGGCCAGGTAGCCTCCCTGCCAATTTAAATGGATTTTTACGACACTTTCATCTTATTTACAACTCGAACGAATGTTAATTTGTAATAATTGCACAGAGCACATTGCAAATCATTCTGTGGATTGGACACGGAATATACGAACTTCGTAATATTTTTTTTGTAAGAAAAATAATAAATTCAATAATACATTTTTTAACCAAAACAAATAAAAAACACGGGACTGTACGGCATCAAATTTTTTTTAAAGTAAATTGTAAATTATAATTATTTCTTCAGTCGTGACAACAAAAAGATACCTACCATTTAAATGAATAAAGCTCGTAATCTCGTTAGCTAAGCTCATAAGTATTGGTTCGTTTTTTTTAAACTATACTTATATCTTGACTAGCTGCTCCCCTCGGCTCCGTGGATAGGAAAAAAAGTACTATATGTGTTACTCCAGGTTTCATTGTACCTTTATACAAAATTTCATCAAAAGCCATCGTAGTTTTTGCGTTAAAAAGTAACAAACATACAAACAAACAACCATTCAAACAAACTTCCACTTTTATATTAGTCGTGAAAAATTTAGATGAAGTCGAAATTTTCCCAATCGCATTTGCAAAATGTCTTTATCTTAAATTCGTATAGTTTCAAGGAAGTACATTTAAATCTTACGAATAAGCAGATTTATATGGACGATGTAATTACGCATGGTACAGGAACAACAATTAGTATTCGTAAATATACGTCTTCATTGCTATCTGGCGTGTTAACTGAGATCAAAATACATTTCATCTCCATTAAAAGATAAACTGATCATATGTACTATTGGTACTCATATTTTAATCTTTGTCTGTTATCAAGGGAGTTGCATGGATCAAGGCATACTGTATCTAAATTGGTAACAAGAACAGCGTAAAAAAGCACTATTAATTGATACGCATAGTATATTGTGTAGATTAAAAAAAATCATAATAAATAGACCTTAATAGGTAAGTAACTAGCAGTTGCCCACGGCTTCGCCCGCTTGAGTTTCGCTTAGATGAAAAATATTTTTGTGTTCCAAACTGTAGTAACCTAAACTCCAGTACTCAAAACAACCATTTGGTTATCACGTATCCCGCGGGTATATATTAGGTACTCGTAGTACAGTCGCGGTGTTAAAATGAATCAAAAGTGATATTTCATTCAATAAACGATCATCGTCTGCTCGTTATCTATAATTTCCCGTATACCACCACTCTCATTCCGAGTACCTCTTTGTCCTATCCCGTGTCCTGTCTATTTATACGTCAGTAGAAAATGCTCATCAGGTTGAACGACTTTTGCTAAGGCCCCATTTCCATTCATTATTTCCATTCATATATGGAGTAGCTGGTCTCTTGGGGTCTTCATCAGATGTTCCATAATCCTAATTTTTATACGTCAGCAGAAAATGCTCATCAGGTTGAACTACTTTGCTAAGGCGCCATTTCCATATATGTAATAGTGTAGCTGGTCTCTTGGAATTCTTCATCAGATGATCCTGATCTTCGATTTTTATACGTTAAGAGAAAATGTTCGTCAGATTTAATCAATCTCTGATAGTAAGAATGAAAGGAAATTGATAATTTAGTAAAAAATCAAATTAATTTATAGTAAAACTATTTTGTTTTGAAATTTATGTTTTGGAAAACAGAGCACGTAACTTTTAAATAAAAAAACATCTATAATAATTGCTGTTACAGAATGTAAGTTAACTGAATTCTTCATTTACCATAATCAACCATTCATCGCCATAAGAATTAATGAGTGTAAATCTACCAAAAAACATTTTTATTGCCGATATCACCAGTCATTTGGTGAACGTTAAGAAAGCCAAAGAAGGCATCAAAATGGTCGGCATCCTTCAGACGTGACAACAAAAAATTAGTCCAGCAATAAATATTAAACGCTTGATCTCGTTTAAACACTTCCTTGAAACGATTTTCGTTCAATACGGCTAGTGATGCGGAGCGATTTTATCGACTTGATTTTTATCGATTCGATAACGAAACTTTTACAAAATTTTGTAAAAATCTAGTATATCTGCATCCACGATGAATTACCTACTCTACGTTTAAAAACATCAAACGCAATAAAAGATTCGTCATAAAAACTAATTTTTAAACTTTATTTTTACTTATATCCTGGTTTGATTCGATTCAAATCCATGATTCAGATTTATTTTACTACTCTTGTTATTCTAATTAAAATTGTAATATAATAGAACGTTATATGAAAATATATTCTAATATATTCTATGGTTTCAAATCTCTTAGACATAGATAAAATTGAATTTTATCAGAAAATTCATACTTCCATACTAATATTATAAATGCGAAAGTTTGGATGTGAGTTTGTGAGTTTGTGAATTTGTGAGTTTGTGAGGATGTTTGTTACTCAATCACGCAAAATCTACTGGACGGATTTCGATGAAATTTGGTACAGAGGTAAATAATGACCTGAAATAGCATATAGGCTACTTTTTATCCCGGAAAAAATGGTTCCCGTGGGCATGGGATACCGATTATAGTAACACCATCTATTATTTGACAAAATAAACGTCATGTCAAAATGACATTACGTCAAAGTGACGTTACGTCAGAGTGACGTTACGATAGCCTCCCCACTACTTCCATATAAAATGGGCCGTTGCACCGGGCGATGGGCAGTATGCCCGGATACGTCGAGGTGTGCGGACCGCTGCTGAGTGCACGGACTAATGGCACTCTGCTCAAACTTCTATATATTATGTGTGTGAAGGAACATCAGTAAGTTTGTTGTGATGTACATTGCGCGCGGAGGCGGGGCGCGCAACATAGCCGTATGAGGTACACTAAATTTTTTCCATTACATCTAATTTGTCATTAGATGGCGCTTTAATTAAATACTTGCCTTTAGTTCTCACGGCCTGCCACGAGATGGCACTTTACAAGTTCTTTCAATATTTTTTCGCGAAGAATGTTCTTTCAAGTAATCCTAACTAATATTATAAATGCGAAAGTGAGTTTGTTTGTTTGTTACCTCTTCACGCTTTATCTACTGAACCAATCTTCCTGAAATTTCGCATACTGCTAGCGCCCCGTCACTATAAGCGGGGGAACGCGCGGGGGCGGGGTGGCCGGCCCTCGCGCCTCGCCGGAAGACGACGCCATGAGTTCAGTCGGCAAACAACGTCAAATGTGTATGTAACGTATTCTCAATCCTTTATTTTCCTTTTCTCTAATTCATTAAAAAATTATCTTTTTGACGCGCGCGAGCGACGCCAAAAGTGGCGACCGTGACAGGACACGAACCTGCAATCTTCGGATTAGGTAGGTTAGGCATTCTGAGAAGCATCCACGAAGCAGTGGATCTCCGTTGACACTGGTACACATAGCTGGAAGTACGGAGAAGGACATAGGGTACCTTTCATCCCGGAAAAAAGCACTGTTCTCGTAGAAAATTCACGCGGGCGAAGCCGCGGGCGAAAGCTAGTGTTTCATAAATCCGTAACGCAATAAGTTTGTTATTTTTTTATTTAACAACAAGTAATTACTTTTCGATATAACTCAAGGGTCATCACTAATAAGAGCATATAATCAATTTCTCAAAAAAGTAGATGGACGTGTGTACGGTGTACGCCCGTTTTTGGTGGCGCGAGCTGCTTCATACGACACTTGGCCTTAAAAGAAGGGCCAGAGGGGCTATTTATTAACTTTATACATATACACTAGATTGTGTACAGTCAAGAATAAAATATAAGAAACAAATATATTATAATAAACCATGTTATATTTGTGATCGAGTAACCACAATGAAATGGTTAAGAACAAAAAAATAAAAATAAAATTCGAATCAGAATCGAGCAGACCAGTTCCCTTGGCAACACCCGTTAACGACTTGACGCGAGGGTACCTACTATATGCAGATGCAGTATCACGTCTTTATCCCTTGCGGGGTAGACAGAGCCGATAGTCGCGAGATTCGAAAGCAATGTCTAGCTTGATAGCAGGCTTTTTGTTGATATTGAGATTCGCAGTTACAGTGACAGGTTGCTAGCCCATCGCCTATGAGAGAAATCCCCAGTTTAAAAGCCTTTTCCCTTGATTGACTTTTACAATCTGCGCGGGAAGAGAAGCAACGGGGCCATTCGTCGTCGTTTGTATATATTTCGTCTGTTTGATGATGACATACAGGCATATGTAGGTTTATCGTTTGTAAAAACCTCTATCTCTTTGCCTAGCCTTCTCTCGTTTCATTTGGGGTCGGCTCTCCTTGTCATTCTCCGCCAGGCGGTGCGGTTTTGGGTCGTCGCTGTGTCGGCTCGAGCTTTTTTTAGGTCATTGTTTATGACGGACATCCAGGTTTAAAGGGGTCGACCTGGTTTTCTTCTACTGGCGGCGTCTATGTTGAGGACTGTTTCTGGTCATGTGGTGTTCTGGCCTTCTCATCACGTGTCCATACCAGCGTAGACGCGTTTCAGATAGCTTATCTTCTATGGGCGTGACTCTGAAACTCCCTCTGATGTGCTTGTTTCGGACCTTGTCTAAGAGACTGACACCTCCCGCCCATCTCAGCATCTTCATTTCGGTCGTGTGCAACTTGGTGGTATGGACTTTTTAAAAATTGGATCGTTTATAAAAACCAATCGCTTATATATACCAAGTCCTGCATTAGATCTCAGGGAGGGAGGTGCCCTAAAATCAGCGTTGTCTCCAACTGAGGACTCCACAAGCTGAGGCATTCCTTTGTCTACTTTTATTTGTGCAATTTAGATAAAGGCAATGCATGCAACTGTAAGTATGGCAATAAATATTTTTTATTTATTTTTATAAAAAATGGAATCTAAGAAAGTTTGCTAGGTGTTTGACTTGCCTCCGAAAGAAACAAGTTCAATTCTCTGGTATAGACCAACGTACTTGGTTAGTAGCTGGCAAATTTAGCGCTTATCTGCACCAAAATTCAAGTTTTTGTTACGGTTAGTGTTAAAGTAATAGTAACGTTTTCGTTTCCTTTTGACAAATTATTTGAAAACTATTGCAAGTCTTTTTTGCATAACCGGTTAAGGTTACTATCAAAGTAATACGGTGTAACCCAGCAAGACTTCCCATGTATTTTTTTCTTAAGTTACCAGTTACAGTTTTAATATGTACCTACGTATAAGTAGATTATTATAGTGCTGGCAAATAATTCAATGGCGATCGGGGATAACGTCGCATTAAACTCGTGCGCAGCAATTTGCTCGGTTTCTGAAAATCCAATTATCACAGTTTCTCGATCGTAAATTGAATTCGAACAGTTTCTGAGAATGAATTCGGGGGTTTTGTTAATGCGGGAGCTACGCCATTTTTGAATCAATAAATATTCCTTTTTCAACTTAAAAAAAAGAATTAAGATGGGAACTTTTTAATTTTTAACTTTCTAGCAGCTGGTCTTTTGTAAAGAATTACACTATAGTTTATTGTTTTAAGAAATTATTTTTTAATAATCATCGTAATTTATATGGCATGCCTTGGATCCAGTCATACTATACATGTGTATAATAAGTAAACGGGATACTGAAAGATAGGATATCAACGCAGTGACGAAACAGCTGATCGTAGAAACTCGAAATTTTGCATTGAGGTTCTTTATTTAGCGTAAATGAAAAGGAATTTTGGAAACCGATGGCAAAAGCTAGTATTTTACAGCATAAAAGCTCTTTAAAGAATTAAATTGCGTATTTCAGTCTTACTTATAACATTATTCCATTTTGACTTAATTTAAAACTATTCCTCAAATTTCTACTTCACAGAAAAATAAAAAAGGTAACTATAATACACTAGCTTCTGTCCGCGGTTTCGCCCGCGTGAATTTCCCTCGGGAGCAGTGCTTTTTCCCGGGATGAAAGGTACCCTATGTCCTTCCCAGTACTTCTAATTATGTGTACTTATACGAAATTTCAGGAAGATTGGTTCAGTAGATAGAGCGTGAAGAGGTAACAAATAAACACTCACTTTCGCATTTATAATATTATTTAGGATTTGTAAATCAGTAGCCGTCGTATATGATTCTAAAATACCTATATATCTTATACTTGGTGGTAAAACTGATAATACTATCCTTGTTGTAAATTTCAAGTGCAATTCTCATAACTTACTCAGTTATTAGGAAAATAACTATCGTAGAGCTTATAAACATCTTTGGTGAAATATCTCTATTTCAATAACTGTCTAATAACAACGATGATCTAAACTAACCAATCAATATTAGATGTCGTCAAGCAAGAGGGACATTTCATTATGCCATTTATGATATACTAGCTTTTGCCCGCGGCTTTGCCCGCGTGAATTTCCCACGGGAACACAGGAAAGGTACTTTATGTCCTTCTCAGTATTTATATCTATGTGTATTCGAAATTTCAGGAAGATTGGTTCAGTAGATAAAGCGTGAAGAGGTAACAAACAAACTCACTTTCGCATTTATAATATTACTTCCGCTCTTGTGGAAATTTCGGGATAAATAATACCCTGTCTGCTAGCTTAGGTTTCATTCCACCCGTGTGCCATATTTTACCAAAATCGGTTGAATGGGTTTTGTATGATGGAGCAATAAATGAACACTTCAAAGAAAAAAAAACTTTCAAACAATTGGATTGATTCGATTATCTGAAAAGTCCATATAATAACATTTATAAAATGTATTTGTAAATATATTTTTGTACTTGCATTTTAATCAACCAACTTCAAAAACCAAAAAGAGGTTCTCAAGTCGGCTGTATTTTTTTAAAATTTTGTTTATTATGTCTTTTCGATAAATTACCTACTACTTATTAGAGAAAACTTGATTGATTTGAGTGCTGTATAAGTCCAATATTGTTGTTTTTCTATGTAACTGTTTGTTTCCCAAACAAAATAAAATAAAAAAATAATTCCTAGTAGCATAGTTGTTTCCACGTTTAATATTGTTGTTATTTTATGTTGTTTTCCAAATAAAATAAAAGAAAAAATCAATACCTATCAATGTCGTCGCTTCCTCCATTAGGCAATAAGCTCCCTGATCGCGTTTCAGCCACTTTACAGTCCAATTAGTGCGATCACTAACTAGCCTCAATATAATAAAGCTTCAAGCGCTCGTACTATCCTTTACTCGGCTACTGGTGTTGCCATAACTAATACCGAGGTATTTCTCTCAGAGCACCGAATTAAACTGCACTGATTTCAAGAGCACCTAATATTTCTACTAAGTGTACTGATCAATATTTTTTTATATGAAAAAAGAGGAAAAGAGCAACTGATTCAATAAGCTCCAACAACCATACAGACAAACACTTACAACGTAGAGCACTTTTGTAATTTAAAAAAATATTGATTGGTTGTGCTCTGAAAGGAAAATAAAAAAAAAAAATTTGCATACAAAAAATATCGATCGATTTCGGCTAAATACTAGTCCATACAAATACGAATAATAAAAAAGAGCTACGAATAAATAATTTTCTATTACTATTTCTTATTAATCATCATCATCAAATGGGAAAATTAGATATTTTTGACCAATATTTGGCCACTTCCACCGCTTTATTTCCACTTCCTATTCTAAATGCAACGTTTATAGGTGCTATTGAAACCAGTGGAATTCCTCTCTCGAATATCCTCGGTGTTGCCATGTACCCTTGTACACGGCAACACCAGTAGCCGAGAGCGGCATTAATCACAGATTACCGAGTCTTGTCGGACCTCCAACAGCTGCCATAGATTATGAAATAGGTACGTAGGTATTATACTAGTTTGTGCTACATGCAAAGAGAAAGACTTGCTTATTATTATTTATTATTAAAGATACAAGTTTGATAATTGACGTCTTTGGAATTCTCCATTTCTTCTCCATTTGCGCAAATAAAAAAAACCTTTATTTAATGTAGATTCGGCATCACATTTCACTCTATATTTCTTTTCCAAAATGATTCTATAAAAAAAACTAATTTTAAACCCCTTCGGCCGCCTACGTTACCAATTTTACGTAACCAGCTACGTAGAAATATCTAATTATTTCGCTTACAACGAAGCTAGGTTAAATTATAGTTACTTATAAAAAAGACCCTTTTTTCATCTACGTTCATTCATTTACGTTCATGTACGTTCATTTTTTTTTCTTTTTTCCTTTTTTTATCTAATTATTTCTTTTTTTAAGTTACGTAATAAGAATAATTTTTTTTTTCAACATGAAAGACTGATTAATCAACCTTCTGTACTTTAGTCCATAAACTAATCTATGTGCATTATTACACTAATAATATATGAGACGATTCATCTCCCGAACAAATGCAGCGTAATATTTTACGAGCATTGTGTGCACTTCCGGTCGCGATCCTGCACTTTTGTCATTATTATTGTTAAGGTGCAGTTTCGTCAAGGCATAATTTAAAAAAATCAGGGAAAGGGCTTTAAACTGGGGATTCCTCCACTCAAAGGCGATGAGCTAGCAACCTGTCACTATATCTGAATCTCCATTGACTTAATAAAATTGTTTCTTCCAATGTAAGCCGTAGTAATGCAATACACTATCAAAGCACTTTAAATGTGTGTGTGCTTAGTACCTACACATTGAAACTTTAAGAATTTCCTATTGGACCATTTATAATTTATATTTTTTTAAATTCCCTTTAGATCTTTATTTTGTGATGATCACTATTGTACTCTTTTAATTAGGTCTATAATTAGATATTTATAGACCAAGAAAGAGGTAGGTACTTTTCCCAACAAAAGAAACAAAATACCATGCCAACAATAAAGTATAACATTTTTGCATTTTAGTTCCATTGGTCGTCATCTACGAAACTGTGCCTTAACTTTATCATAACCAGATGAGATATGGGAGGCGTATGTTATGAATTTTGTATAATTTAGCTGTGGGAAAGTCAGGGTTTCTGGATTTAGTGCACCCTCCATTTACCTACAGCGACTATGATTTACACCTACTTGCATAAACCTTAATTTATTAGGTGGTTCGTTAAACTGCATATCATTTGTGCCTCAACAGATCAGTAATTTAAGCAAAGTTAACCTATATTTGTTATTAGATACCGTTATTGAATTAAGTTGACGGGCAGTATACTAACTAATATTTTAAATGCGAAAGTGAGTTTGTTTATTTAATTGTTACCTCTTTACGCTTTATCTACTGGACAATCTTTCTGAAATTTCGCATACACGAAGTTAGAAGTACTGAGAAGGACATAAGAGTGCCTTTCATTCCGGGAAAAATAAATAAATAAATTAAATAATTTAAAGCTCTGGTCCCGTGGGAAATACACGCGGGCAAAAGCTAGTCCTAATCCTAACTAATATTATAAATCCGAAAGTGAGTTTTTTTGTTTGTTTATTTGTTACCTCTTCACGCTTTATCTACTGAACCAATCTTCCTGAAAATTTTCCGCATACACATAGCTGTAAGTACAGAGAAGGACATAGGGTACCTTTCATCCCGGGAAAAAGCACTGTTCCCGTGGGAAATTCACGCGGGCGAAGCCGCGGGCGAAAGCTAGTACTAATATAAATCTGAAGATTTTGAGTGTGTGTTTGAACGCGCTGATCTCTGAAACTGGTCCGATTTGAAAAATAATAATAATTTCTTTGGTATATATAATAATAACTTTGGTATAGATCCAACTTTTGTACTGTACTTTTTGTATATGTGTACAATAAAGTTTAAATAAATAAATAAAAAGCAACCAAATCGAATTACATTTCAAAACAAATCCATAACTCACACAACTAGAACATGTAGATCGTAACGGTTAAGCCCAAACTGTAATTATAATTAACGGTTAATTAATAACAGATCTATGATTAGCCGAGAAACAGTTCTCACGTTAAATACATAATTGATATAATTAATTTATATTCGAACTTTGTTTTAGTCTTGTAACTATATTCACTACAATATGGTGAACGTATTAAAAATTTTGCAAGTATTTTTATTATTGTTGCCGTCACGTAAAAAGCTGGCGGTTAAGCTGCGCAGTAGGCGATGTATAGGTCTAGGTGAGCGGGGGTCGGGCGGGTCTCATCCGGCGCGATTGGTTCGTCAGTCGTACCCATGCGCAAGTTTCACCCCCTCCTCACCCTACCAGCGGCCTTTTTACGTGATGGGAAGTATACCTTTCTCTTATGTAAGAGCTGTGCTCTTGTCGATGGAGTATACGCCACACCTCTCTATTCTCGTACCATTCCAAAGATGAGACTCTATAATTCAAAGGTAACTCTACAACAAATATGTACTAAAAGGTTCTTGAGACGTCCCGTTATGTAGTTATGTTCTCAGAAAAAAAATTGAAATATCAAAAAGTGTAAGAGATTTTTTTTTAATTTATGCCGATATAAGTTACTACTTATACTTATACCGTACATAATATCTCGATGCTTATACCTTCTTATACCTATGCTACTCGTATGCGCCTACAGTTAAATTAATAGCAATTAAGTAGGTATGCACCTCTCCTTCGTATTACGTTTCTGCAAGTAAGAGACAAGTAAATGCAACGGTAAATAATTATTCAACTTAACAAAGCTAGCTTTAAATTTAGCTTGCCGCTTTTTTGCAGGCTTATTCGACCAATTTTGACGCTAGGAATTTAACAAAATAAGACATTGTTTCTCTAATATCTACCGCGACAGATGCTAACCACCAATTTTGTACTGTCACGAGCAATATGTAAACACTTCGGTCCTTAAGACAATCTAATATGGTCTAAAATTGGATACATTTCAATGCTCACTGTACATATAGGTGCAATATGCAATTGTGATGTTGTTTGTAATATTGTTCTATACCAAATCAGCAGCTTTTCTTTCTTTGATTTTTATACATTGTTATTCGGTGCACACTGATTTGTCCAATGGTCTATTCTGCAGCGAAATCTTACTAAAATATAATATAGCAAAACAATACTCCATATTCGAAGGCGGTGCAGCTGAAATAAATCAATGCGCAAGCGTAGGTGGCCACCAAGAATTTCATAACAAAATGGAGTAGGTATTAAATAAAGAGTATCTTATCATTCGTATTAGTGTTCGAACAATAATATAGTTATTATTCTTCCTATTCCTTACGTCAGTTATAATGGTACTCGTAAATTTAGTTGCTTTATCTAGCAGATTCTCGGCCTAAAATCAGAAAGCTATTAGGTACTTCCTATGAGAAAAATATAAATGGTTGGTAAAGATACCAAAGCAGTAACTGTAGCAGCCTAGCAGAAGATAGTTTTCGGTTTTGCTGGAAAAAGCATAGGATTTACTTAATAATTAATAATAAGCCCTTAGGAGGTGCAAGTTTCTTGTACGTACAAGAGCAATAATAGCATGCAATAATTGCAGTGCAACAATTGACTATCAATAATTACAAGCGATAGGGGACCGGACAAGGTATGAGAATTGTTAAAAATATGTAATTTTATGAATACATATAATTTAACACATATTGCGACTTTTCAGCACGAGTTTATTCTCCAGAGCTAATTTATTCGAGTTCAAACTTTTAGGGAAAGTCCATTTTCTACGCGTGACGTCATATGAATGTACACAGTTTGGGTATCGTCCAAATATCGCTTAAAAATGTGAATTGTTTTTTGCTATAACATTGAGAAATACTTCAGTTATGGATGTGATTCTTTTACGGATGATTCTATTAATGTGAGATATTTCAAAGAAGCATCAAAAAAAAAGTTGTCCTCCATTTACTTTTTCGTTCCTTGTTGCAAACCCAACCGGCAATTACCAATTAACTGCCTATATCCATGTTCGAAATTCAAATTCATTCGGAAAACGCCGCTCGAACGGGTACATGTCGAAAAAGGAACTGTGAAATTGATCCATTTAAATATTAATTCTTAAAAATGAACACATTGAACAAAATAAAAAAAAAACACTTAGATATCCAACAAAAATAATTTATTTTAGATACAAAATAAAATTTTTAGACCTTTCAGGTTTTATCATATTACATAAACTATTTATTATACATGATTCAAAACATTTAACTAACCATTTAATCAATAATAATAATTATTTTTTTCTATTAATACCTAGATACATCTATAAGATTTGTGAGCACATAGTGAGTGGGTTTAATATTCTAAAATCAATTTAGGCAATAATATTAGCATATTAACTACTATTGGAAACTTGATATTATTTGTATCATAATATTTTTATGTATCTACTTTAAAAAATATCAAACATTTGCAAATTATTGAAAACACACGTATAAATTAATAATTTTAGCACCGCATGACCCAAAAAATAGCTATAAAATTATGTTTTTATTTTATTTACAAGTATAATAATAAAAAGTATTTAAAAATAAATAAGAGAAATCCCGTACTACTTTATATTTTTGTCAAATTGTAGACAAATCCACGTAATTAGGTACGTTTGTATGTAGTAAAAAAATATAATATATAGGAGAGCAACAATAACTTCCATGTGTCTATGGGAAAAAAAATACAGAGCCACTAAACTTGACTAAACTACATTTTTTTTTAATAAAAATAATGTCAAAGTTATAAAACTGTGATAAGATCAAACTTATAATTGGGGTCTGCAATTTTTTTCTCTTAAAATAACTTAAATAACTACAATTATTTTTATTTTAAATGCAAGAAATTAGCTAATGTTGTCATGATCAAAAATAATCTCGGTTTACCACCACCCAAATCGAATAAGTTATACTTAAGTATATTATTATATTTACATTTTAATCACTCTTCTCAATAACACTGAAAAACACTAACAAAAAATACAACATTTCGCACGTCCAATAAAACACTGTTTTAACTCAAAAATGTACTTTTTTCAGGAATAGCGAAAAACCATTTCGAATTACAATAAAGCATTTTTTCTCCTAATGTCGTAACAATATTTACATGTTATATATATTTTCGGAAAGCATAAAATGCGTTCTTTACTTACTTATGAATATATCTTTCAGCTATCCTGAAACTTGCCCTCTTTATAACGTTTTATTAGATAACAATTTAAGAAAATAAAATATAACAATTAGTAGAATACTGAAACATTATTTATTTATCAACTTAAAATCAAAATTTTTAACAAATGTTTTACAATGTTTATCAAAAAATACACTTGTTTTGCCCAGCTTGTAGAAAATACTCTATAAGCTACGAAAAAAACTTAAGAATAGAAATTATAAAAAAAAATGTAATTCTTTTCTTTTAAGGTAAAACTTATGAGAAGAAATTTGTACTGTATTTAAATATGGCGCCTATAACCCCGTTATCAATAATACCCTATAAAAAAAAGGCTTTTGCCCAGCAGTGGGACCTATCAGCTAAATATAAAAAAGAAGAGATACATATTATCAGTCATTATCCTCGAAAAAACTTTTATAAAATCCTTCCTAGAATACATGATTAGTAAGTAATAGACTCAAATCAGACTTTTTAAAGCTATTGGTCCGATCTTCTATAAAATACTTTGAATCCGACGACGACGAACGAAGATGTCGATGAAGAAGTTGAGGAATCGGAAGATTTGTCCTGAGGAATATTTTCCTGCTGGATTTTAACGCCATGAGTAGAAGCTTAAGTTAAAAATATAATAAGCATTAAATAGGTAGGTAGGTATGTCATAGGTAGTAGGGATTTATTTTTATCGTGTAATTCAACAAAATATTATATATAAATGACACAATATAATTAAAACAAATGATATAGATTAATCAAGGTAATGGAAGGTACTTGTTATTGGAGGTGAAACTGAAGGTTCATTTAATTCAGATCAGTATCTGAAGAAAAAAAGATAACAAATAGGTAACGTATTTATGCAATTTCGAGTAGCACCATTGTAATTAGCTAGGTATATTATTTACCATTATTAAATCCAATATTCGGTCAATTATTTTCATTGTTGCCTGAAAATGATATAAGAATACATTAATTTAGGTGACCCGCTTGCTCGTTTGCCGCTCTATGTTATAAAAAAAAAATATACTAGTATTATAAAAAAGTGCCTAATTTAGAAACTTTTTTATTTAAGATGTAGTTACGTTACTAAAATGAATCCAAACAATATGTAAACAAATTGGGTATTTCTAGAAAATGGTAACAAAACAAAATACAGAGTTATTTGATTTCATTAATAACAAAAATGTTTTGAGAAATATTTTTTTTTATCCAAATGAACCTCTTTCTTATTTGAGTCATAAAATAACATTAACCAAATATATGGTAATAAACTGCTTCAACTGATATTGCAGTATTTTTTCATAAATTTTAAACAAGTTTTTTTTTCTAATAAAAGGTGATAAGCTAAAATATAACACTTTTCGAGATTGATATTCAAGTTACATTTGTTAATAAATCAAAATGTATCTTTATATCACAAACATAAATCAACTAGAAAATAAATTGGTAAGACGAATACTGTTATAAGAATAAATATTACATTTTATGAGAAAAATACTGGATAGATAATACACTAACCGTTCGTAAAATAGTGTAAGATTTCAAGTTGCAACTATATTTATGCGGTAGCCGAACACGAGTGGCCGTTGCAATGTGACTTGAAACACTGTTCAAGGATATGACATGCCAAAAACGGCTCAGTAATCAACCGTGACAACGCCCTCACGCGGACATTAGAGTAACTAAAGTTACAACAGTATTTGAGTTCGAAAGAATTTTTTTTTGCGGATCGAGTGGTATACTTAACTCAAAATCACGATTTTTCGACTTGTAACGGTATTTTATTGGACGTGCGATTTGTGAATATTTTTTCCTAAATTTGTTAATTCATGCAGAAAACTTCTATCTTTGGCAAATATAAATTATACAATACAAGTCTTATTAGTATCATAATTTATAAAATCTAAATTAAACTAAAAACAAATATTCAGGAACTCTTAAGGTAAATATACTATTAATTTATAACTTAACTTATAAATTAAAACCTTATATCCATTTTTAAATAATTAAAAAAAAAAACATTTTTAAAAATTATGAGTTTTCTTATATTTTTACATTTAGGCCAATTATTTCAACATCATCAAATTTAAAAACGAAGATCTTAATTGTCGGTGGAGTTTCTTCCATTTTACTCTTTACATTGCTAACTCTTATTATTGAAATATCAACATATTACTTTTATTAACAAAGCAACCAATACCGGGGAAAACTGATAGCTAAAATACACAAAAAAATATCCGCAACATGCTTCGTCAAAAATATACATCACATACATACATATTCGACATATTATCATTTTCTTATTAAAGTGGTATAATAGTAATTCAAAATTAATAAGTGTACATTTTTAGAAAAGTGGGATATGTCTATATTATTGAAAACTACAAGAAGAGTACAATTTTTTCAGCTCAGTCGATTAATTTCAATAATTTTGAGGCCATATTTACGAGCCGATCCAGCCAACAAAATCAAATTTGATTTATCTATTTTTTAAATTTTATAAATTCAACATGTATTGATTATACTTACTCTTTGATGTCTTTATTTTTCTTATTCTATAAGTATAATAGGAATAAAAGAGAATATTCATTGCTAGTGTTGACCTGTATAAAAAAAAAAACATACTACATACATCGAAACATATAACCTCCTCCTTTTTTGGGAAGTCGGTTAAAAATAACCTCACAGTTCATAACCAACCAATCTTTGTAAATAGTTTCACTTCAAAAGCTTTACTTTAAAAAAATAAAAACTAAAAGAGCTATTCTTATAAAAAATAATTACAGGTTGCTTTAAATAAACCTAATATAAATCTAACCAATATTAGGTGTTTTAACAAAATAGGTGGTCAATGTTCCCTTTCCTTTGACGAATGTTGGCCCTCGGCACTCGCAGGTGTAACCAGCACTCATTAGTACCCTGAAAATAAAATCATAATTATCACAAAATCGATATTAATATTGTATATAAGTTCGAATGAAGGATTTTCCAAAACCTAAATAAAAAAAAACAAAATAGTTCCAGATGAATTCATAGATGGCGCTTAAGCAAAGGCGAGAGAAAAAGTTCCATACAAAAAGCAAAATTTCATTAAAAAAAAAAAAATCTAAAAAAAATCAATATTATGATTTGTGCAATTGTCAAACTGTTAGGTGATTTTTTTTCTGCCTCTAGCTGCCAAAAAAGCGCACAATATAGGTACAGCCATTATTACAACTCGCCTTTCAATAAAACTCCATCTGATGAGATTTTTTTTTCTTAATTAGCTGTCAGAAAAACGCTCAATAACTTTTTGGAATGTGAAATTAAGAAAAATGTAGCATTGCGCCTGACACAAAGTAAGAGCAAATATTTTTCTCGTAGTGTAGGTAGGACCTAATATCGCTTCGCTGTCTTGTATCTTCATAGGATTTGCTTTTGAGTTTCTCGACAAACTAAAGTTTCAGTTTTTATAATAATCAATAAGTCAATGCTTTCCATAGTATGAACCAATAATTAGATTTTTTTGTTTTTGCACGCTGAGCGGCGAGGCGCCGGTTGTAGGGGGTAATCTAAATACAACAAATAAACTCACAAACTTACAAACACATCCTCTTTATATTAGTTTTCCTCTTTATTTACATATTTTTAATAATTTTTACACAATGTCACAGAACTTACATTCAACATGCACATTTAAATTTTGTCATATAATAATAATGTGATTTATTTTCTCACCACAATATTCATAACTTGCTAGCTTTTGCCCGCGGCTTCGCCCGCGTGAATTTCCCACGGGAACTGTGGTTTTTCCCGGGATGAAAGGTACCCGGTACAGGTAGGTAGGTATGTCCTTCTCCGTACTTCCAGCTATGTGTATGCGAAATTTCAGGAAGATTGGTTCAGTAGATAAAGCGTGAAGAGGTAACAAATAAACAAACAAACAAACAAACAAACAAACAAACTCACTTTCGCATTTATAATATTAGTTAGGATTATATTAGTAAACTAGACTACAATTAATTAAAACAAATTGATATTGTGGGGGGCGATTACGGCAAAACCCTCCATGGATGAAATCCTTGGGGAGGCCTTTGTCCAACAGTGGACGTCTTTCGGCTGAGAGATGTGATATTGTGGGAGACTGGTGCCTAAACTAGACAAAAAGTCTGTATTTCAGAATACCAGGTCTCCACTCCAAGGGATGACAGTTAAAAGTGCACATAACCAATTAATTATAAATAAGCAGAATCATTTTACGATTATTAGTTATAACAATCCAAAAGTTAAGAATATAGGTAAGTAGTGGGCTTTGATTTTTTGTTGTGTGTGTGTAGTGAAATGTATGTGTGTAAGTAAGTGAGTACGATTACTGATGATAGGAAATGGGCATAAGATTGTTAGAAGATTTTCAGTTTCCTCGTAGTTTAGGCCCTGAAGCCATTCAGTTAAGTTTTTTTACAGGAGTATTTAGTTAGGGACACTAAGGAAAGTTTTGCATTAATTTGATTATAGAGAAAGAACATATTTCACATTTGTATTGTCACTGCCATTGTTACTATGTTATATGCTATTTTTCAAAGTGTAAATGGTTGAGAATAAAATAATCATTTATCTATCTATTAGTGTGGTGATGATAATGAAGACTTACTTGGCAGTGTCCTCAGTGACCTGTATCCTGCCCATGATGCCGGTGGAGTCCATGCGCGAGGCCACGTTGACCGTGTTCCCCCAGATGTCGTACTGCGGCTTCTGCGCACCCACCACCCCCGCTATCACGGGGCCATGGTTTAGACCTGGGTTTATAATTATTTTATTATTATGACGAGCAAGATAAGAGGCCTTTGCCCATAGCAGTGGGACACTATAGGATTAATTATAGCTATAGATATATACGGACAAATCACACAGATTGAGTTAGCCCCAAAGTAAGTTCGAGACTTGAGTTATGGGATACTAACTCAACGACTCGATCATGTAATAAACATCCAAGACCCAGGCCATTCTGAAAAAGGTTTTTTTTTTCATCTTGACCCGACCGGGGATCGAACCCGGGATCTTCCAGTCCGGCGTGATAACCACTAGGCCACGAAGAAGGAGGATATAAATAACTCGTAGTTCAAAATCTCCGTAAAAGATCTCACCTATCCTTAGTTTGAATCGCTGGAAAGATTCCCTGTTTATCTGGTCCAGGATCGTCATCAATGCAACAGCAAATTCCACTAAAATTGCTACAGTGTGTTCTGTCCTATTTGCATCCTGAAATTAACAAAATAACCTTCAAAGTAAGAATAGATATTTGACTTAAGTATCAGTCATGAGTGAACAATATTTAAGCCTTATGGGTGAAATCCATCTTTAAGGAAAGCCAGTGGTAGCACTATATGGTGGTGGTGGTGCTGTAGAGCAATGGGAAAATTAAAATGGCGATGATGATGACTATGACTTAAACTTAAAGATTGATCAAAGACACTTACTGTTTGGTCTTCTTTGCCAGGCCTCAAACCCGACGCAATCATGTATGTGCTTCCAATAGTTTTGATCTTCTCAATACAACTGAATTTCGGCTTTAACAGGAGCTGTAACATGACAACATTCTCCATTATTAAATTTATTTCTCTTTCATCACAGTTGAGAGCGACGCTAGGTAGCGTTTTTACTATCTTATTGTCATATTCAAAGTACCTAGGCGAACAATTTGCGATCAAATTGCGGGCTCCTCTAAAACGACGATATTGGAACTTTGCAGTACTCATAATCAGCGAACATGTGTGAAAGAAGTAATAGAGGAAGCTAAAGATATTGTAAGGATCGTAAGAAGAGAAAATGTTGGTCCTTGCGTGGATATGAAATACCTATCAAAGGGTTACGAACAAAAGGCCGGAAAACAAGGGTGATATCTTATATATCACCTACTAGAATTTGCCCGCGTGAATTTCCTATGGGATCAGTGTTTTTTCTCGGAATGAAAGATCCTTCTCAGTACTTCTAACTATCAACTCAAAAATTTCAGGAGGATTGGTTCAGTAGATAAGAAGTAAAAACAAACTCATTTTCGCATTTATAATATTAGTTAGGATTTATGTAGGTATATACCTTGTCAAAATCACAAATGATCTCATTGAGCAGCCGTAGACACTCCAGGCCCTGCTTGTTAACGTCGGTCTCGTCGTAGAACTCCTTGTAGTTGGGGATGGACGCGAACATCACCGCGATGGTCGAGTACCGTTCGTGGTATAGGTCCTCCTGGAAATATAGTGTTAGATTTTGAATTTGTGAATATTTTACGTCATGATTAGAGTTTTGCTGTTCAAAAGAAATTAGGAAATTATAAAGAACTTTTATTAGTGATTTCGGGATGAAACAAATCATGCAAGAAATAAGTGTGTTAAAAGTTTTTTCTTTTTAACAAACTAAGAAATACATACACATGTGCAGTGCAGATGCATATATCATGTTCTGGGGTATTGGCAACAATTTAAAATAAACACAAACAACACATGAGTAGAAACACAGATTATATAATATAATACTATACTATAGAACCAATGACATTATAGAACATACCTCGGATGCGACAGAAGTCAAAAAATGTTGCGCCACGTGAGCAGGTAGAATATTCTCCAAAAGAATCTGAAATTTCATAAAAACAAAATGGATCGTCCTTTCTATAAGCAAGATAATTATGAAGAAGATAATACTGAAAGTACCAAGGGCCTTGGTGGCAAGCGCTTATTTGACTTTCGTAAAATTGAAGCTACTTCAATTAGATATTCACCACCCACTACTAATAATATAACAATTCACTGTATATTCATAAAGATAGTTCATTAATTATTAGACACAATTATATTGTAGAGTAACGTCTTTGGAAAAAATGCAGCAGTGGAGTTTGTTGCACCGCCTCTTCTCCACTTGCGCTTTGGAGGTGGTAGTAAAATTGGACCACGGAACTCTTGTGCTGTGGTCCAACTATTTTCAAAGTTGGACAACTGCCCCCTAGTAAAGACCCATGGTCCAACTATTTAGACAGAGCAGTTAGACCAATGCCACGGATTGAAATTTTCTGACGTCAACTAACTAAAAGACTATTTAGAAGTCTATTTCAATCACCTTATTGATCCCCCTCATAGTCTCGACCTCCTCCTGCTCAGACTTGAGCTTATCCTTCCACAAGAAGTCTGTTCTGGAGGTGAACTCGATCTGTCTGTCAAGGATGTGGAGTAAAGCTGCCACGAATACTAGCGCTACCCCGGCTTTGGTCGCGTAGGGGAGCATTGAGAACCTGGAATTCAAATATAACTTCGTTTTTCAAGGCTGCATCATGTATTTGTTTGTTTCAATATACAAAACTACAATTTATCAAATCAGTCTCTTGTAAGAGAACAATCTGCTCTGCGCAATCGCTAAGCATACACCCCTAAAATGAATGAGAATGTGTCAGCTGTGTAGTTTAATTAGTTAGATCAACACGAAGAAGACGATATCCTGTTTCTCTGAACACCCAAGATTAGTCAAGATTTACCGTGATGAACTATCCTTGATGATGATAAAATACCTTTTTTAACCCACGTTGTCCCTGACAAAGGTATCCCCTGTTTGCTTACCCTATTTCTAATTATTCTACTCATTCTATTTCGAAAATAAAAAAGAAATACGCTTTACTTGACTGTATTTACAGTCGTTAAAAACCATCAATCCGCATTCCGCATTGGACCCGCGTGGTGGGTCATGTATGGGCCATTCTCCCTTCTATAAGGAGTACCTTAGCTGTGGGGACAAAAAATGGCTAATGATGACGCATTACTTATTATTACTGCCCCTGGGAGTGACGAAATCGCCAAAGTTGGAAGTCCATTATTTAAAACGAATGCACAAGATCGAGAAGCTTGGCGTGCATTAGAGGAGGCTTACGTTCTGCAGTGTATTAATTAAGCTGTGTAAGTAGAAAGCATACTAACTTGGACTCTAACTCCTGTATCTGATACATGACGAAGAAGTCGGTGGAAGCGAACATAGATATGTGCGTGATGAGGGTCAGCAGCATCAGAGCCAGTTTGAATACGAAGCCGACGTGGAGGAACACTGAGATCGAAGCCAGGGTCAGCACTGAGCTGTAGATGTAGCTCTGGAACAGATGTAAAACATACCTAGATATTCCAAAATTTAATAAAATTCAATTACATTAATTTTGATAAACTATTCACGGGGAATGTTTATCCAGAAAAAAGAAGGATGCAATTCAAAGGGATATTCCTCTCAATATGTAGCTTTGATTTCAAAAGCACCCTAAAGTATTGCACTTGGAGCATTGATCCATCTTGTTGATATAAAAACATTAACTTTTTTATATACTTTGTTTTTTATGAGTCTAACATAGAGTTGCAATGTTCTATTACCAGAGTGTCACTATGTTTGCTAGGAATAAGACCAGAAATTTGAAGATAATCCTAAGGCAATAGCAAAACTTCTATACGACATCTAAATAATACTTACAGGCGCTGAATCCAGTTCTGAATACATAATTGGTGTGATATTCGTGTCATCTGTAATATTTGCGTCTGTGGCGTTCCTCATATCAATGAAATATTCATGTGATTGGACGATGGAACTTTGAAACTGGAAAAAAATGGATATAGGTACTTATTTCTCCTTCAATTTATCTCCATAAAGAAAACATCTTGATTATCAAATATCACTTTTCAAAACAAAATCTTGACGAATACTTACTAAATTTATAACAGCACAAGCCCCTATAAGTATCACTGTGACTAGGAATATTGTGAGTCTTATGAAGCGGTTGTTAGCCACTACCTGAAATAGAAATAAACAAATATTTTCAGTTCTCAAGGACAAATAGACATGATTTATTCCTTAAAATTTCTGTTTCGTATTTACCAGCTATCATTAAATGAAAACGCTGCTGACTAGATAGGATAACATAACAGAACCTTAACTTATATGTAGAAAATGGAGGAGTCTTATAAATAGAAAAAGATGACATAAGTTCGCAATTCCACAAGTACGAACGAAGATGCACGCACACACCCCCCAGTGTCGAACACTCAGAGTGTTAAATGAGGTAGCGACGAGAGTAGACGTTTTTTGTTGTCCTTTGACGGAATTCACAAGAGTTACATTGTATGTACCTACTGTGTTATGACAGAAATAACATGTAAATTATTACCTATACTATTGCATTGGGAGTAATAAAGAAAAGAAAATAGAGGATGTTAATGATTACAATATAAGATCCCAGTCTTTACTGGAAAAACATAGTTACCTGACCAGGTTTAGTACAGTTGTCAGCATACAAGTCATCAACAGGCACGTGAGACAGCGGCCGCATCCCTCGACGCAGCATACGGCCGTCATACCAACACAGGTAAACAAACACTAATAAAGCGATTAGTGTCGGCCCGAAGGACGCATAGAGCACTATGCCACTGAAAATAGATAATAAATAGCTCTTATTATTACCCATATATTAACAGTAATAAATTAGGACTCATTACTATTATATTGCTATCAGTTAAAAGAAGTCTAGCCACGGGACTTCTCGACCATTGACCATAGATAAAATATTTAGATGCCGATTCGCGATCCATAAATCAGTCTATTGGATCTTGCACCTATAGTAAAGATAAAGACTCAGTCAATTCTACTTAAACTAATTATATTTACTTACAGTAATACAATCTTCGCGCAAAATCAGCACAAATTATATCAATGCTACCATCATTTTAAAATTTTAGACAACTTCAGTTGAAACAACGACTGGTGACACTTCGAACAGAAAGATTCGAAAGGCTATGCAAGACCTTTTGCGTATAAAAATACATGCTAAAAACTTTTTTTCCGAAAAAATGAACCGACTTCCATCATAAAACTTAAAATCATGAAATAACATTAAAGAAAAATGTATTAGCATGCTACCTACTGAATGAGGTGAAGTCGGTGCCAAGTGCAGGAGTAAGGGTGTTATGTAATTGTTTAGCTAGGCATTTTATATATATACATGATCCTAATATTAATTAAGATTATTTAATATTCAATTTGGCACCGACTTCACCTCATTCAGTAGGTAGCATGCTAATACATTTTTCTTTAATGTTATTTCATGATTTTAAGTTTTATGATGGAAGTCGGTTCATTTTTTCGGAAAAAAAAGTTTTATTTTATCATTTTCAGTGCTTCTACACCTATTTTCTTTCATAAAAACTTTTCTTTCACTGGCCGAAAATAAAGAATTAAAAACTGGAAACTTTTTATATCAGTTTGATTTGAAATGTCAGAACATGTCAAATTGTCTGTTATTTTTGGCATATAAATAGACCGAGAGGCCGTGCCGACCAAACCTTCCTTATTTTAGAAATGCTGATTGTTTCTCTGCGTGGTATATACGGGTAAAAAATATTAGCGACTAGGTATGAAGTTTGGATCTTAGTTGCTTATGCAGGTAACATAACGTAACATAGATCGCAACGATGATTTTTATAGGAATAAAAAGCACCCTTGGGGCCTCCCAAAGTAATATTAAATTAAGATTTTATAATAAAACAAATATAACTATAATTTAGTAAAGTTACAATGTCTAGCAGGGGTTTATATCTGCACCAATTGCCTGGTAATGGTTGACATGATTTCTAATATTATTAGGAATAAAATATTTAAAAAACTTTATTTTGAGGAAATCGAGTTACCAATTTCAATGTTATTGCTACAAATAATCTACCTAAGTAATCATTAACCAACTTTTATAGTCGCTAATCGCTATTTCTATGTTGGGAACATACACAGAAAATCTTGAGTTTTAATAAAATAAGGAAGGGCATGCTGTCGCGGGCTTTTGCTCTATAATGCAATGTTGGTATTTTTACATTTTGTTAGGTATCTTTAAAGTTACCGAACAGATTCTGACGTGGTTAAAATGGGACCAACTTGGGAATACACCATTACGAATAAAAAAACAAATTTGGAAATCAGTCCACAGTAGGCGGAGAAATCGGCGAACATACATAAAAAAAAACATACATACATCGAAACATATAACCTCCTCCTTTTTTGGGAAGTCGGTTGAAAATAGACACAAAATTAAAGAAATAAACTAAAATGCAATAATACTAGAAGACACGAGTAAACTAGAAAAAATTAGAAACACTGGACAGAACCCAAAGCAGCCTATGCTTAATAGTGGGGTAGGTATTATAAATATAATCTGTAGCAGTAGGTAGAATAGAAAAGGACTGAAATGATAATGAAGATATTAATACTTACGTCTGCAAAGTGATCAGCTGTATGAACGCGAGCAGACAAAACAGCAGAGTTGCGCATGCGACGTTGTACTTGAACTGTGCGTCCTGCTGGTCGCGGTACTGGCGTTCCTGCGAGCTGCGCTTGAACCACAGGGTCACGCGGTTCATGCCTTCAGAGTTGTTGCTAAAAATTATTTAGAAGTTTTAAATGGATTTTTGTTCACTTTTATCACTTACTAGCTGTTGCCCGCAACTTCGCCCGCATGAATTTTCCATGGAAACAGTGCTTTTTCTCGCGATGAAAGGTATCCTATATTCTCAGTACGTATGGAAATTTCAGGAAGATTGGTTCACTAGGTAAACTCACTTCCGCGTTTATAATGTTAGTTAGGTCCTACCAGAAGGGATGAGGCGTATCTCGCAAAATCTAACAATTAAAATTTCCAAAAAAATATTCGTAAATTTCACATTTTGGGCTGGTAGTCACTGAAGTGAAAAGTCGGCTAGGAAGCAGGTGAAAATGACGATGCATGGGTTAGATTGATCTACAAACTCAGAATTGTCGTCGAGCTGTGCCTGTGTTCTTATAATGTATTATCTGACATTACTAAAGTAATTAGTTCTCTGATAAGTAAGTACCTGCAGTCACAACACGTTGTCCTTTGTGGGAGTAGGTTTTGTTCAATCATTGCTAAACTCTGAAACCGATAAACAATTACTGTAATTAAAATCGAGATATTATGTACTAATACGTAGTAATTGTATTTCGATAATTATTAAAAATACTTTACAGCTGTTTTGTGTAGGTTAATTGGACAACAAAAATTATCGAAATATCCAAAAAGATACCAAAATTCAAGGTAAATTTGCGTTAGATAAATAAAGTAAAAATAGATAGAAATAAATTCTTGCAAAGATTCCCATCGAAATGTTTCTTTTTTTCAGAGGCAAATTTTTAAAACTGTCTACAAAACTACAAATGTAGAACTTTAATTTGCGATCATTTAACAAACCATGACTATTTTACACAACCAGATATTTTTTTTCGATTTTTTTTCTTAAAAAGCGAATACTCACAGAAATGCCAATATTCTTAGCTAGCGTAGAGTCTGTAATGTTTGCGAAGGGCTTGTCTGCGCCCCAGCATTCTACGTACTTGGTCATCTTACTGGAAGGTCGAGATCTTGAGGGTACGCCTGGGGTGGCTGAAATCATAAAATATAATAAATACCTATACTTATATACAAACAAATCTCACAGATTGAGCTAGCCCCAAAGTAAGTTCGAGACTTGTGTTATGAGATACTAACTCTACAATACTATTTTTATGGCATTGTTATAGAAAAACATCCAAGACCCAGGTCAATCTGAAAAAGATCATTTTTTACCTTGACCCGACTGGGGATCGAACCCGGGACCTCCGGTATGGCCGTCCGGCGTGATGACTGTTGGCCCACGGAGGTCGTCGGATAAAATAGCACTTAAATATGAGGTAAATACCATAGACTTTACGCCAGTATATTATAAGTTTATGGCAAATATGTAAAATGAGAAAATAATAGTATGACTGATGATAATAATATAATTAGACAACAAACGTGCTTATTTGATAAGTATAATATTTAGTCAAGATTACAAGACCCGCTTCTTTTAATGCAATGTTTTTCCATGCAAACATGTTTTATGCAAATTAAATATGCACTCATAATGTGTACACAGACAAATGTTTAAAAACAATAGGTACGTCATAAATGCGAAAGATTTTTTATTTTTCATGTAGGTTGGCTGAAAAAATATGAATATTGAAATGATTTCCATCATTTTACTGGGTTTTCTTTGATGTCATAAGACATGCTATGAAAACAAAACGTTTTAGAATTACAACATTAAAATGAGACACAGTTGAAACTTGTTAACCACAGGGTTTTTTCACAGGGATTAGAAACTAACTTAAAGATTCCGTAGATACTGTTCTTGTTGATATATTACTTAGCATCCTAAAGAATAGAGTGGGCGGGATCACTTCAGACGGTGTTGGAGTGGATTCACCAGAGATCGAGCGATCTTCTGTAAAACAAACAGAGAGCTAGCAACTTCTGATAGTGACTCTATTTCAGTTTTTTTTTAAATCAAATTCAAGCTTATAAAAAAAAAGCTTATAAATTCAAGCTTAGCTATGTTATAAAAAAAAAGCTTTTGTGTGTCTTTCTTCTTCTCGTTTAACTTTTTTTACTTTTATTTGGGGTTCAACATTATGTTAATTCCCTTCATTTCGATCTATCGCATGCATCTGTTCCTTATGGGAATAAATATTATTTTTAGAGACTTACCATTAAAGAAGTTTCTATTATTTTCGACACAATTTGGAAGTCGAGTATTATGTTTTCATATTTTTTTATTTTAATAAGTATAGCAACTTAGTACTTGTCAAAGCCGACAGAGGGTTTGACACTACTCATTCGTATTCCCGCTTTCGTACTGTGCGGTGAGGTCGTTTCGGGCAGTCCCAAAATTTAAAATTAACGGTCACGATTTAAAAGAACTCATGCTGATATAATCCTGGAATAACTTCGGGAGCCCTATGGTTTTACCCTATGGTTGCTGCGTTAAATACAGACCTGTCAGAACATTAACCCAGCGAATAACAGGTTAGTAAAGTTTCCCTTTGTTTTTGTCTCAACACAATCTCATTTGATACTCCCTTCCTACTAATGCTATCTTTGACGTAATCCATAAATCTTTTTTGGGTCTTCTTTTATTTCTGCGTCAATAATAGTAATCTAATAATCAAACACTTTTTTAAGCCCACATTGAGGTTATTCGGAAATATTTAGACCATCCGCCATTTTGTATTGGCGGCCATCTTACCTGTCCCCATGATAGGGCTGATAGCACCAATGATGCTACCGCTTCTGCTCTTAGGCTTGACGGTTACCACGTTGCCGTTACCAAGACCCTCGCCGGGACTGGTGGCTGGGCCGCTCTCGAAGGCTACTGTCTTCTGTTCCACCTTCACTGATGCGCGCCGACTGAGATCTGTGAAAATATATATAAAACTCATCCGTAACTGACTGAGTGACTGACAGACATAGCATAGCCAAAATTACTGGGTGTAGGAAGCTGAAAATTGGCATGTAGGTAGGTTCCTTAGCGAGTGTAGGGGATCACATAGAAAGTATTCCTGAAATTCCCACGGGAACAAAGTCGCGAGACCTGCTAGTAATTTGTAGAACGATATGAAAAGGGCAAATTCCTACCCAACTCACGATGGCCCAGAAGCGATGGCTCTGGAGACACACTATTAGGAGAGTCGACCCTAAATAGAAATGGGAGAAGGCCAGAAGAGAGAGAGTACCTATTATTTTATCCCTTGTAAGAATAAAATCTTGCAAGTTTTTGATACAGCTACGGATTAAATTCATCTAGAACTTAAAATGAAACTAGTTGAATCTTGTATAAAAATATAATATGAAAATATTTTTTTCAATACACTTGCTCGGAAAGTGGGTCTTGTTACATCGAATTTAGGCCCATAATGCCATATATTACGAAGGTATTACGAATATATTACGGAGTTTGGAAATAAAAATTACCATACTGCGCTATACAAAAGATAGAAAACTAATGCGCGTTATGAATTCCACAAAGCATTTTTAATTTAGCCGCATAATACATATAAGATCAAATAGGGAAAATAACAACAGTTTTTAAATAAGCAAAGATAATGATTTTTATACAGCCAAGCACTGGCTGTATGGCGATATACTATCCGCAGCGTGCACCGCGCGCTCCCTGCGCACGGCGCGGGGCGGCGGGCGGCGGCACGCGAATAAAAACAAGACTATATTTATTATGTTGTGTTTGTTAGGTACATTTTCCGATTTTCGCCGTGTTAGCATATTAAATATTTAATAAAATGTCGACTAGTATGGAAGAATATGTAAATTTAACTCCACCTGAAATCATTAACGAGGCGCGTAATGCAAGTAATAGTTTATTGCCTCCAAAATCAAACGTAAGTATTTGGTGACATACGAATGTTTTATAAAGTGGAGGAATGACAAAAGGGCGCAATCGTTTTCCGATAATTAGATGTTAGGACCACATTATTATTTTTTACTCACAAGTGTGTTGAAAAACGTCGTACGATACACGTGTGCATTTGGTCATTACGCACACTCGGCTTTATTAGCGCGCTCGCCTTCGGCTCGCGCGCCAATATCGCCTCTTGTGCGTAATGACCAACTTTGCACACTTGTTTCGTAATGTACTATTTTGGAATTTTGCCTTTTTCATTTATTTCCATAAATTATCGCATTGTTTCTTCATTTGTTTATTAAAAAGTTAGTAGTTTGTTAATTATGGATGTTATCCACAAAATCTACTACTTAAGCTCAGATAAAAAAGTTCAAGGGAATAATATTTATTTCATAATTTAACAGACTCTCAAATACTAACTAATATTTATAAATGCGAAAGTGAGTTCTTTGTGTTACCTCTTCACGCTTTATCTACTGAACCAATCTTCCTGAAATTTCGTATACACATAGTTAGAAGTACTGAGAATTACATAGGGTACCTTTCATTCCGGGAAAAAGCACTGTTCCCTTGGGAAATTCACGCGGGCAAAGCCTCGGGCAAAATCTAGTATAAAATAAATATTGCCCGGCCTAATATTGAGAAGCCAATTAGTGAAAATTGATCCAATTCTTCTCATTTTCTCGGGTTTGATCCATAATCTAGTTAGGGTCGGCTCTTTTAATCTACTGTCTACTAATAAAGAATATCGTAATTGGTTGTTAGTCAATACTGATAACCAATTAGATCTATATTAATAAGTTGATATAAGAAATAAGGTAAACGTTAATCGTCTATTAACCTAATGAGTGTTGAAAAAGATCTTGTAAGTAAGTAGGTACCCATATTAATTTATTAATTTCCTTTTGCGCATCTTCTTTTCATTTTAGTTTTAAGTTTACTTTATGTAGGTACCTATATCCACTATGTATATTATTTTTAGGGTTCCGTACCTCAAAAGGTAAAAACGGAACCCTTATAAGATCACTTTGTTGTCCGTCTGTCTGTCAAACTTTTTTTTGTAGGAACGTTTAAAGGTATCAAGTTGAAATTAATATCGAAAACACGGATCCACGGTCTCTTTCAGTAAAAAAATAATCAAAATTATACGTCAATGCAATCAGGAGTTATTAAATTCAAAATTCAAAATCTTTTTATTTGCAATAAAATGTATGTACAAAGGTCTTAAAAATTAGGTGTCCAATTACATTCTACCTACCGTTAATTACCGTAAATGTTGCGATTTTTTGCATATTTTGCGATTTCAGACAGCAATTAAAACTTATAGGGTACTTCCCGTTGATCTAAAATTATGACTAACAGTACTTGTATAGGAATAAATCTGAAAGTTGGAAATATGTTGTTGGAAGTTTTGAAAAAAAATGGTACAAACTTCTCTTTGTGCTGGATTCAGTATGAATCTTAGGGGGTCGAACTGCAAAGTTAGTTTGTTTTTGAATTGGTCTTTTAGTTAGAGCTATAATGTGAGCTGATTAGCGTGTATGGAACCCTCGGTGTGCAAGTTTGACTAGTACTTGGCCGATTATTTATTGTTTTGTTCCCACTATCGAGAATTTGGTCTAACATACGCAATGTTAACTGCGTGGTTATGTATTTTGACGTGACTTAGTTACCACAAACTATTTTAGCTAGGTACTAACCTTTCTGGGTAATGCAATAAATATTCTCTATATTACTGTGATCTACTAGAATGACAAAATAGATTTATCTATCAAATTACTGATTAAAATTGGAGCAAGGACCTCTAGCATTGTAACTTAAATATTCATTCCTACTTCGTTATCGAATTCTATTATCGGAGAACTATTTAACACCAAGTAGGTAGATCTAAGCGGCAGCCAAATTCAATTTTGCTATATCCTTTGCAAACCAAATTGCTTCGGAAAGCTTTTCACAGTCAGTGGACGATAGAAATTTATTCAGATTAGATTATCGAAAGTTGCTTTTAAACTGTTGAAAATGATGTTAACTATATCGTTTATTTATTTATTTTATTTTAAAAGTTATTTAAGACTTCATCATTACAACCGCAAAATATCCACTGCTGGATAAAGGTCTCCCCCAAGATTTTGGGGGATTTGCCATACTCACCACGCTTGGCAGGCGGGTTGGCGAGCGCAGTTTTTTTTTAGCAGCGTCGGAAGCTCACAAAGCCAAAAAATTTAAGACTTAAAAGTAATTAAATATTAGACTTTTCACGCGGTTATGTTTTGAAGTATCTAGGTAACTTTTCATCTTAAAATTCGGCACGTCAGCGACCTGATCTGCTATTTTATGTTGATGACGTTCATTCTTCTACGAATAACTACGAAAATAAAGAATTATCCGCCAACTAGTTATTCTGAAGATATAGTAAAAGTAGCAGGAAAACGCTGGACGCAGGCTGCTTCCAAAATGTCTGGACATTCCAATTCTATTAACTCCTATATAATAACTCCCTCCTATACTACATCATCTCAGTACCTTTGTACTGAGAATGAATTTATTCTTACCTCCAGTAGTCCTCATGGACTCAGTCCTCAGTACTCTAACAGGTTCTTGCTCCACAAAGCTGTTTTGTGACGGAGCTGGACTGATGTTGTCCCTGGTCCTGGTTGGAGACACGTCCTGGTACAGCGAGGAGACGATACTGGCCTTCCTGTCCACTGTGGTGACGGAGAGACGGCCGTTCTCGCAGAAGCCTGATGGTTTCTGTTGGATAATAACGGTTGAGCTACACTGTAGTTGGATATATTTACACGACTGACCAAAAAAGTAGTGTTATGTTTCCAGGATTCATGTATGTAAGTTTCTTTATTCCACCATAGTCCTGAACGACTGAACAGATTTTGATGTGAGAAATACTTTCAGATTTCTTGCATTCTTCCGAGTGGCATAGGCTATGTGAGGTGTCAGTCGTGTTTTTTTATTTTTTAATATTCAGGTTGTTAACTTCAAAACTTTCATGGGAATGGTTTTAACTGGGTATTCTTGTCATAGACGATGGGTTAGCAACCTGTCAATATATCTGAATGTTCATTCCACCAATAAGCCCACTATTCAGCTAAGATTGGTCAAGTCTTATGACTCTTGACTCTGTCTACCCCGTAAGACGTGATATTGTTTATTTAACAATATCTCGCCAAAAAAAGAAGAAGAAAAGGGTCAAAGGCAGACCGCCCCGACCACGTGGTAGACAACCGTCACCAAGGACATGGAACGGGCAAAGCTCAGTACACAGACAACCCAGAACAGAACGTCCTGGCGCTTGCGAGAACGAGGAGGATCGACCCCGAATAAAGGGAACAGGCAAGGAACAACAAGAAGATCTCACCAAAAAGGATACAGGTAAAAATATTCAAGCTTCCTAACTAACTTTACCGGTATAACTAAACAAATCAGTGCGCAATCCCATATCCTATCGCTGCTCAATCACGCGACTCGATATGACATTGGAGGCGCGTATTGCCAATTTCCGAACGTATCGACTCGAATCAAATCGAACACGTGTCGCGGAGCACATGTCGTATCATTCACGAGATGTATCGAGTTTGAGTGTTTTGTGTGCGATATCGCTAAATAATGTTTCTATGTCTTTGACATTTATTATTTCCCTTATTTCCTGATAATAGTAGTCTGGAGATAATAAGGCAGTAATGATAATATGAAATTGTTATTTTTTTACGCGGAACAGTAACCGGTGAAGGTTTACTTTCTGAGAGAGCTATTTTGATTTTGCGATCTATCTAAAACCTAATAGCACTTGGAGGAAATAAGTCTAATTTTTAAGTGACGATGACCTCTTCTAGTTGTGCTTTCAGTGTTGCTTTTTAGGTAATTTTAATACTCAAACCTCTTGTTGAAGTCATTACAATTTTTACTAGATCTTATACTAATTTCCACGTCTTCCATCCATTTCTATTTTCCATCTCCTCGCGATATTTCCCCGCGCATTTCACAGTGACGTCACATCAGCTAAGAGCATCATTGTTCACACAACAAAGAGGTGTTGCACAAGATTAATGAGACACGTCAGATTGTAAGGGAATGGAAGACAGGCGAAAATAATAAAATGTCGTTTGCGAAAATAATGAAAAACGGAATCCAAATGCCACCAGAAATTTGTGAAAATAATAAAAAAAACAAGATCAAATTGAATTTATACGATAGAATATTCAATGGAATGTAAAGTTATTTATCAGCTTTAAAAAACGATGAAATATCGGGAATAAAAAAAACAATTGAATTAATAAAAATGCATTTTTTAAAACCTGCAACGCAATGGTAACAATATAATAATTTAAAAGAGAGCTGAAGGATGTACCTAACTCTATCGAGCCGACTGACTGATATTCTCTGTGTGATCTATATACTTAACCATGGCATCAATAATAAATAAATTGAAATTGAACTGATTGACATTATCAACGCAACGCCTAAACCTCTGGACGTAGAAACTTAAAATTATGCAGAAAGTTCCATTAAATAGCGTAAGTGAGCACTTAGAAAGGAAATTTGGAAATTCCACCCCTAAGAGGGGATATTCACGTTGACAAAGCAGCTGGAAAAAAACTAGTAGGCAGAGACTAACGATTTACACTTGCTCCGATCCTTACAAATCTCTCTAGCTTCCTCTACACTCATCACTCTCTTCATACATGATTATGGGTGCTCCTAATATCTCGCTTTTTATGGTCCGTTATGGGTGCTCCTAATATCTTGCTTTTTAAGGAGGTCCGCAATCTGGTCGTAGTGCGTTCGCCAAAGTCGATCCAGACCAACTCTTCCATTCACTTCTGCTTTATAAATACCTACCTTTCGTATTCTTCCATTCATCCTCTTAACATGCCCAAACCATCTCAAAGCTAGTACACAGCTAGTAACAATAAAATTGGCAAATGCTATCTGAAACGTGATACATAAACTTTTCTACCCAAGTTTTCTCTCAAGTGCCGGACAAGGTCCATAAATGTTCTAATAAAAATGCATCTTGTCAACTTTACGAGTCGCAATAAAATTTTGAGTAGGTAGTGAGTAGTAGAGTGTGTTTTTGAGGAAGCGGAAAACAGCCAATTACTTAAGTTTATCTGTATCACTTGTATATGCGATCTCGCTTCGACAATTAACTGTTAGATAATGCTTTTGCATTAAGTGCGCCTATTGTGCCATTACTTTGTATTTGTCCAATTTATTTATTTAACCTTTAGGTTAAATAAATAAACTAGTTGATTACAACAACTTGATATTAATAAATCAATACAACTTAAATCATGAGAGGTCAAAACAGCCTTTGCTTTTTTGATGTCTTGGAAGCAAAGTAGGTAAATGAAATTTGGGATAAAAAGTACTCTTTATAGGTTATTCCATGTTGTTTTCTATCCGTTTACCAAATTTCATCGAAATCCATTCAGAAGTTTTTACTTGAATGAGTAATAAATAGCCAAACGTCTAATCTCACAATTTTTCATGAAGTATCTTTGTTAGTAAATACATGTTCACACTATAACAGTGGCTTACCTTAGGCGGTATAATGAGGTACGTTTCGACTTTATGATCAGCAAGATACCCCTCTCTGGAGGCGCCATCTCCCGGCTCCACCTCGAACCTCCCACCTAGCTGCAGCATAGTCGCTTTGGTGATGTGGACACGGCTGGAACGAAGAATTTACAGTCTTAATAAAACCTACAAGGAATTTACAGTTTTCCTTCACGAGAAGCATGTGGTGGTCGATGAAAATGATTGTAGGTTCATCTACAAACTCAAAGGTACAGTCTGCTGCAGAGAAATCTGACTCCCTTATCTATTATCGGAGAAACCCTTGGAGCTGACTGTACGTCGGCGTCGTCGGGCCGAGATTCGAACGCGTTCGGTTCAGCCCGACATTTGAATGTCTAATATCTGCGCCACCACCTGCTTCCGGTGAAGGAAAACATCGTGAGGAAATCTGCACATTGACTAACTGTTTAGTTTACTAGTGTGTATACGGCTACTGCCACTAGATCGCAGTAGTCGTAAAAGTCATGTCACATGCCTTTAGGCGACTGATTAAAATCTGAGACCAGTGTTAGTAATAACACACTGTATAAGAAGATTCTGAGATTCTAGATTCAATTTGTATCGATATCAGTATCGAATTAAAAAGAAGTAATAAGTCGAACCAGCCAACCATAATTTCAATTCCGCTCCGAGTTTTAATAACTTTTATTTTAATATCCTCCATTCTACCGGCATCAATTAACAAATTTCCAATCACTTATCGAAGATCAACTGAATTGGAAAAAGAAAGATAACGAATAAAAATGTCATCAGTTTCTTTTACTTAGAATTTAGAAAGACATTTTTGATTTTAGCTTACTGCGAAATTGATTGGACTTTATCCTACTTGTGTCACTTGAGTCTATATACCAAACTCACTCATGTATGTATGTTAGTTTTCATAGATCACCACTTGTTTCCGGTGAAGGAAAACGTCGCGTCGTCGTAAGAATAACTTGCACCTAATTGATTCATCAACTAATGTGTGAAATGGAGAAGGCAATTGGTAAAAGCACTGCTGTAAAATTGCCATGAAAATCATTGCGTGTATTACATTCCACGTAGTGGCACCGACAATGATAAAAGCATTGCTCTTGAATTGGAATAAGAATTGGACTTGAAGTCAAAAAAGGAGTTATGTTTTGTTTTTATTTTTTGCTTATATTATGAAAGAGATTGAATTTATTACACGATCACCCAAAACTATATTGTAATATTTTTAGTGGTCAGGTTATCAGGTATGTACGGAAGTGTCTATCTATCTCCCAAGATAAGCCTTTTTTAATACTAGTATATAAAAAAATACGTACGTGCATTGCAACGTACGTACATTATTCAATATTTTGTTCCTAAGTGAAACAGCAGAACCTTTTACAATGCCTACACTTTCCCATAAAAGCTTTTATAAAACGTCAGTAAAACAAATTACGCTTATAACGCACGACGCACATGCAATAAGTTTTTTATCAAAGTGCAGTTAATCCAATTTGTTTTGGTGACCTTACATAGGTACTGAGAGCAGAGAAATCTGAATAATGAACCTAAAGAAGTAATCTGTGTTCGTTCACTGTATTTACTTAGTAGTCATTAGATGAGACATTAGATACATTTCCATAACATTCAGATATATTACTCTATCTGACACTTAAGGAATGTGAGAATTAATCATATTTGTTAGATTAATTCCGGATAGAATATCAGCATGTTTACTAATACCTTCTAAACTACGAGATAGACAAACAATAACGCTTTTATTTGCCTTCAACTTCGAAGTTAATTAAATTTTATTACGCGATAGTATAGGTAAAAGTTCTAGCCTCTGAACTAAAAAGTCCACGGTCAGTATGATCAATTTCTTCAACAACACGTAGTGTTATAAAATTAAAATTTATATCAGGTATTTGGGTCTGCTATCTCTATCATTTATGAGAAAAACATCTATAGACAAGGTTATATTTATAGAAGTTATATTATAGGTACATCATGTAAATATTTGTAATTTTCGCATCTTTTGAAGAGGATCAAAACCTATCTTACCCAGCTATACCGCCAGATTCCATGTGATTGGCGAGCGTGACGTCATCACTCCAGACATCGAACTGCCACTTGCGAAGCCCCAGGACACCGCACAGCACGTTGCCAGTGTGAATTCCTATCCTCATGTCTACGTTAAAGCCGGTCGCTTCCCGGACAAACCTGTTAAAGAAGGTAGTAATTTTAATGTCATGATTTGTGATAATGAGGAGGTAAGTAGAGAGGAGAAACTTTATGTACAGAATGGCCCCCAAGTTTGAGTGGTATCAAGATTTGCCCTTGGTCAGAAAATGGATGACCTCATTTCTAATGATCTTAAGTTAAGTCTTCCTGTGGCCCTAACTTACAAAGTCCACAATTTCAACCGAAATCTACGGGCACTGCAAAGATCATCTTAAAGATCTAAGGCTGTGTTTCCAAATACTTAGAGCTGTACTGAGTTAAACTGAGCGAAGTCGTGTAAAGTGTTCCCACTGAAGTTGCGCAAAGATGAGTGGTCTGGAATGTTACATACTTTTTTACAAATTCAAGGGAATATCATCATCCCTCCGGACTATCTAACTACCAAACCTCACCACCAGTGGTCAGTTAATGTTGGCACTACAATTTCTCAACTAACTACAGTACCAGTTACAAAATAACACAATTGTAGGTACTTCTATATCACCCTCCAGTGGTGTAAATTGTCCATTTCACGGTCTTGTCGAAAAGAAACTCATTTTAAACTATGGAGACTCACCTTATAGCATCAATCATCTGCAAGCCCATGTTGACACAGTTGTAAGCGTGGTTGGGTCTCGAGACAGGCAGTCCTGATACGCAGTAATAACAGTCTCCCAGGATCTTGATACGCATGCACTGGTTCTCCTGATAAAAGAAAAAGACCAATAAATTATTGAAACATTAGAGAAAGGAACATCCTGAATAATGGATTAAAAAGTGTCGTGTGAAGTCTCTCTTTGCGTATTAATATCTTCAACTATATTATATATTTATACTGACAATATAAACTTATTCCCGTTTTCTATACATCTCCCACAACCAATCGTAATCAATGTACGACATAAAGTCATGTCATAAATTAATTAGTTTCAAAATAATAGTGGAAACTTACAAAAGAGGTTAAAATAAACTATTTCAAGTTCACTAACAAACACAAAACAACTAAATTTCATACAAACTATGTTTGCTTTAATTCAGAGTTTGTACCTATTATGTTATACTCTGCAGACTAATCTAATAATTTTCTCATATCTACGCTAGTGGATCTAGTTTCTGTAGGAAAATTAGATCTTCATTCATCACTGACATTACATGTAGCTTCTGCTACGTGAAAATCAAACATACGTACCTCCATAATAGGCGGGGCATTTAAATTTTTTTACCGACAAATTCCTACAACCATGATTCTTATACTTAACATTATTTTGATGTTTTTAGACATCTTTATACAAAAATATAGAATTTTGATGATCCGATATGAAATGGGAGGGGTAAATAAACTGTAGTGAATTGCTCGTAAACGAAAAAGTCTACAATAGAGATTACTGTTCATAATTAATTAATAAGACTTAATTTACCTGTAAATAAAAGTTGGCCGTGGTTTATAATAAGGTTTTCTAGTCATAAAATGTAGTTTTAACGTTATAAATGTCAATATGGTTTTTATTTAATTACAGGAAATCGTGTTCATTACCATGAGTCGCTTTTTAAAATTAAGATTGAACAATTAACATTACATACGAATATAAATTTTTCTTGACTGTAGAATGAAAAAATAAAAAAAAAACTGCTGTAGTCACCCTTATAAAAATTAAGGATATGGTTCATTATATATATAAAAGTCACCGTTGCTGGATTTTTTGTTTTTGTACAGGATGTTTTTAAAGTATAAAAATTACAACTCATTAAAAAATCCATTTTGGATTGTTATTTATTGGTGATTTTTTAAATCAAGCTTTTAATTCGTAAGGAAACATGTAACAAAAAATCACCTTGGTGAGAATTTTTGTTTGAGAGTTATAACAATACTAGCTTTTGCCCGCGGCTTCGCCCGCGTGAATTTCCCACGGGAACAGTGCTTTTTCCCGGGATAAAAAGTAGCCTATGTGCTATTTCAGGTCATTATCTACCTCTGTACCAAATTTCATCGAAATCCGTCCAGTAGATTTTGCGTGATTGAGTAACAAACATCCTCACAAACTCACAAACTCACATCCAAACTTTCGCATTTATAATATTAGTATAGATGAGTCTTATAGGCGTTTAAAAAAAACGGCGGTGGTGATTTTTGGTGACTACTTGAATTTGCAGTTGTAATATCATAATCTATGTAATTTATAAAAATTACCATCGTAGGATTTAATGTGACCACCTCCATACAACTGAAAATTCACAGCCCCGACTATAACTGAAGTCTATCAAGCCAATATTGTGCCTTTGAAAAATGGCTCTTCCATTTAAACCGACCAGTGGTGCCAGACGAACAAAGGATGCCATGTGCAGAGTGGAATTGTGTAAAGAGTGCAAAGAGCTTTTGTACGGGAAGATCGATGGGCTATGAACGTTGGCACTTACGCTATAGATATATTCTGTCTATATACTACACAACGCTCTATCTAGTTCAGTCGAGTTAGAGCCTTGAAATTGCCATCGTAAAACGCATATTTTTTGATGCACCACATATGCGATTCCTGATGTTTTTAAACGAATTAATTAAACTAATTGTTATCAAAATCCATTCAGTAGAATTTTGCATGATTGAGAAACACATTTACTTACAACTTACTACCTACTTTAGGAATATAGGATTTAAAAAAAGTATGACCAAAACTTTTTATACATATTTATTTTTATTTTAGCTAGCTTTTGTCCGCGACTTTGTCCCCTTGGAATTTGCTCAGTCAGATCATAGACAGATTTAGATGAATTGTTAGTTTTTCAAGCTATTCATCTATGCTTGTCATTATATTTTATCACTATTCAGTATCCACTATCCATCTTATTGACACGCAAATGCCAGCTTTTTGTTGAAAACTAGCGCTGGCATGTGTGTTGATTGAAATTCTTGAAGGAAGGAATAGACCACGGCACGATCGACATTTTTATCGGGGCCTTTTCTCGTTTTCAAAGAGGTGCTCAAGACTTCGTTTCCGCGTAATTTACTATTGTTAATATCTCAGGTTCAAAGCAGCGGCGTATTATGTATGAAACCTACGAATACAATGGTAAAAACCGCATCAAATTTCTTCCAGAAGTTTTTGCGTGATGTAAATGTACGAGTTTTTGTGTAGGTATTGTCCCTACACATTTAAAGGTTTACCAATTATAAACTGCTTAGCTTAATGTCACAGTTTCGCTCTGTTTTCACAAAATATCAGTTTGACTACCGGCTTCTATAGCTATACCATTATTTCACAGTGATCCCGGCAAATTGGTTCTCCAGCGCTTTTCGCTAGGGTTGCATTCTACCAATCCTTTTTAAACATAGCCACCTAAATAGGTGGTCACAACTTTAAAGGAAAAACTGATCTTTTTCTCACTGATTTCTCTCTCATTCGTTCCTGCGGTTCCTCGCATAAGTGCATCTCAATCGGTACCTCCATTTTGTCACTTGTATCACTTTTTTGTATGGGAGTCCCGTCTCTTATAACGTAGTGATTACATTCTCTTTGAAGCCACTCTCCAAGGCTTTATATGCAAACCTGATCCCTAGCCTACTTAGAAGCGGTGTGGTGGAAGTTGGCCTGTGATCGAAACTGATGTATAGAACATCAGTTTCGATCACAGGCCGACTTGTGCCTCATAAGTTTTTATAGATATCAATATAACATGTATGGTAGTTCTCATATAAGTATATACTCCATCACAACTCCTTTCCGATAAATAAACATTATTATACAAAGCAACGTTAGGAATCATGAGTTGTTGATATCAATTTGTTCAGAAATACCTTCACAACAATTTTACAGTGCAAAATCTTAAATCTTCTAAGCTACAAACTACAAGCAATTACTTATTTGAGGAAGAATTTACCTTATATTGGATTTTGGAATGGAGTCAACCCTAACGTTCATTGCAAAACGTTTACGCTCCGTTGGATGTTTATTATAAGCCGTTTTAAAACTATTAGAACAGATTAAACGATATTTTAAAATGGAAAAAACTATTTTGTTTTAAACGAATAAACCGGTGTTAAAAGATCACACATCATTCTGATTATGAATCACAATATCTTGGTATCTCACGCAATCATCAAATTGCATTGATATCTACTTTACATCTTGGTTTTATTCGCCTTTTTTTTTTTGTTCTTTTTTTACTTTGTATAAAAATTCTCAATGAAAGAAAATATAAGAAAATTTCGCAAAAAATATTGGGAAATTTTGTAAAACTTGCTAAGATAACATACCTAACATTATTCTAGTAGAATTAAAAAAATACGAAGTAATACCACCTTTTGCTTGTTGTTTTGCCCAAGTGAAAATTGCTTTCATCTTTTTGGAAGTCGAACTATACGAAAACTTTGCTGCTCTCAAAAACTAATTTTACTCAACTGAAAGCTCATAGTTCAAACAATTCGATACAAATGTTTGCCGTCACAAGTTTTGATTTGAGTCTTGGATCAATGTTAGCCTAACTCTTGGAGTCCTGACCCAATGTTAGCTCAAGTCTTCAGTGTTAGATATCACACGTCTAGTGAAAATTTTGTAAGTTTTTCGAGAAAAGATACTTACTATTAAATCATTTTCGAAAGAATAACCTTTTTTTACCAAAGTTGGTAAAACAAAATTATGCTACAATATGAAGCTATAATTTATAATAAAGTACCTACTTCTATAACAAGGTGTTATGGTCTTTGATAAACAATTTGACGACCTCCGTGGCCCAACGGTCATCACGATGGATTATCACACCGAAGGTCCCAGGTTCGATCCACGGTCGGGTCAAGATGGAAAATGATCTTTTTCAGATTGACCTGGGTCTTGGATGTATAACAGTATATGTATTTGTAATAAAATATATCGTTGAGGTATCCTCTCATAACACAAGTCTCGAACTTAATTTGGGGCTAACTCTATCTATGTTCTTTGTTCTTATGTATTAAATATTGTTTAGATGAATCCTAGAAAAAAGTACAGTAAGCATTCAAGCACAAAAGTAAGAAATACAAAAAGTTGCACTTGGAAATGTTTTTGTATTTACCCTGTAGATAGGTACAAGACCCAAAGCTCTAATTAAGACTGCAAAATGTGTAGCAAAAGAGGAGCAAATCACAAAAGAGGAGCTTAACGAGGCTTGCACGGCTAATGAGGTATATAGTCTGGAGAAAAAAATAGAAAGCATGCATTTTCTCCTGAAAATACTGCAAAAGAGTATTACCGTGATCGTGTTATTAAAGTAGCAGCTTTACGTTCCATCATTTCTACAATAATTAAATATCAGGATGATCGTTTTGTAATGATAGTATTATTTTCTTGATTTTAGTAACTGTATTAATTTCAAAGCTTTATACACAATATGGCAGAGGGTGAAATAAACTATATCGTGAACTTCCTAAAGTGTAATAAAGTTTGTAAAGTGAGACATACGAAAGCCTTCGAAATCCAATGAAGCAAGCTCACACCTAACTTTACAAAGTTCAGCGTGAACGTGCAATGAAGTGGCAATTAGATTTTATGTCTCAAAGCTTCTGTTCCATTAATTATAAAATAACAATACTCAATTAACCTTAGCTTGATAGAGCCAAAATATTGTATAAAATATTAACAAATGTTACTTCTAAATGCGAAATTTTGGATGTATGTGGGTGGGTGCGGATGATCATTCACTGGATCTATATATTTGGTATGTGGGTAGAGAGAGTACCAAGAACTTGTAATGGCACATAGGCTACATTTTATCCTGAATTACAAAAGCGGAGCCCTGGTGCCTTTAAAAGTTCTAAACTTCGTCCCCTATATTGCATATTTTTTTATCACTAAAATTTATTTATTCAGGAATGTACTAAAAAAAACGCATCTTTTTTTTCATATTATACCTATTTATTTTCTAATGAAACTTTCAGTCATTCATAAAAAAGAACCATAGAACGGTACCAAAAACTACCAAAGCAAAATCTTATTTAACTCGCGTCACAAATCTAGATTGAAAATCTTTTCATCTCATTCAATTGCATTAACTCATTAAATCTTAAACGAACTACGAGACACACAGTTTCAAGGCGACGCAAATGAAAATAGTTATTCATTATCTGATGAACTCTCTCTACTGGCTGTATCTTAATGTCATTTTCTTCCACATCACTGGTCGCAAACTTCATTAAAGAAATATTAAATTCTGTTTCAGTTGAAAGAGCTTGCGATTCCAAACCTTTGATTTCATTTAAAAGCACAAATCGCAGTGCAATTTATATTTTCTCCTGTGAATTATGAATTTGGAGTGTGTTTAGAATAGATAACGGTTGGTATAATTATTTATTTCTACATCATTGAGTCTTGAGTGCCAGATAAATTCAACGGTTTTTGACAGTTAGCATAGTTGACAATTAGCTAATTATCCTCTAAACTTGCATCTCGTGGAAGATTGTTTTCATTTTCAGTAGTAAACCGTTGATATATAGAACCAGTACATCTTGGGTAGCCCTTCTGTTGACCCCAGGAGTCAGCATGGCTAAAAAATGCCCTTAAGAAGAGTTTGAAGGGTCTGGACCTGGAGCATTTATTTTTAAAATAAAAATCCCAATCCCAACCAATACTCGAATTATAAATGCAAAAGTGATTTTGTTTATTTGTTTGTTTCTTGTTTGTTTGTTACCTCTTCACACTTTATCTACTGAACCAATTCTTCCTTTAGTTTCGTATATACATAGTTAGAAATACTGAAAAGAAACCCTTTACTTTTATCCCGTGAAAAAGCTCTGTTCAAAAGCAATGCCAGCTGTCCATCATCTGAGATACAGATTTTTATCTAGTTCGGAGGTTGACTTCTGGTTGGTGAAGAGAGTACCTATTGCAAAACTTGTACCTATTGTTATTGAGTACCAATTGTTGCCTGTTCCCGTAGCCGCAGACAAAAGCTAGTCTATAACAAAATACCTGAGCAATCTGATCGAATCGTCCAAACAGCTCGTTCAAGGTCTTCACCAGGTCGGAAGCGCTGAGTCGTTCCGACAGCGGCGTGAAGTTAACGATGTCCGCGTACAGTATGCTAACGTTGTTGTGACGCTGTACGTGCATCTCGTGGAACCGCGTCTGCTTGGACGCGTCCGCGCAGGCGTCCGCCATCTTGAGCATGATTGAGCGCTTCACCTGCAACAATAGATAGCGTTGTTAAGAATTTTGATTTTATAAAGTTCATAGGTATCGTCAAAATAGACGTAATAAAGGCAGAGATTAATTTTTTGATTTATTTTTGTTTATGCCGAACGGAGCATAGCCTCGAGGGTCAGGCTACAGTGAGCTAACATGAAGTTGAAAAATGTATTTTAAAATCATGGAAGTAGTAAGTACTTTCAAAGGTACTTATTACTTCCATGGTTAAAATTTATAAAGTCTGACACCTTTGACACAATCGACAAGAAGAAGAAGAAATAAAAAAATGGGTGTTCATGAATTCATATTCATTAGAATAGGTCATTAAAACCGAAATCGATAAACTCTACATTTAACAACATTAATACATTACATATATAACATGTGTAATTGTGGATGAGAACAAATAAACGATTTATTTATTTATTTGCAACACAGAATGTAGATCCATTTCGGAAATTATTCCAAAGTTCTAAATATTAGGCCAAAGCTTTTGCCTTATATATTTTTTTTGCATTTTCTCTCTCTCTCTCAGCCGAAAGACGTCCACTGCTGGACAAAGGCCTCCCTCAAGGATTTCCACAACGACCGGTCCTGCGCTGCCCGCATCCATGCACATCCCGCGACCTTCACCAGGTCGTCGGTCCACCGAGTGGGAGGCCTGCCAACACTACGTTTTCCGGTTCGTGGTCGCCACTCGAGAACTTTTCTGCCCCAACGGCTATCTGTTCTACGAGCTATGTGCCCCGCCCACTGCCACTTAAGTTCCGCGTTTCTGCGGGCTATGTCGGTTACTTTAGTTCTCCTACGGATCTCCTCATTTCTGATTCGATCACGCAGGGAAACTCCGAGCATAGCGCGCTCCATCGCCCTTTGCATTTTTAGTGTACGGTACCCTACAACGGGATCAAGTGAATATTGAAGCAAAGAAAGGACTCGATGAACTTCATCTGCGGACTTCCCCGATAACTTGATAAGGCACTTTGTTCCTTCTCAACTTTTTTAATTTGTCAGACACCCATCTTGAAATTTACGTATCATACATCATGTTCTTTTAACTTTGGACGGGTTCCCTACATGATATTTTGTGATCGAACTTACCTAATACAAAACAACATAAACAACATATAAGCCCGCCTTTGCGCTCATTTTTGTATTTAATTTTGTCTCTTTTTGTATGTTCTTTTTGCAAATGGTGCAATAAAGTGTTGATCAATCTATCTATCTATCTACAAACATAAAAGCTTCTTTCCTTTTCGAAAAATAAAGAACATCAATTATTTTATTTTCGAATGCCCAGCATGATTTTGTATGAAATAGAAGTACTTCCCGTGGTTATCAATATTATTTTTTAATTGATAAGATATTTAAGATATTTTTGTAAGTCCCAATTTTAAAATAGTCGCTAAAATAGCTAATCTTAAGGAATAAAAGTTAGTTCACTTATGAAGCTTCCTAAATTATTGTTACGGGCTACTGGTCCGTGATTTGGATAAAAACACCTGATGACACTGATGAGACTTTATTCAGTACACCACACTTAAGTTACAAGGGTTTCCTCACGACGATGTCCAAATTGTCCAAACACTATGATCAGAGTCCAGTAATTAATCGCCAGAGTCGTCACTTATTATTTCGCACTTGTATCTCTTCGATCTTTCACTTAGCTCGTCTAAAGATGAACTGTCGTAATCGCCGAACAACCACGCTTATATACCCAGTCAAATCGCTCGAGCTACTTCTCGAAGGTTCCCGGTTGAACTCTGTCGAACGATCGAGTATATCGCTATCCCGCTCTTACACATGGCTGTCCTTTTCCTTTACCTTGCTAGCGACTATGTACCTTATGCGCACGGTACATAAGGATCATTATTGCTTGCACCGTCGATCGTTTCTAGAAGCGAAGAGGGTTCACGAAGCGTAAGTCTAGAACATTCCAGTACTCGCGTACTTTTCTAGACGGCGCCGGTGTGTTTTCGTAACACTGCCCCCTTCTTAGAGATGCTCGTCCCGAGCATCATCATTACTACCGTGATATTTCGCCAGACGGTCGATGTGAACAATTTTCATTGCTCCTCTCGGCTGCCTTTGGATCCTGTAAGTCACATCATTCAGTCGTGTGATCACTTTGTATGGACCCTCCCATTTAGTCTGTAGCTTCGGTGATTTCCCTTTTCGGCGAGTAGGGTTATGCAGCCATACTAAACTGCCTTCCTCGAAACCACCTGTATTAGTTCTTCTGTCGTATCTGGTTTTCATGTTCTCGCTTGACTGCAATCCATTTTCTCTGACTAAATCATGGATGTTCCGCATCCTCTCCCGAAGATCAGAGACGTAACCTTGCACAGTTTGAGATTCCTCAGGTGGCCCTCCAGTTAGTAAGTCTACTGGCAACCGAAGTTCTCGACCATAATTCACTAAAGCCGGAGTCGCTTTTGTACTCTCGTGTTCCGCTGTTCTATATGAGAGGAGGAACAGTGGAATGTACTTGTCCCAGTCTTTCTGGTGATTGTCCACTATTTTTGCCAAATGCCTCTCCAATGTCTGGTTAAATCGTTCCACCATACCGTCAGACTGAGGATGGTACGCAGTCGTACGTGTTTTGTGCATTCCCAAGAGCTTGCATACCTCTTGAAATACTTGGGACTCAAAGTTTCTTCCTTGATCTGAATGGATTTCCAGAGGCACGCCATAACGACAAATAACTTCTTCAACAATCTTGGTAGCGACGGTTATAGCTTCCTGATTGGGTATGGCGAACACTTCTGGCCATTTGGTAAAATAATCCATGACAACCATGAAGTACTTATTCCCCGACTCAGTCACAGGAAATGGCCCAGCTACATCCACTGCAATGCGTTCCCAAGGCGCACCAACGTTATACAGCCTCAAGTTCCCTCGACTCCGTGTTTGTGGACCTTTTACTGCAGCGCATGTAGTGCATTTACGGCACCAATCCTGCACATCCTCACGACAGTGGAGCCAATAAAACCTCTCTCGTACTTTTGTTAGTGTCCTCTTGACGCCAAGATGACCTCCCGAAACACCATCGTGTACTATACGGAGAACCTCCGGAACTTTGGAACTTGGAACAACTACTTGCAGGTGGAACTCTCTACCGTTAGTCTTTTCCCATTTACGGTAAAGTATGCCATTTTGTAGAATAAAGCTGTCCCATTGCGCCCAGTATGCCTTCGTTATAGCGCTCGTAGGTGCCACATCGCTCCACGTTGGTTTAACGTCCCCTTGTTTCTTCCACATAATGATGTATCGGAGATCCTTATCATTTTCTTGAGCTTTCCTCATTGCGTCGTCTTCCCAAGATTCCAAAGGAGTTGCCCGAGTAAGTTTCAGAGTCAGTTCTTTCGACTCTTGTCTGATGCAGTGCTTACAGTCCTCTGGACATGGTCTCCTGGAAAGAGCGTCCGCGTTTCCATGGGCCTTTCCGCTACGGTGTTCGGTATGGAAGTCATACTCCTGCAATTGTTCAATCCAACGTGCTACTTGACCTTCAGGGTTTTTGAACTGCAATAACCATTTTAATGCTGCGTGATCGGTACGCAGTAAGAACTTTCTGCCGATGAGGTATTTGTTGAAATGTTGCAGGGTCTTCACCACAGCCAAAAAGTTCTCTCCTCGTATCGCAGTAGTTTCTTTCAGGCCTCGATAACGACTTGCTGAAGTAAGCAATAACGACCTCCCTGTCTCCCTGTTTTTGAGACAGTACTCCTCCAATTGCTGTATTACTTGCATCAGTATCGACGATGAATTGGCCTTCTGGCTGTGGGTATCCCAAAATAGGTGTCTCACATAGATGTTCTTTCAACTTTTCGAAGGAATCCTCGCAGGTCTCGTCCCAACAGAATGCTCTTTTATCCTCGGTCAGACGATGTAAGGGTTTGGCAATCTCCGAAAATCCTTTCACAAACCGCCTGTAATAAGAGCAAAGGCCGAGAAATGCGCGTACTTCTGTTTTATCTTTAGGAGTGGGCCACTTTTTAACGGCTTCTACCTTCTCTGGATCAGTCTGGATGCCTTCACTGGTAATAATGTGGCCGAGGTAGCTCACTTTGTTCCTGAATAAATGACACTTCTTTGGATTTAATTTCAGCTTGGCTCCATGTATCTTGGCAAAGACTTGCTCCAGGTTTCTCAAGTGATCCTCAAAATCACGGCCAACGACGATGACATCATCCAGGTACACCAGGCAGGCTTCTCCAACCAGGCCTGCTAGGACACATTCCATCAGTCGTTCGAAAGTGGCTGGTGCGTTACATAATCCGAAGGGCATGACGTTGAACTGCCATAAACCTTTGCCTGTTGAGAATGCTGTCTTCTCTTTATCCTTCGGGTGAATTTCCACCTGCCAATAACCAGATTTTAAGTCCAAGGTTGAGAACCACTTCATGCCATTCAGTGTATCCAATGTGTCATCGATTCGTGGCAATGGATAACTGTCCTTCTTGGTGATGTCATTGAGCCGTCTGTAGTCTACACAGAATCGCGTACTACCATCCTTCTTCTTTACCAGCACAACAGGTGAACACCATGGACTCGAAGATGGTTCAATTATCTTATTTTTTTCCATTTCCTCCAACAGATCTTTGACCTCTTTTTCTTTCGCTATTGGTATTCGCCTTGCTCGTTGTCGGATGGGTCTCTCGTTCCCGGTATTAATTCTGTGTTGTACCAAAGATGTTCTTCCAATGTCTCCTTCTTGGTTGGTGAAAATACTTGCGAAGCGTAGTAGAAACTCCTTTCTTTAAGGCTCTGGGAGTAAGTCAAGTTGCTTTTGCAGTCATCAAGAAGCTGTTTGACCGTAGCATTATTTCTGTCTTTTATTCCGTCTGTGCATGGCATTGAACTGCATCTCTTCATCCAAAGGACTTCTTCGCATCTTCCTATGACATCACCTTGGCTTAAGTTTACCTCATGGTCATCCAGATTCACCACTTTGACAACAGCTGTATCTTTTCCCCTAACCAAAGTTCTGGCGGTCATGAGTTTCCGGGTCGTTGTCTTAGAAGGTACTTCTTCAATCAGTACACATCTACTTGACTTATTGTTTCGGTTAGATGGCAACTTTACCAATACCTTGGCCTCCGTGCGTCCGGGTATGACGATGTTTCTTAGGCAGGTAACTTTGCCGTGGACTCCTCCAAGTATGAATATTTCTTCTTCACCGCACTTGAAAATTCCATCGGCAACATCTATTCTGCAGTTGTTTTTCTTCATAAAATCCAGTCCCAATATGCAGTCGTCCACTATGTCAGCCACAATGACGTCATGATGGTACGCCGCTTCTCCCATGTACATCGTAACTGACATCTCTCCAAAGACGGGTATTGGCTGGCCGGAGGCGGAAAGAAGCCGGCAAGTGACTTTCCTCTTGCTTCTCATCTCAGACTTCACTATATCCGGTCGAACTATTGTTCTAGAGGCTCCTGTGTCGATCGTTATTTTACAGTCATTACCATTTATTTTACCAGCTATCGCAATGCTTTTCCCATTGCATACCTGTGAGATGATGGTTGCTGGGGCTTCTTTCGCGCCGCCAGCCAGTACTCGCCCCTTAGTTCTGGCTGTTACTCGTTTCCCTGATCCATAGTCGACGAAGATTCACGACTCTTCGTCAGCTCTTCAACCAGGTCCTCGAGTTTCTTCTTTGTAGCTGCACATGAGTCCTTCTGTGGACAATGGAACTGCATGTGCCCTCGCTCTCCACACTTGTAACACATGACTCCAGAGCCCTTCTTGCGTAGAGCCTTTACCTCGTTGACTTCCTCCGTTACTTCTCGCACTTTGTGAACCTGTCGCAAGTCGTGCCTGACAGCTTCGACTTCCAGTGCGTGGGCCAGTGCTTCCTTCAGAGAGGCGTGATGGCGGAGCCTTACGGCAGCTCTTACTTCCAGGTCCTTGATGCCGTCTACGAAGGCTTGCACAGTGTTGGTTACCACCATGTTCGCCTCTGCTGATGGGTACGCTTTTCTGACAAGCTTCTCTATCTCTAGAGCCCATTGCTGGAGTCCTTCTCCTGAGCGCTGGACTCTGTCGCGCAGTTGAGCTCTGAATACATGTTCCAGGTGCCTCTCTCCATACCGGGATTCAAGCGCCTCCAAAAGATCTTTAAATCCAGCGTTTGGTAGTACCTCCAGAACGTCCACAGCTTTCCCTCGGAGCGAGCCAGTGAGGGCGGTTAGGCAATCTCCGTCTGTCCACCCGTTTGCAGTAGCAATGGTTTGGAACTGTTGCCGGTACGCAGCCCAGGACGAAGTACCGTCATATGGGGGCAATTTCACATTGGGTCTTCCATATGCAGCGACAGAAACACCTGGTGCAACTGCTACCCCCGTGGTCTCCAGACGAACAACCTTTTTCTCTAACTCTGTAAACCCGGTCTTCATGTTGTCCACGTCATTCCCAAGGCTGGTGACTCTTTCCTCCACTGTATCAACATCTTTGCGAAGTTTTACGACCGCGCCGCTAACATCGCTAATCGCCGACAGGACTTTTTGTTCAAGATCCATTTTTAGTTCTTCCTGCATTCGAGCTTGCGCCTTAACTTGTTGCTGCTGAAATTCTTGCGCCTTAAGTTGTTGCTCTTGTACAGCCGTAAACTTTTTTTCAAGTTGTTGTTCCTGTGCTGTAAATTTATTCTCTAGCATCTTTATTAGACCCGTTAAATCCAAAGTAGGCGTAGTCTGCATATGGGGCGTGGCCTGGTGGGAGGAGCCAGTGGGCGGAGCCATAGGGGGCGTGACCTGGTGGGCGGAGCCAGTGGGCGGAGTCATCCTTGAAGTAGGCGGGGCCACAGGCAGCGTGGCCTGATGGGCGGGGCTAGTGGGCAGAGCCAAATGGGGCGTGGTTTGGTGGGCGTGGCCAGTAGGCGGAGCCTCCCTCGGAGTAGGCGGGGCCACAGGGGGCGTGGCCTGGTCCGTAGATCCAGTGGGGGAGGCTTCAGCAGCACGCTGCGCCCGCGTCTTGACACCCTCGCTGGTGACATCTTCGTCCCTCGGAGTCAATGGCATTATCCAAATTCCGCTTCTGACACCAAATGTTACGGGCTACTGGTCCGTGATTTGGATAAAAACACCTGATGACACTGATGAGACTTTATTCAGTACACCACACTTAAGTTACAAGGGTTTCCTCACGACGATGTCCAAATTGTCCAAACACTATGATCAGAGTCCAGTAATTAATCGCCAGAGTCGTCACTTATTATTTCGCACTTGTATCTCTTCGATCTTTCACTTAGCTCGTCTAAAGATGAACTGTCGTAATCGCCGAACAACCACGCTTATATACCCAGTCAAATCGCTCGAGCTACTTCTCGAAGGTTCCCGGTTGAACTCTGTCGAACGATCGAGTATATCGCTATCCCGCTCTTACACATGGCTGTCCTTTTCCTTTACCTTGCTAGCGACTATGTACCTTATGCGCACGGTACATAAGGATCATTATTGCTTGCACCGTCGATCGTTTCTAGAAGCGAAGAGGGTTCACGAAGCGTAAGTCTAGAACATTCCAGTACTCGCGTACTTTTCTAGACGGCGCCGGTGTGTTTTCGTAACATTATATATATCTGAACCTCGGTGCGAAGAATTGCTTCGATTTGTCTTTTTAAAAGTTTGAAACAAAAAATAAATTGTAAAATGTACTAAAATAAATTGGTTTCTAGAAAAATGAAAACTTGCTACTATTGCCTCCCAAAGGTCCTCTTAAAATACGATTACAGATTAAATGATATTTTGGTTCTGGATAGTTATTCGAAATAAGTTGAAATCTACTAGAAACCTGTTATCTTTAAAAGTTTCAGTTATGAAAATGAATTTTCTAAGAACATTACCAGTTACGTCTGTTTGTCATAGGTAACTTAATGTTACCAAAATAAAAATCATATTCTTTATAAATGTCTCGTACTCTCTATAGGTAGGTACCTAAAAGAGCAGTCACACTAATTTCAAAGCAATACAATAAAAAAGAAACATTGTCGTTGGCCAAATTTTAATTAAAATAGAAAATAATTAGTAGTTAAAAGGTTCGAAGCTTGAGCTATTCAGCTTTTCATTAAAACAATTAATCATGGAAGTAATAAGTACCTTGTAAATTAACATTGTTGTCTTGAAATTTGCTAATGCATTCGTGGCAGTCTATGTGACACAAGAGAACTTCAATTATACAATAAATTAATTTTATGGAGACTTTTTGATAGTATGTAAAACTTTCATTATGAACAAGCATAATAACATAAAAATAACCTTTCTTTGGCAACGCCTGTATAAAATTATGAGCAAAATTTGAAAGGTTTATCTTGCTAAGTGATTTTTGAAAGTGCATCTAGGTAAGAAAAACGTATTTTAAACTAAGTAAAATATATTCAATTTCAAAATAGATAGTTTGGGAATTAATAAAGTGTGCGTACAGGATAGTTCTTTATTTAAGATTTATATTTCAAATCGCTGAATATTGATCCAATAATAATATGTAGAGCGCTTGCATATACAAATATCTATCTATACTATAAACTTATTTAATTACTATTACTTACTTAATTATTTATTGTAACTTGGTGCCTTATGTAAAACGCCTGATTCGAATAATGGTCAATATTAGACAAATAGACAGCTGTAGACCACATTTCAAAAAACATAAGATCCTAAGTTTACCTTGCATATACATTTTGGAAACGTGTAAATTCGCCCGACGCTATCCAAACTTTTTTCAGAAACGAGGGGATACAACAGGAAAACATACATTAAGGTATCCTAACAAACTACAATTGCCAAATTCTCGCCTCCGCTTGCACTCTAATAGCCCTCTAGCAATGGCCGTTAAGATATTTAATAAACTACCACAAACCTTTAAAGATATAAAAGAATATAAAAATTTCGTGCTACGTGTTAAAGAATTTCTAATTAATAAATGCTATTACACTGTCACAGAGTACCTGGAAGATAAAATAGATTAAATTATACCTAACATGCAAAATAGACATAAAATGATATACGAGTATAGATTGATATAAAGATATAAAATAGATATATAGAGTAATACAATAAAAATTTAATTTAATTTATTAATAGAATAATATATTATAGGAATTGAATGTGTTTGTTTGAGTGTAATTGAATATGTCGACGCATGAAAGGCAAAACTTCCTAACCGACACAATTTGGTAAAATGAGTTATATACGTCATTTTACTCGCAAAAAAATTCTGCGTCGATTGGTCTGGGTCTCGTAGCGCTGCGTTGAGTTTTGTTGTCGCTTAGGAAGTACGTGAATCCTTAGTATTCCTACTTTTTCAGCTGACTAAGCAACAAAAAATTACTCATTTTATTTCAATAGGTTGGTTGGACAGTTCGAACTTTAAAAAAAATTGAATAGTGATTTTTTCCTGTCATAAAATTATTTTAACCGTTAGCTTGGATAAATTTACTGGAAATAAAATCATTTGTATCAAGCACTAAAATAAAATCATTTGTATCAAGCACTAAGATATTTTTTCCTGTATTAGGTTTTGCTATTATAGTCGCTTATCAAATTTTATAAGAACAGAAATATGATACACACTTGTCCTTATAAATTTGTTCCTAAAATTGTATTTAACATGATTTGTACTTAGATATTATTGGTTGTAACGAAATAGTTATAAAAAGGTACTTGGATAATTTAGCACCAAAAATATATACCGACTTGATGTCGCTTAGATAATTTTACCTGAGAAATTAGGTTGGAACTGACTGTCGCTTAGATATTTTTGCTTGCCTGAATGTTGTGAGAAATGTGTCGCTTAGATAATTTTATTTGAATTTCAAGACAAATGAAAATGGCGCTTACGAAGTGCAATCGTGTATTGAATGTCACTTAGGCATATCGCACTGCGTGGTGCGTTCGTGTCCGAAAGGAGCCAGCCAAACGCGGCACGTCGGTTAGTGTGGTCGCTGAGGGCCGTATTTTGTGGCCGTGGTGGATTTTGGCGCTTAGTATACGAAAAATTGTAAGTAAAACTAAAAATCACTTCGAAACTTTGCAGCATAAAAAGTGTGCACTTACATTGTAAGGGCGCAGATTTTGAAAAATTTGATACCTTCTTTTAGAGTTTTGCCAAAATTTTAGCTATCTAAGTAATATAATAATTATAATTTGTTTTTTTAGGTAACAACATGAACATTGAGGTAACAAAATAATAGATATTGCTCTGGCTTAACTTTAACTTTGATAATGAACCTGTCCCTGTCGTAAGTAAGTATAATTTTTATGTTTATATTTTTATTTATTTATTTTTATTTTTTTTATTCTTTATTATATTATTATTTATTATATTATTTATTATATTATAGTAACATACTAGTAGCTCCACCAGACATCCGACGTATTGTTGCGACTGCGGTGGAGAAATACAAACAGCTGGAGGACAGGAGGCATGCATGGTCACGTCCTACCTACACACCTAAAGAGCCGCAGTAGATACTGTTAGCAGCCTAACTTGCCGGCTAAAGAAGCCCCCAGAGCTAGGATGGACCACTGGAAATATAGATTCCCTTCGCAGTCAGCTAATGTTCCACTAACCAAGAAACTACCACCACCGGGTGGAAATCTCCCCCTGGGCAGTCTGGAGAACGTTTAAATAAACTTCGGGTTGGTGTTGGGAGATGCCGTGAAAACCGCGTTAGATGGGGTTTCTCGGCTACTATCGTGCCCGAATTGCCCCGCCTCATGTACCAAAGAGGATCAATGCGAGGCCAACGATAGGGCGGTTTGCGTGGCCACATACTGGTCAGGGAAAACCTAAAGATAGACATATCGACTCAACAAGAAGAAGAAGTAACATACTATGTTATGTATATAAGGTGGACAATAAATTAACTACAAATATTTTCAAGGCTAATTACTGATATTATTTAGAAAGTATATCAGTGGTTTTTTTCAATTTTCTACACGCTAGTTTTCGAGAAAAATTAACGTTTATGTTTTTTGAAAACCGTAACATTATAACATCCTGTACACAGCTTTGCGTAAAATGACAATTAAAATGACACACACAAACAAAAGCCGCCCCGCCCACCGGTCGGTCGCTGTCGTTTACGTATAATAAATCACTTGACATCTCTGTCTTTCACGCACTTTTCATAAATAAAGAGGAATACAGCAAATCAATTTCATTCAACTATTAATTGGTGGGAGGAGCTTTAAGAGGAATGAAGTCTACACATTTAACTACAGTATGATACTAAATGTCATCATTTAATAATATTTTTTTTGATAGAAAAAACAAAAAAAAAAACTAGCGTATCGATTTTTAAAATTGTATCTCCAATACGTTTATTTAGCTCCCCTGGAGCCAGCCCTGAAAATATTTGTAGTTAATTTGAGTCCACCTTATATAGTATCTGGCAATATGGGTACAACATGGGTACTCATAGGTACCTAAACACACAATTAGATAAAATATATTTACAACTTCTTAAAACTGATTTTGATGAAACTTACAATTGTACAACTTAAATGTATAGGTACTTAATTTTATTAAAGGTTTTTTTTTTGTACTCGGTGAAAAGAAAAATATTTTTTGTTTATGTTGTTTCCAATGCATGCAAATTGTTTAAAATAATTAAATACAATAAATACTGATTTAATACGAAAATCGTTTAATTCATAATTCACACTCCTTCAAAATGTCGGTTAGTTTTGCAAATATTGCTTTATAATTTGTGTTTAGATTATTTTTCTTGAAGGATTTAAATTAAACTATACTGATATCGACAATTTTTCCTATTTTTCAAAAATATTTTTTTATTACTAATCCATTTTTACCTGTTTGCATATACATTAGCTGAAGTATTAAGATGAATATATTTGAACGGATTTAAATTGGCTCTGGCGAGTAGGTAATTTAACCTGTAATTTTTTTGAGGTAATTTTTTACTAAGCGACTCTAAATTATAAACTTAAAGTGTTAAGTGAATAAAATATTTCTTAGGCAAAAGCCTATAATATTACAATGCCTAGACTGCAACAATTTTCTATTTATGATGAAAACTAAAGATTTTATAAGCTTTATTCATTAAAAAAAAACTTTGATCAGCTCTCCTGAACATTTTTATAAATGTCGGTTAGGAAGTTTTGCCTTTCATGCGTCGATGTATAGAATTTTGAGCTTTTATATAAATTAAATTTTAATACCTTAAGTACATATATGGACAAGTCAGCCCAGCCCCTCTTCGATTGCTGCGCCCGAAAGAGTCCTTAATTGTTACAATTAAATATAAGAATACGACCTGTTACTTACATTAAGGATGCAATAAAGAATTGAATTGAATTGAATTGAATATGTGTACATGCACCACGACCCAAATTCACATTTCAAACAAATTGTCCAAATATTTCGCACAATTTTCTAGAGCAAGAGAAAGTGAAAACTCACACGATATTTTGGTTCAATTACAAAGATAAACATTGTGAACAGATTATCTAGGTACGCCTAGTTGACTTAGCTATGACAAGAGATTAGCACGTCCATAAACAAACAACTCTTTGGCCTTATTATACTATAGCGTATAGTTTCAAATTTTAATAAATTAATATGATTTTGTTCCTTCAAAAATACTACGAAATTCTATTAACCATTTATGAAATGAAATAAAATTATTTTTATTTAAATAGTCTTAAAAATAGCACTTTTAAGTCGTCATATACATAGTTAATTGACGTTAAAAAAATACTTAAAGCTAGGTTACTACCGCCTCCAAAGCGTTTAAGTGGAGAAGAGGCGGCGCAACAAACTCCACTGCTGCATTTTCTCCGAAGACGTCACTTTACAACATATGTGTCTTATAATTAAAAATAACTATCTATGTGGACGAATATACATTGAAAAAATCAAAGTAAAAAAAAATATTTTATCTAAGAGAAATTATAATAAAAATGTACCTGGTCAATGTCTATAGGGGTCAAGAGCCAATTGAAGCCAAAAATTTTTTATTCATTTTTATGTAAAAATTAAGATCGAAAAATGAAGAATTGCGCATCACGCAGAATCTCCCAAAGGAAATTTATTATGCGGTTTTCATATTTGTATTACTGAAAGAGGTTCTTCTTGAGACGTCCGTCGTCGGCGTAGTCACTTGAAAGAAGCGCGTGAAAGAAGTCGCGGGCAGAAGCTAATTTGCTATAAACTAGTCGATGTCAATTATTACATCCACCTAAGTGGGTATAACTAAGTTTTCTACCATCAAACCGCAAGTGACGGAAAAATATTATTATGCACAAAGTCAGGTATTGAAAAATACCATGCTATTAATTAGGTACCGAATTAACTCTAGGGACGAATATACAATAACCCGCTTTGGGTTTCTCGGTAAAACTTGGAAAAATTATCTTACACTTTTTTATCTAAGTAAGTTCCTATCTAAGTAGCTCTTTATAAGAAACAAAGAAAGTGGTAATATTAATTATGCTTCTGAAGTATGTCGGGCCGACAAAAACATTGTTTCCATCGAATATGCACAGGTGTCTACTAAGGTAATGGAAGTTTACATCCCTTTAACGACCCTTTGTCTACACAGGTCGTAGATTTCACTACTAAGGTTTACAATATGGAGACAATAATATCCAGTCATAAAATATGACACAATAGATACCGAGTAACCCACAGTTAACTTCTGAAGACTTTAATTGTTATTACCCGAAGCTACCTGTACAAAAACAAAATTTGTAAGTACGAAAATAAACCAATATAGGTACTTTTTCACGTCAAAATTTATAAAAGAATTGTATTAAGTCTATTAATCTTATGATTCTATATTAAAAGAACTCGGCATCAGCGCCTATCAACAACAGTGCAGTCACGCATTTTGACCTTTTTCGGCCATGTATCTCGCCGGGGTAATGACTCCATAGAGCGTCTCGTAGTGCAGGGAAAAGTCGAAGGCACCAAGCCACGTGGTAGATATCCATTGAAATGGACAGACCAGACCAGATTAAAGCCGCAACTAAGCGCTCGGTTTATGAATGTACCCGGAAACTGCAGTCCGCGACGAATGGCGCCGTATCACAAAAATCATCACTTATCGTGATTCGTAATGATGACCACAACCACTCTGGCAAGAGTGTAGCGACTAAGATTATTAATCTCAAAGCTACAAACTACTAGCATTTCGGAACAACCACTGCTGATTGTTTCGCAAAAATATTAAGTGTATGTATGATGGCCACATTTTTGAAACAAGATCCAAATTTTACAAAGGATTCAAACCGCGTGGCACTATCGTATATAAGTAGGTAACTAGCACGGGCCCAGGACTTTGTTGTTTGGGGTCCCCTAAACTCTCTAAGGAACCTTCATGCCAAATTTCAATTTCCTACATCCAATAGTTTTGGCTGTGCTGCGTTGTCTGTCAATCACTCGGTCAGTAACGGATAAATTTTATATATCTTGATAAAATGTATCGAAACCTTTGGGGAATGCACTAAATATAAGTTGAGTGGGTGTGTCGTCTAGTCATAGATAGACTATCACCACTATGTAATTCGTAGTAATATGACGCATAATATTCGTCAGACGTGACGTCATCTATTCCTTGTGTAGACAGTAGCACACATTTATGTAAATTACCTTAATTATCACGTGAGTAGTCTGGTTTGGACGGATATCCGGATATTATTAAAATGAATCAGAATTAGGTACCTCAAAGCTTTTACATTTTATTAGAATTTAACCTGACTATCTGAACACCTTGCAAGCGAAATTTAATCCATTTATCATTAAAATGCATCAGAATTAGGTACCTCAAAGCTTTAAAAGAGACTTACATTAATAATTACATGAATTTACATTAATTTAACCTGACTATCTGAACACCTTGCAAGCGAAATTTAATCAATTACCTATACAATTTCTAATCTAGATGAAATGATTTTAAATAACTCTGGAATATCATGGCACTATTCAGCTAAGCATAGCCTTCGAGTCTCACAACTCTTGGCACTGTCTACCCCGTAAGGGAAAAAGACGTGATACTGACATGACAGTAGCAGTGTAATGACAAATTTGGATTCGATTCTGCTAGGTTAAGTTGTATATCATCATCATCATGGTCAGTCAGTCTACCATGCATGACCCACAGCTGGATATAAGCCTCTTTTTGTCTATGCCAACCTTCTCTATCCAGGGGGCCGATTCTATTAATTACAAACGTAGATGTCGTGTAAAGCGACAAGATCTATATAAGATTTCTAGGCTTTATATGCTTATTTCTTTGGCTTTTGAGACACAACTGAGGCACGATAGTACGTCAGTAATTTGTAGAATCAAGGGCCTTTTTTTATCGACGTGAAAATGCCTTCACATACCGCTTCACTTCTCAATAGTCGAGCAGTGAAGCGGCATGTGGGACTTGGACCCACTAAAAACACCCCGGTGTCTTTACATGCCAATGCTGAAGAGGTAGGAACGGTGGAGTCTCCACCAATCTTCTACACTAACCAGTCACGGCAATGACCTTCAAAGGTTACACTGCATCGAGCACAATTCACTTCGCCTGCTCTGCACAATAGCCTCGTTTAAATGCAGACGATGGACCGATTACCAGGTCCATCGCCAGCCATTATCATGAAGGGGGCATAAGATGGGCATAGGCCCTTCTCCTCCGTCCCAGAATCAAGGGCCTCGGCCACTGCAATCCAGTTATTTTTTACAAGTCGTAGATTATGTGAATCATAAGGTAATCGTGTCATATCTCACTCATCTGATTATGAAGACAGAAGGTCACATAAGACCTCCCGATAGCCGATTTTTTATGATTATTTTATGTGTTCATTAAAGTATTTGTTTGCCAAATAATATCGTCATTGACACCTTAGATGACCATAATGACGTCATTTTTGGCCTCGAACCCATGACAGGTTTGATACATGTTTGATAAATTAATTTAGCTGTATTTTAGCAGAAAATGTCTCAGTGTTTTCATGAACACTAGCTGCTCTGCTGGATTTCTATACCATCGATATTAAATTGAAGGTGAGTGGCGTGGCTTCTTCTTTTGGGGTCCGATGAAAAATTTATTGGCCCTGTCTTCCAGTGCCTCATGATGACGAAAAAATGGTCGATCTCCCAGTGATGTCCCTCCGATTGGAACCCACCAGTGGGTCACCTTTCGTTACACCACTGGTTTGGGACATCTAATAGACCAAGGACTCCGTATCATTGAAATGGCTGATATGTCGATAGCTAGCCTCTGATTGAAGGTTAATGTTAATCCAAGTCTTAACTTAAACTTAAGTACAAAGGTAAGGCCACTGACTTTGATTCGTTTTCTATACAAATTCATCACAATATGAATTCCTTAAAGTGGCCTTTAATAAACCCGCTTCTCAATTTTATCGTCAAAATCTGCTGCAAAAATTTGGACACTATTTAAAAAGTCACCCTGTAGAGAACGAGAGGTAAAAAATATCCAACAAACAAAAAATATTTATAGGACAACAAAGTATTGTTGTACTCATAAGTATATGAGAGCAGAACTTTTATTAATGTATTTTCCTGTTATTCAATAGGGAAAATTAATAAAAAAACGGCCAAGTGCGAGTCAAGCTCGCGCACCGAGGGTTTCGTACACGCAAAGCATCTCACATATATACACATATAGCTCTGCCAACCAACTAATTTCAAAAACAAACTTAACTTTGCAGTTCGATAGGGATCGAACTGCAAAGTTAAGTTTGTTTTTAGTTAATTAGATTCATACCGCATCGAGCGCAAAAAAAAAATTGTAACGCTTTTTTTTAGACTTCCAACAACATATTTACAACTTTCAGATTTATCCCTGTACAAGCACTGTTAGACCTTGCTTTTTGCCAAATTTCATAATTTTAGGTCAACGGGTAGTACCTCAGATAGGTTTTGATTGCAACATTTATGGTAATATCTCCTGATCGCGTTGACGTATAATTTTGATTATTTTATTACTGAAAGATACCGTGGATCCGAGTATTCGATATCAATTTCAACTTGATACCTTTAAGCATTCCTGAAAAAAAAAGTTTGATAGACAGACGGACAACAAAGTGATCTTATAAGGGTTCCGTTATTGCCTTTTGAGGTACGGAAACCTAAAAATAAGTATTTTAATAAATATTACTAAAATCTAGATACATTAGTACACTCGAGTAATAAAGAATATAATATATTTAGTAATAATTCTAGTAGCATATATTTAAAGTTAGGCGGTTTGTCAGATGCAAAGGTAACTTGAGAAAAATCTAAAACCAAAGTTATTATCTACTAGCTGTCGCCCGCGGCTTTGCCCGCGTAAGTTGCGCTTAGATGAAAAATCTCTCTTGGAGCTTTTCATCAGATGTTCCAGATCTTCAATTTTTATACGTCAGCAGAAAATGCTCATCAGGTTGAACGACTTTTAATAAGGCGCCATTTCCATATACATATGTTATAGTGTAGCTGATCTCTTGCAGTTCTTCATCAGATGTTCCAGATCTTCAATTTTTATACGTCATCAGAAAATGCTCATCAGGTTGAACGACTTTTGTTAAGGCACCATTTCCATATTTCTTATAGTTTAGCTGCTCTGTTAAGGTTCTTCATCAGGTGTTCCAGTTTTCATAATCAATTATAGCCTATATTATGTTGTCCAGGCTTAATAGCTATACCACAAAAAAAGTTTCATTCAAATCCGTCCAGTAGTTTTTGCGTGAAACGCGTACAGACAGACAGACAGACAAGAAATTCCAAAAAATGTTTTTTGCTTTCTATTATTCTTTTTAAGTATCCCTCTATCCATTTCAGTCAAAAATACTAAATGTACAGACCAAATATTTTTACTGTTTTATTATGTGTATAGATATAGATAACAAATAAAAGTCGTTATCCTTTATGTCAAATCAAAACAAGATTTCTACGCCTATTGAAAAAACCCTCAAGCTTTTTAAGGTACCATTTTGCAATGAATAGAATGTAAAACCACAACTGGTCCTTAAGTTAATGATAATTGTTCTAATGATGCACAAAGCCGTGCCTACGTGACAAAAGTCTCGTGTAGTCGTGCCTTTTAATTATATTAATTAATTTCGAGTTAATAAATTACTAGCACAAGACTCAATTAAAAGTTTACTGTAAAAATATGATCCTACTTCCTACTAAGGTGAAGATGAATATTTGGTAAAGCAAATAATTTCTAAGTATATTTAGGTATAAATTTTATGAAAATAATGATAAAGGGATCTTGTTAAATGTTTCCATTTTTTTCCCAATGTGAAAATTTTGGCACGGGGGCCAATCGGTTTACTTTTTCAAGAGATCCTCCGATGGACTACGCATATTAAAAAAAAAAAACAAGCTCTAAGCATTAGCTATTTATTTTACACACAGAAGTGTATCGAATAGTAAGTAGTAAGGGTCGATCATAGAGCTACACGGAGGTCCTAGTTGCTCGAAGGGGTCGATCGAATAGATTTTCAGCAACTAGGTATTGAGAACTTTTCTGTAACGGCCTACTTTTAAGATATACTTTTACTCTGACTTTTAAAGTAAATAACTGTACCGACCAATAACCATTTTATTGCACCGTTACTCAAACAAAGTTTTTCAGTACGTATTTCAGTAAATTGAGGAATCACGACTGACCTCGATATTAAAACAAAAACGTGACATTTTGAAGGCTGCTGTGATAACAATGAATGGTGTCTGAACTGATTGTCTCTAAAACTAATATGTAGGTATTGTAAATGCGAAAGTCTGTCTTTCCGAAACCGCTCAACCGATACTGATGAATTTAGGATGTTGAAGATACGAGGTTATACTTCTTTACTTGAATAAGTGTTTTTTTATAAATCATCTCAATGGCTGAACAATCGCATGAAAAACCATTAGCCTAAGAACTAATACTCCGCTAAACTACTTTTTCGCGAGTGGATACCAGATTTTTTTGGTAACTAGAGACAGATTTTTATTTTTATCAATAACCATAGAGTTACAGATAGTTAAAGACACGAGGTTAAACTTATTTACTTGAATAAGTGTTTTTTTAAAAATCATCTCAATGGCTGAACAATCGCATGAAAAACCATTAGCCTAAGAACTAATACTCCGCTAAACTACTTTTTCGCGAGTGGATACCAGATTTTTTTGGTAACTAGAGACAGATTTTTTTTTTATCAATAACCATAGAGTTACAGATAGTTGAAGACACGAGGTTAAACTTCTTTACTTGAATAAGAGTTTTTTCATAATCTCAAGGGCTGAAAATTCGTATGAAAAACCATTAGCCTAAGAACTAATACTCCGCTAAACTACTTTTTCGCGAGTGGATACCAGATTTTTTTGGTAACTAGAGACAGATTTTTATTTTTATCAATAACCATAGAGTTACAGATAGTTAAAGACACGAGGTTAAACTTATTTACTTGAATAAGTGTTTTTTTAAAAATCATCTCAATGGCTGAACAATCGCATGAAAAACCATTAGCCTAAGAACTAATACTCCGCTAAACTACTTTTTCGCGAGTGGATACCAGATTTTTTTGGTAACTAGAGACAGATTTTTTTTTTTATCAATAACCATAGAGTTACAGATAGTTGAAGACACGAGGTTAAACTTCTTTACTTGAATAAGTGTTTTTTTTATAAATCATCTCAATGGCTGAAATATCGCATGAAAAACCATTAGCCTAAGAACTAATACTCCGCTAAACTACTTTTTCGCGAGAGGATACCAAATTTTTTGGTTACTAAAGACAGATTTTTTTTTTTAATATCCAAAGAGCGACATAGAAAATATTATTTATGGAGTATCACGTATTTATTTGTTACGGAGTAGACAGAGCCAAGAGTAGTTTTCAAAGCAAATAAAGTATCATTCATTCATTCATTCATTCATAGTGATAGTGAGAGTCGAAGGCGACGTTTAGCTAGATAGTGTCCTTATTGATCCAGGTACAGTATACCTCAAAAGGAAAAACACGGAACTTAAGGAACCACTTTGCTACTCGTCAGACTATCTATTCATATATCTAGGTCGCCTATAATTGTCCAAACAAAAAATGGGACTTTACATAAAAGAATATTGATACTTACTTTAAAAAATAACAAAGAACGCCGAATTATCTCCAAGATAAGATATCAGTGACCTGGTTACGATATTAGCCTACCTGTCGGCTTGTTTGTCACATCTTTTATCCTTAATTGCGATAATAGAGTAGAATAGTCTTTTGTGTTTTCCTGGATTCATAAATCTCTCATGCATGGTCTTTTTACACGACTGACCAAAAAAGGAGTGTTATGTTTTCAGGGTTGATGTAAGTATGTAAGTAAGTTTCTTTATTCCACCATAAGTCCTGAACGGCTTAACAGATTTTGGTATGAGAGGTATGGTTAGATTCCTTACGTTCCTCCGAGTGACATAGGCTATGTAAGTTGTCAGTAATGTTTTTTATTTTTAAATAATTAGTTTGTTACATAAATGCTCAAAAAAGAAGGGTTATTATTTTCGAATTATAATTAGGTAACTTCGACAAAGGTAATGTTTAAATGACTTAATCAACGTAAATGACTATAGATGTAATTTGATAAGAAGAAGGTTACCTATAAACTGCGTGATATATTTGGCAATTACATAATTAGTGGATTAAATTATCAAAATATTAGTACACATTGTAACATACTTAATAATGTAAGCATCTTCGCACGCCACGCTTCAAAAAATTACATAAGAGTTTTGCAATCTGCACAAGAATATATTTTAAACTGCAAATTAAACTGTAACACCACCGCGTAGAGATTCAAGTAAAGTGCATTGACAAAAAGGAAGAAAGAAAAAAGGAAATAAAAAACAAAGAAATGGACTACAAAACGCATAAGTAGCTAATCTAATGCGATAACTAAATATTTAAGTAAGTCGTCACTTTTTAAAAGACATTGTCTACTAAGTACTTGGTCGTTAGATAATTATACGAACAATGTAGATTTCATTACAAAAAAGTAATTAAAAAATTGCTGCGCATAAGGAAAACTACAAAAGTATATTTAAAAATATTAATAATGTTATCACTTAATAATCATGACAATAATTGCTGTAAAGAATTAAAAGGTTGCACACAGTTCCATTAAGAAGGAACGATTATAGATAGAGTGATGCTATGACTGGCTATGACTAAATGCTACAGTAAAAATCACATCAACCCATCCATTATAAATTTACAGCTATTACCGTGGCATAGAGATATGCAGGGTAACTTGATACAGTTGACTGTACAATAGAAGCAGAAAGCGAAGCGTAGTACATCAGGTATGTCAACGATGTCATGAATGTTGCAGACAAAAACCAAATTACGACAATCCAGGATAGAGATGAATGGAGAGACTATGATGAAGTACACGATGCTAGATACGGTAATGGCGTTAATTTTTTTTTAGTTCTGAGCCCCAAATAACCGTCCGGTATCCCGTGTCTGACTATAAACGAAGGTCTTTTTTACAGAGTAGGCTTATGCCAAAGTACATAACATTTTAGATTCTAGAAGATAGTGCATAACTGAAGGTGACTCATATAAATATTAGTTTTAATCTATCACATGATGAAATTAAATGTTTGTTTCCCACTTGTCTCGTTTCGTCACAAAAGTAACAAAATTACAGTTAGATGAGTCACTTTTAAGAGTCAACATGTGGTGTTTCTTTACTAAAGTATTTCACAAAAGACAGTGATCTCATATTCTTTGTTTAATGACACATATTTCTAAATTCATAAATTTCTCATGCTCCCCAAATATTTTCTGAACATTGATAAGGCTACCGACTAGACTAACAGACTAAGTAAAAGAATCTTTATGTATTATAACAACTTTCAAGGAATTTCTTATTGTAATCATGAAATTCTTATGAGCAATCTTTTTAAACATTTTGTTTGTTAAATAATGAGACAAAAACGAAGTGATACTTCGTTGGCGTAATTCAGCCTAAATACCAAGAAGTGACATCGATTAAGATAATATTTTTTTACAAAAAGTGTAGCAATTTTAAAATTTAATATTTAATATTTTTGCTGTATATTAGATATACTAGATTTACAACGTATCCTTGTTGTGCATTAAAATAGAGCATACATTATCTAAAGTTAAATGAAGTTAAATTGCAAAGAAAAAATTAAAAGTCAATGGCTTATCAAGGATGATGTGAGAGACTTAAATATTTATCATTAAAGATAAGCTAGGACATATCTGTTGTAATACGAAGAACCGTAAGTATATACCTATTTCTATTTATAGCACATAATCGTAAAGATTATTATGTACTATCAGAAAGTAATGATGATGGACATTGCAAAACTACTCTTGAAATTTTTCACAATATTGACTTTGCTAAATTAAAAGATGATGACATTAAATGCAACAATAATTAAATACTTATTTATTTTTTGAAGATGATTTACTATTATATTATTGTTCCGCTATTGTCACTTAAACATGATACTTATGTGAAATTAAAACTTGAACTTTAACTTTAACTGAATTGGTAATTTATCATCAAATTCAACTTACAAAAACAAAACCTCTATAATTTCCATAAAACTAGAGCAAGCCAAAAAGAAATGTATTCATGTTAAAAAAATAACCATTATACTTCAATATTACATCCTCGAGATTTAATACCATGTAGTTACGTGTCTTTATATGTACTACTACCGTCCACACAATACAAAGCATATATTCTATAAATAAATAAGAAAAACTAACTTTTTCGGTCATCGTACATTCACTCCAGTTCCTTCGTTCACTGACCGCTAGCTAATGTCATTCGTGTTTCGTGTGCGTACCGTCACACATACTCTCGTTCGAATTATTTTTTTATTTTTTTTATTTATCAAGTTTGATAAGTTACTTAACACTGTGAAAAGAAGAGAAAACATTAAGAAGATATTGTGAAATCAATTCGCCGTAAACTATGCTGCTTGGAGAAAAAGTTGAATCCTTCCAAACGATATGAAGACGACGTTATCGGTCAACCTACCCTCGCAATAGCTATTTTAAATTTACTTATTGAGGAAGCATTAATATTTCATAATGCGCTTGGAAGCATGGTCTGACAATTGTTATCAACAACCTAAGAAAAAAAATCATGTTTTTTCTTCCATCTTAATGTGGTTATACGATATATTAACCAGGAATAAACTATTTATTTCCTAACGTCATCAGTACAAGATGCAACAAGGGCCAATGCAAAAAGCATTCGAGAAAAATGATCCAGGACCAAATTATTACTTCCCTAACGTGGTAATACGAGATATTATCCAGGGATAGTACGAGATACTACGAAATATTATCCAGGACCAAACTATTACTTCCCTAACGTGGTAATACGAGATATTATCCAGGGATAGTATGAGATGCTACGAGACATTATCCAAGACCAAACTATTACTTCCCCCCAGTGGTAATACGAGATATTATCCGGGGATTTTATGTTCCTAAAGTGGTAATACGAGATATTATCCAGGAACAAAATAATTACTTTTCCTAAAGTGGTAATACGAGATATTATCCAGGATTAGTACGAGTTGCTACGAGATATCATCCAGGACCAAACTATTACTTCCCTAACGTGGTAATACGAGATATTATCCAGGGATAATCTATTACTTTCCTAACGTGGTAATACGAGATATTATCCAGGAATAGTACGAGATGTTACAAGATCCTGCTCCGCCGCCCTTTCCGATCGGATCCAGTACAAGCTGTACAAGACCTGGAATCGACATCGATGGAAAATTAAAGCCCTTAGCGGCCGTACCGGATGAAATAATATAACTATTTGGACAGGTCTCTGAACGCTGGGAAGATCCTGCTGGAGAAGAGAAGTAAACGCTGTTTTGTCAGGGGCTGCGAGAAATCTGGATAAAAGGTAAGAAAGTGCCAAAGGCCAATTAATTTGGTTCACACATTGCTTGATTACTCATAAGTTGACAAAAGATTTGATAGAATCAAATTTAGATAAGTCTTCTTGACCTACAATATGCAATAAAAGTTATAAATTTAATCGTATATATTGTTAACCACTGGTAGTCACATAAACATTTTCAATGATACAATATTTAGAATCCATCAAAATTCGTGCTACTTTTTATTTAATTATAATTATTACAAATGACAAATTACATATTATGATAATATGTTGCGCTTCAAAAACCACTGGGATTAATGGTTTTTTTCCTGTATCATTTATCAACTTAAATAAAAATATCGCCAAGTCATGGTGATGTTACATTGTTGCTGTATGCTCATGCTCATATCATGATATGAAATATGAAAATGTCTAAGAAATTGACATATGAATCCAGTCAACAAAATAAGCAGCCTGCACCTGAATTTCTAACAAAACCACCAATGAAGTTGAGAAAACACACGCTTTCCTCCAACACGTCGTACACAACGGTAGCTTCGAGCAGCCAACGGTAGTGTCTGTAGCAGTGCAGCGTTACCAGTGAGGACGAGCTCGACTGCACGCGCCTGCACGCATCAACAAGTCGCGTGCTCACCGGCGCCAATTCAGGTACCACACGCTGGTCATATTCAGTACTTTCATGATTACTGGCGAACAATTATCGACGATCCAGTACTCAGACTCATCATTACAACCGCAAAATATCCACTGCTGGATAAAGGTCTCCCCCAAGATTTTGGGGGGATTTGCCATACTCACCACGCTTGGCAGGCGGGTTGGCGAGCGCAGTTTTTTTTGGCTTTGTGATTTGTTCCAGACTACTGAAAACGCCTTATTGAAACTTGTAATCTCGGTGCCATGCCACCTTACCATGAGTTACCAGATCAATTCGTTTCTCCTTTATTTTTAACACTAAAAATTAAGCAGCTTTTGATTTACCTTAAATTAATGAAAGTTAAATAAATCCATCAATTGTCTTCATTTTAAAATGGAAGACATATGTACCGTATACCGACTAATATCCCGCATTGAACATGGTAATAACTGACCATAAACATGTAAACTTTCTGGTAACCTTTCACTTATTAGTCTAAGATTCAAATTCATTCAATTATATGAATTTAACTTCTTACTTTGGCTCTTTGTTCGGCCCTGTACATTTTTACCAAAATTTTTTGAAACCGCTTTAATCTTTGCTGAGAGGCCAAGCTGGCCATTGGTAGCCTATTTGTTAAATTATTAATTTGTATCGGCTAAGAGTACACAATATGTAAATACATGAACCCTGAAAGCTAAACGCTCCCTTTTATGTTCAGTAGTGTGAAAATATAAAAATAAAGGAAGAAATATTCAACCTATGCAGTTATGCAAGTCCTTATGTATATAAAAAAAAAAAAATTGCAAAATTTATAACTTAGTTAAAATACTTCTAATAAAAATAGCAATACTATTTTGCTTTTACAAAATTCGGCCATTATACGACTTCATCGGTACCTTAAAGATGGTACGGTTGGATAATAATAACAATATTTCATTGTTCACCTTTTTAACATACAGTTATACCTTATTATACATGAGTAGGTATAGTATTATGTTTGTTGTTTATTTGTAATATCTTTATTGTACCTGCTACCAATGATATACAGTTAAACAAAAATGAAAAGGTAAATGGCGGAATTATTGTGTATTTATGGAAAAAATTTGAAAATCAAAGAAAAGACTAGGCTTACAATTATGTTTGGATAAATATTGAAATTAGGTATTTTAATCATTACCTACTTTTCTTAGTAGTAAATCACTGAGCTAATACAGGTTTTTTTTCTTATTGTCAACGTTTTTTGTCACTGTTACAAGATGCCGTGGTCAACATTATCGAAAAAGCCCACAGAAAACTTTTCGAAAAATTTTATAACTAGAAATCCTTACGGATTACTCTATGATTCTTTCTGGGTTGGCGAGGTCATTCGAGGTAATTGGAGTGCATATGAAATGACTCACCACATTAATTGTTTACAACTTTTAGGTGCGTTCTTTTAATAATTCTTCTCTCTGACGAGAGAAATACGAGGTAATAGTAATGTGAAACATGTATATGTTTATATATTTGCTTCTTACATACGTCATAATCATAATCATTTATTCATACTTAATAAACGATCGCGTTTGATAAGCGGTCATTGACCTATTTGCATCTAGGTTTTCCGGAAACGGGACCCAAATGCTTATGAAATCGATGCATTTACGGTAAATTGCAATACGTATTTCTTCTACGCATTTCCACTTTTCGCTTTCATTTTTAAACACCGTAGAATAAATTATTGAAAAAGAAGGCCACGACATACTAGTTACTCGTACCTATTAGCCCAATAATGGCATCACCTTTTTGTTGGAAAGTTTGCAGTTTCTGAAATATCGTTTATGAGACCTAATAAAAACCTTTCATTATCATCTTCCAGACAACTGCACCCCCGTGGTACAGCCGTTCCTTGCATTACATTGTCCGGCAAGCGTATAGGCAATGATATTCTTAGTCAGTATAACGTTGCTTAAGACGATGGTTTCTTTTTTGTCAATTGAATAAAGTAAATTATTTTTCTACGCCTCCAAAATATACATATTACATATTTTAATCTAACAAGTCGGAAAGGGTGCATATTATTGACTTATTGTACTTTAAGGATAAAATTGATAAAAATTTATCAGAATTAATAAAAATCAATTAATAAGACTGATAAAAAGTATTTTTTTTTAAATCAAGCCTAATTTCCAAAAATATTAACCTGGGATCCCAACATTGTTTTACAATTGTTTTACAATACAATAAATGTGTAATATCTTCACGAATTATTCTGTTACAATTGATTTGTCAGCCAAAAGAGTTTTTTCGCGTGCGGTCAACTGGACAACGCGTATAGACGCTAATGCATGCTTGACATAATTACTATTAATTGTTACTATTAATTACTTTTAATTAACTTTTATTAAGAATCGTATCATAATTTCTTTCTTTCTTTTAATGATATGATTATAACCTCCGCTCCTAATTGTTCCAGTCAACTTCCCATTTTATGATAAAAATGAATCAAAGTATATGCACAGCAAAAACATTAATTAGCTATATGAAATAAACATGTCAATTAATCATAACGCCCACCTCTCAAATGATAAGTCGATAAATAAACAAATCATACGCGAAAGTTGCGTAAATGTGAACACATTCACAGCGTAGCGGACGCATAGGTGACCAGCCGGGCTGGACTGTTCATCGACTTGATCAAGAGGACGGTGGGCAAGACTCGAAACTCTTATTGTCTTCCAAAGTAGTTATATAAACTGCCTTTAAATAAGTTAAATAATACACCATTCGCTGACGCTTTCCTGTCAAAATCAGATTATTATAAAAAATAAAAAAAAAATAAAAGTATTGAATAACCAGTCTCTTTCATTCTGCAACATATCTACGCTAAACATCTACATGGTATTAAATCTCGAGGATGTAATATTGAAGTATAATTTATGGTTAAAAGAACTTACCTAAGTGAATTTCAACCAAGATTATACGAAATATTACATCCGAAGAGATTTAATCTCCCACCCATCCCGTATGACATGCTCGCTCGTAGAACTCTGCTACCATGTCTTATGTGCCCAGGGTTGCAGAATGTGAACAGCAGCTCTAAAAAGAATGACATTAGCTAGCGGTCAGTGAACGAAGGAACTGTTAATGAGTGAATGTACGATGACCGAAAAAGTTAGTTTTTCTTATTTATTTATAGAATATATGCTTTGTATTGTGTGGACGGTAGTAGTACATATAAAGACACGTAACTACATGGTATTAAATCTCTTCGGATGTAATATTTCGTATAATCTTGGTTGAAATTCACTTAGGTAAGTTCTTTTAACCATAAATTCTAGTAGATTAACTCCTTTCAACGAAAATCCTAAGAAACTAACATAATGTCCAAAACTTCATGACCAAAACAAAAGTTAGACATAAACAATAACATAATCCGAGTAACAGATAAGAACCCCCTCTTTCCTGCTACTAATACCCAGAAAGACGATAATCTAGATCTAAAAACATGATTTCAAACAAAAGATAGTGCGGGCGAGCCTCCAAACTGGCATGAATCACATCCACTTTACGTCGTACGTGCAGTGTGGAACGCAGAACTGATCGACGCGTCGACTCGTGCGCACGTACCTAGTACAGTGCCCTGCGGTGCTCCTTCAGTGTAGTGTTGTGATAACAGGTTATTGTGCTTGTGAAACATTTTTTGTAGTGTTGTGATCATGTTTCCAAGGATCCAGGGATTGGTGAGTGTACTTTCTAAATATTTTGATTTTAAAATTTTAATTATTGTTGAAATTTGCAAGTTAAGTAAATTTTTAGATGATTTTTTACACGTCGTTATTGAATTTAGTAGTGATTCAGAGTTGTTTTTTTTTTATTAAAAAAGGTTTAATATTAATCATTTTTCTTGTTAAATAAAAGTACATTCTTGCAGTTAGACATCTTCATAAATGTTAAAAATATTATGTATTCTTATTTATCCACAACGTTTGATTAAACTAGGTATATTGCTTGTTTACAAAAGATAATACTGCATTTTAAATAATGATGTGACATCGTAAATAGAAGTTATAATGCGTTGTTGTTGTTATAATGCGTTGTTGTTTATATTTAAGGCTTGCGTTCCAAACCTACAATTAACCATATCCATAACTTTAATTACTTCAACCAAACGACCTACATCAACAATCATGGCTAGACTATCTATATCGTAAAACTTGTCCTACTTACTAAATACGCGATCGATTAAAATACGTATTAGCATTGTAGTCACGTATACTTCTGGATTTCACTTCACTCAAGCGTGTTCAAAATACCACGCGGTTAAGATCACGTACGTACGTGTAAAGAGAGTTATCCCAAAGGAAGTGATAGCACATTATTAATTCACTCCATGGATAGAATACTAAAATGTATTATATTTGGAGTTGAACGTATTATATTTTGTAAAAGTCTATGAATATCATTATACTTCTACAAATAGAGATTCATACAAGGAGGTTATTTTACCCGTTCCTGATAAAGAAGGCATCTTAGTTCTATGATGATAGGTCCTATAGTCAACCTTATAGATTAAAAATAATAATCGCAGCTAAAAACATTTGTTAATTTACTGCCTACTGATATTTTACCTGACAAATTATAATCGGACTTTATACAAACATGCAGTTAAATAAATATTTCTATTTTCGTAAAGTCGCCTCATATTAAGCAAGTCTGACTATGACAAGATTTATACGAACAATAATGACAAGATTTAGAATAATACTTCCATGTGTAATGTTTTATTTAACTGAATTTAATATAAATATTTTTATTTAATGAAATATTTAATAGTGAAGACCATATAGGAAAGTCCGGGAATGGTCGAGTAACGTTTTTCTCGGAAGTATTCGTCACACATTGGGGCAGTTTTACTACCTGACTCATGACCTCATGGGGGATGAGTAAGTTTGTAAACTGTGTCAATGTCTCATAAAATGCAAAATCATCAGGTTCTTTTTTAAAAGATAAAGGCTTTAAAAAAACTTTTGACAGTTGCGATATATTTAATGAATGATGAGCATTAAATAACAAACACGTATATTCTACCCAAAAAAATATTACGTCGGGTTATCGAGTTAAAAACAATTGTATGTATTCTTTCAGTTAGAAGTTTATACCGTATAGAGCTCTGCACGCACGAGCATTTTTTATCATATTAATAAAAAATGTTTAAAGCCGATATATAGGTATGTAGGTACGAAAAACTCAATATGTAATTCTAACTTCTAAAAGATGTCTTTAGTTAATTAGTCAATGGAAAACAAACTTCTTTTGATTGAGTTCTTTGAATCAAGAATTAATTTTAGTAATGGAAAAGTAACATCATTAAAATTGTTATCTTCAAAAGAAGGTCTACTTTTATTAATATCTTGACAAAAGGGATTAGTGTTACCCTTATACATTAAAAAATAAATGACTACACTGTTTAAAAAAATACCCAATATTTCCATCTTTTCAGTAGTAGCATCTATTGTGTGTTAAGTTTTATGGGTACTATTCTTCAAAGAATTAAGAACAAAAGATTTTTAACTTTAAACTTACTCTAATTTCTCTTAGAAAGGATTATTGTAAAGTCTACAGAAATATTTTTATGACTTGAGACAAAAAGGCCAAAATGACAAAACATGTCATTGAAATAATTTATCTAAATAAGCCAAGACGTATTTGAGACTGATAAGAATTCGTTAAATTTCGCAAGGACTGTAATTTTGTTAAATATTTTAAGCACATTATGCCAAAAATGGCCTTTAGGCTAAAGACGCTTTGTTTTTTTTATGTAAAAATCATTTTAAAATCTTTTGTGTTCATAATTATTATTTTTTTCTATGCATGGGTTATCATCAAAACTATAAGCCATAGTAGGTAATCATTATTTGTAACTTGTATTAGTGTAAATGTCAAAAAGTACCTACAAAAGTAACTTCGTTTTTTTTCTTCAATATGCAAATACTTATTTAGCCTAGACCTGTCATCGTTGCCATTTTTTGGAAAAACACGTACCAATATGTACGTACTCAATGACATTGGTTTTCATTTTTGTTTATCACAAAAGATAGGTACAGCTTTGTGATTTTGACTTTAAAATTGTATTATATTATTTACTTTGTCCGACTATAAAAGATAAAATCAAAAATTTCAATTCCTTTAGTTCGGGTACTGACTGGAAGAAGGATAAATATTACTTAGGTACAGGTTGAGAACAGGGAAATTTTATGTCCTAGATAGAAGGAATAATGAAATTAATCAACACATTCGATAAACAAGAGATAGTTTCAAAAGTGCATAACTACAGTACAATGTATCGGTATGTCTATGCCGTGGTAACTCAGCACTGGCCGCCGTCGCCTTTGTGCAGAAAAACAAAGGTGTGCCGATAAAATAACAATGCTTTGTTTAATCGAGCCTTGCTCGGTCAGAAATAAACGTATAAACATAAACGTGGTTTTATAAACCTTATTAACATTGATTGTCTTGTTTCTTCTTCTTTACCTTTTTCCCAATTTTATGTACTTACTGCAGCAGTGGAGTTTGTTGCGCCGCCTCTTCTCCACTTGCGCTTTGGAGGCGGTGGTAAACTTAGCTTTAAGTAATTTTATGACGTCAACTAACTAAAAAACAAGAATGTGACGATTTATAAGTGCTATTTTTAAGCCTTCTCTTCTCTCAGCCGAAAGACGCCTAATTAATAAAAATAATTTAATTTTTAAGCCAATATGAATAAAAATAATTGACTTTGACTTACTAATATTATGTAATACTGTAGCTTCTACAGAAAGAGAGCACTTTAGCTCTATAACACCAGGTCATGCCTTTGACAGGCTCCAGCCTCCTCCAATCTGTTCTGGCATCCAAGTTTTGTGTCTTTTATTTGTATTACTGTCCTGAATGTTTGGGGGAAAATAAAATTATCTTTTTGTAGGATCATCAGAAAATGTTAGTTCCTCGATGGACTTATTCTGCCGAGGTGTTTTTTCTTAATTCTTCTTTTTCAAGTTTGGGATTACCTCGGTATATTAGTTCAACAGTATGTACATAGTTCATTTTGTTTTGCACCTTGCCATTTCACTAGGCGTTATTCCCACGTATTTACTATTCTTCTTTTGACGTCTCTTCTTGGGGTATTTCTCTCATCCCACCAAAAAATACCCTGTTTATGTACTAATAACAAACAGTAACTACTTAGTATTGCTTATAGGTTATGTAAACACTCAACAAGGAAAACATAATTATAATAACGACATTTATAATCGCCATAACACGCTGACAGAGTAATCGCATATTTATGAAAATTGCAAAGTGCAGTTGCATAGCGTCATGGCATGACAAAGATAGCTAAGTATTTAGTCAGTGTCTTAACTTTTCTATAAATAGATTATACTATGTCGTATTTATTATTCTATCTAATAGATAGACCCAAGTGATGACTGATGAGCATTCTAGCGAGCATTCCAGCAATAATTCTAGCGAAACAACAGTAAATTTGCTTCGAGTTTTTTCTCGAGCCTACGATTTTGTCATTGTTCGGCAACGAGTACTTATATTAATTCTGTGGCAACGTGAGAACGTTATTTCTTTAGAGATACTGAAAAATGTTGCTCTTCATCTAAAATACATTTTATTTATAAAACTTAATTTGAACAAATATTCATAAATCAAAGAACAAGTAAAAAAGAGGGATAATATAAAAATAGGGTTCCCAGAAGGCTGGCAACATTACTCCTCTGCACCGATAGCGGTGGCAATCCTCTGCGCAAAATAACTGGTCGCTCTTGGACACCTGTTTATTATGAATAGCGGAGGCGTTACTGAAATCTCATTGAGATTTCTAATTTATCCTTTGAAATCGTTAAGCAATTATGACCAACATTTTTTCGAAAAATGACGTAATGTTAGCACTTACAGCTTAGTGCTTTTGTAATTAGTCATAAGAGATAGTAGGATCGATAGATACGGGCACAGGACGTGAAGGGCAATCAATAAAGTGATACCCTTGCGTTTCTATGTTTAGTGTAGATATACACTGGTCTACATCTGTACCACTGTACATAGGAGATATTTCTCTGATGACGACTGTACAATTCGGCTAGAACAATAGATTTTTGAAAGCGGGATCGTCGGATGGAAGAAAATTATAAAAAAAAAATATTGCATTCCGCCAACCATCCCGCGGGATCCAACGCGGAGTACTCATAATTTATAAATGAATGTATGGTCTGTAATTAGGGGTCTTTAGATATAGAGCTAACAGAAGCCAAAAAAATTTTGTAAGTCTTGATTTTGATACCTCGCACAGAATACAACAAAAGTAAATTCCGCATAGAAGAGGTCACGGGTACCAGCTAGTATGTAATAAAATTAAAAGCACATATATTTTAGTCTAGTACATGATACGGGTACCACGGGAAGGAAGGATGTCTAAACCGCTTCCGTTATACAATACGGGATAGAAAACAGATAGGTATACAGGTAAGTAAGGGGTTATTCAAATAACCATTTAAAGGTAAAAATTCTAAAGTAGGTAAATATTGGTCATGGGTCAAGGTCATGTCAAGTTATCCTGAATGACCCCTGTGTTTGAATAACCATACTGCAAAATTTTAATAAACAATTGTTAGTTCTAGGTCAATGACTGATCTTTCCTCTGTTTATTACATTAATATGCGTATTTAATATTGTATTACGAAATCAGCCTTTAAATAATGATTTGACTTTCAAATATATGCGGTAATTATGACCAATATTTCATTAAGCATTTGTTATTATAGTCGTTAAGATACGATCTTTATTTGCCCTTGATATAGTAACATACATTTTGGTGTTTGGGTTGGTTTACATAAGTAGTTACTTACTTGATGCATACAATAGAAGTAACTTCTTGTTTTGTTGGTCCATCAAGGTATATAATCTATTCTACTTTTTAACTCTACGTACGTAGAATTTAAAAGAGAAAAATAGCCGTTATTGTCGCTACTTAAAGTCGAGTAAATCTCATCCACCCCGATCAGCCCGACCCATTAATGGGACAGTTGGGAAAAATTGTTTCATCGAGCCCGGTAAATAAACCAAAACCCGGGATATCGACAACCTTTGTGGCATAGTGTTATGCAGGCTGTTACACCGAGGTCCCGGGTGAGGTCAAGATGGAAAATGATGATTTTCAATTTGACCTAGGTGTTGGATGTTTGTCTATATAATATACAATTAATATATATTGATTTTGTTACACAATGTAGTATAGTTGAGTAAGTATCCCATAATACAAGTTTTGATCTTACTTTGGGGCTAGCTCAAGCTGTGTGATTTGTCCGTATGTATATAGAAGCCTATCTGTAAGGCAACTATGTCTCGGGTTTCGCTCCGCTCAATATTCTTTAATCAAGCCTATAAATAACAGATTACCTATTTAATTAGCCAACTAAATATTGGCATCTGTCGAACCAGATCAGTTTAGTTAATCAAGTAGTTTTTTCTCAGAAACTGGTCATATGTGAAGCGGACGCGACGAGTCGGATATAATTAGTGGTATCCTGTGGGATCGAGCAGCTGGCCGAAAGAGATGAAAGATATGTCGCTGTACTGTTATTGACCTGGTGTAGCACTATAAATATTCTAGCTTTTGCCCACGACATTACCTGCGTGGAATTATATCTCGGGTTCTAAGCGGCGTATTATTAAGATGAAACATGTGATACCTTCAGCATCACAACATTCAGTAGTTTTCGCGTACAAATATACAGACAGATGATCGAGAACCAAAAAGGACTGAGTCGATAGTCTAAATAACATGTTTACTCACGAAATCAATATTTTTATTCCAATATTTGAAACCCATAAAAACTCAGGATGTGAATTTTACACTTACTTTACACTAAATTTAATAAATAGCCTACAATTTTGTAGAATAATTAAATAAAAATTGTTTATAAAATAATAACTTTTTAGTCTTGCATTATAATACAATATCTAATTATCATATGATTTTCATAATGTGTGCAAGACATCTCAATCGAATTCAGATATTTGGGTCATATTTGCAAATTTTGACTACCTACTTAGATGATACAAGCAAATTATTTCAATGACAAACTGATAGGATGAGGACAGCAATTGAATAAAATGTCAAAGTTTATTATCAAAAAAAAAAACAATATCAAATACAATTTAAAATTCAAATCAACACGATATCAATATGTATTTTTCTAAATGTCCCTTTTTCCAACGACATACGTAAACAGTAAAACATACCTAACAAGGTAACCTTATATTGCGTCTTGCTTAATTTATACCTACCTCTATTATGATTAAGTCATATTTGGTAGATATATAAAAAACAGACTTTATTCACACATAAGCCAGACTGTATCATTTCTTTATCATAAACGCTAGACTTGTATATTTACACATGAAACTCTTTATTTGTTCAGTTAATAAAAGCGTAAACCTTATTTCTGACTTATTAGTCAAGTCCTTGAGGTGAATAAATCTTCATCATCAATAAAGAGGAGTTTTTTTTACTCTACTAGCTTACAGATTGTAAAATTTTATTAATTTTCTCGGTTAATTGAAAAAAAAAAACAAAAAAAAAGCTAAAAAAAAAACAAAAAGAGAAATAAATTGACAAAGACAAACAAAATACTTCCTAAAAAATTATCAAACAAAGAGTTTCCCGTATTAGTATAGATATATTCATATCACATATGACAGCTGACATTGAAGATGTGTCGACGTGCAAACATAATAAGCAAACGATCGTTGCCTTGTTAGTCTCTGAATGAACAAGGAAACTAAATCTTGACCTTAGTGACACACTAAATAGTTGCGTATTATTTAACACGATGTAACTTAGACAAAGCTGAAGGAGAGAAGTTCAGAGAAACAGAAAAAGAGGTGAAGTCATCGAAATACAACTACTATATCTCGATGGGTGAAGTCTTTCAAACTTCTATAATAAAGGTTCGTGCTAAGCCCCGTTAATATTATAGATAGACCTAGATCTATGGCATGTAACATAAAGAAAAGGCAACATCGAAGGCCTAACATAGAGAAAAGTTACGAATAACCCATTGATAAGAGAATTGAGATTATAGCAATCCTATTTGAAAATGGAAAAGGTAATGAACATGATGATAATATTGCGACAAATTTTTACAACCCCAAGAAAAGGTAAGTGAATAAAATTCGGTCGTTCATTTCATAAGGAAAGAGCTAATCTACAACTATTAAAAAAAAAACTGTAAGCTCATTTAAGAAGTGTTGCAAAACAGAAAAGAGAGAGTAACGTGAAGAGCTGTTGAAAAGCCATGATCCTCTTTGGAATGGATCAGCGACCCGAAGAGGATCTTGCCTCCTGGCAGTAGAAGTTTATTGTACGCTTGACTCTACTAGTTGTCTGATAAGAAATACGACGTGCATGTCGAATGCACCTGCAACTCGCCAGATACTAAAGTAGCCTGATAATGCGACATGTTGCGTGATTAGGGAAAGATGCAGTTATTTAAATTAATGAGTTATGTATATTATCTACATCCTTTTCCAGCCATGCCTTACGTTGTGACTTGAAATTCCTACTCCCCATAAGAGATCTATCATTTTCAAGCTATCTATGAAAGTATCTATAGTGATTTGTCTATCATCCAGTAACGATTGCTTTTTGAAGTTCAATGGCAGATATCTAAGATTATGCTGATCATTGACTTAAATCTTTGTGGACTCATAAGGATTCGAGGTGTTCCTCAAAGCACCTTTTAGATCTACAAAAAAAAGAATTTCAAAAACATCATAAAAATAGAGTATGAATAATATTGATTGAGGTAGGCATTCGAATAGGTGTGGCAAGGATTTGCCTCTTAAAACCAATATCCTGAATTATGTTTATGCCAAATACATTTTTGTGATTTGAAACATTATAATCCTGTATATTTTTGACATGACAATAACATATTCCGATCACGACTCTCATTAACTTTTTCAAAGCAATATTTTGTATGATTGCTTTGATCGATAGACGCAGCAATATATCTACATGCCCTACGTATGTTTTTGACGTAAATGTGATAGGAAAATAACGGAATGATATATGATTAACGCAATGACATAATAGTCGATATGACATACGTGTTTTACTGTAAAAAATAACCTTTGAGACTGTAATAAAAATCCACTTTATTTTTAACTGCGCCATAGATACAGGCAACACAAATACTTTTAATTGCACCAAAAGTAAATAATGCAGAAAGAATGTACATAGAGGACTTTTTTATCGCTTAGACAACAATTAAACAATCTCTTCCAGTCAACCTTAAAGTGGAAGGAAACAAAAATGGAGAAAGGTTATAAGGTAAATTAAATAAAAATTATTTATTTATTTAAACTTTATTGTACACACATACAAAAGTACAGAACAAAAGGTGGACTTAATGCTAAAAGCATTGTCTGACAGTCAAACCTACCTAATTACTACCTACCTAATACATTATTTCTTAAAACGTACGAATAAATAGTTGGCAATAATCTAGTAGTAATATTTATATAGGCTGTAAAAATAAACAGTCAAACAGTTAACGTAAACACAAACTTTCAGAACTCATTAGATTCCCGGATGACACAGCCGATGAGTCAGCACCAGGAATAACTCTGTCTATATGGATTCCATGTGTGCAGAGCAACTACGCTCTGCTGCCAGAAAATGTGCGCAGAGCGAATCCGGACAAACGAAGCGGCGGGAAGAATTCTGTACCGGAACTTTACCGGGAAAAAATCTACCGGTAAAATTAAGTACCGGGAAAAAATCTCCACGCGACACCACGCTTGTCCGACTAGAATCTAACTTAAGCTATACGCAGTCTGCTACCACCGTAGCTTATGAAGGGAGCTACAGGGCCCTATACAATAACCTAACCTATAAATTAATTACAATTGAACACTTACCAAATTAAATCTTCTTTCTCTTCGGATCCAAACTTGAGTGTCTTCGGGAAGGGGGAATTCCTAATCACCCTACCTAACCCTTGAGATCTCAATTCCCCAGGACAAATAAATAGATTTCTTCCCGTAGTTTCACTCGGGAACAGCCAGATGTGAACAGCCAGCCACGTTTCACCTCTCACAAGAAAAAGTCACCATGACGGGTACACAAACACAAAGTTCAATAGTTATTTAACAAACAGGAAATTCACAAACACAACTCAAGCTAATTAGCAATCAAAGAACGCGGAACCTCTCGCGTATTAAAAATCAAACCGATATCGCATAGCAATGGCGACCGTCCGCGAGCCATTCGCACGAGCAGTGTGAAAACCCCGAACGCCCTCTGGCGGCAGCAATGCGAAACGCCCGCGTTTAGTTTTACCCAATATATTACAAACATCCCCCCGTCCCGGTCTGAGAAGCAGACCGCTAGCTTACTCTACGGGAAGGCGGGCGAGAGAGGTCACACCTCTCCTTAAAATCGAACCGTCGACCAACACCTCAGCCACACGCGGAGTGCCATCTCCGCCAAGAATCAAACGTAATATGCGAGCTCGTCGCCAAAGCAATGAGGGCAAATTTGCCTCTTTTAACAATACTAAATCACCCTCCCTGGGAGGCTCAGTCCTGTCTGTCCACTTCACTCTTTGCTGCAGCAAATGCAAATATTCAAGCGACCAGCGACGCCAAAAGTCCTGGCTCATTTGCTGCAACATTTGAAAACGCGACAACCGATATACGCGTTCATCCTTCCACGGGTATTCGGGCAGGGCATTCAACGGCTCCTCCCACCAAAAAATGACCAGGGGTGAGAGCTTCCAAGTCATTTGGATCTGGAGATAGCGGACAGAGAGGACGAGAGTTGAGGACCGCCTCAACTTTACAAAACACTGTGGCCAGCTCTTCAAAAGTTAGAGCCGTTTCTCCGATAATGCGGCGGAGGTGGGTCTTTGCGGATTTCACAGCCGCTTCAAAAATCCCTCCCCAATGGGGGCAACTTGGGGACTAAACTTCCAGGTTATTCCCCTTTGGGCAGCAATTTGACTTAAACTAGTACAATTTTTATCAATAAACACAGAAACATCCTTAAGATAATTTACAGTTCCTTTATAGTTTGTGCCATTGTCAGACCTAATAAGGGAAGGTAGACCTCGACGCGAAACAAAGCGATCCAACGCGGCGACGAAGGCCTCCGTAGTCAGAGCCGATACCACCTCCAAATGGACAGCCTTGGTGGCCAAACAAACAAATACACACAAATAGCCCTTCACAATACGGGCACTACGAAAGGGAGAAGCCTTGATCGAAAAGGGACCGGCAAAATCGGTTCCAACGCCGTCAAACGGTCTCGAAGGTCGGATTCGATCAGCGGGCAAATCACCCATCTGTGGTTGCATCGTGGATGCCTTCAACCTATAACATGCAATGCATCGAAACAGGACACTACGGATTGCTCTTCGGGCAGACAAAATCCAAAATTCGCGTTGCAAAATAGCCAACAAAGCATTGCACCCAGCATGGGCGTTACGAATGTGTCGATCAGACACCAAAAGCTGCACCAAGGGTCCGCCCTTGGGCAACAACAGAGGATGGCGAGTCTCATATGGAAGATCCGCCTTCCGGAGCCTGCCTCCAACCCGAAGAAGCCCATCCGAGTCGATGTACGGGTTCAAACGAGCGACCGCGCCCTTCAACTTAGCGCGTCCGTCGCGCAAAATACGAAGCTCTGACTCAAACCGTCCGGTCTGCACGACACGGACCCAATGCAACAATGCGCTCCGGCGCTCCTCTGCACCTGCAATCGGCTCCAACCGCTTTGCCTGTGGGTTTCTACAATTATGTATGAAACGCTTAATCCAACTGGTAACACCCAGAAGCTTATCCAAACTGCTATACCGAGCAAGTAGCCAATCCGGCTCCGACGTCGTCTCAGCGACTACAGCATGTACACGGAGCCCAGTCAAACTCAAAGAAGTAACATCTGTCTGACAGACAGGCCAAGAAGTTTCTGATCCCATCAGCCACTCTGGACCCCACCAGAGCGGGTGTGACACCAATTCTGGTGCCGTACAACCTCGGGAAGCACAGTCCGCTGGGTTAAGCTCTCCCGGCACATGTCTCCATGTTATATCAATTCCGATATTTTGAATTTGGGAAACCCTGTTTCCAACAAAAACCTCCAAGGTATGTGGGGCCGCGCGCAACCATGCAAGCGCGACCTGGCTATCCGACCAGGCGAAGATGTCCCGTATCTCGACCGTGGCCGCCAGCTCACTGGCAACGTGATGCAACAATTTAGAGAGAAGGTGAGCTCCACTCAACTCAAGCTTGGGGATAGTCAGCCTAGTCCTGATGGGGGCGACCTTGCTCTTCCCTAACAAAAGCGAGACATTGACCCGGCCATCGGCGTCAACTGTCCGCATATAGACTGACGCGGCATAGCCTCGCTCCGACGCGTCACAAAAGCCATGCAGGCTGGCTCGATATTTCCCGGGTGGCAATATTCGACGAGGCAAGGCAATCCGATTGACTTCCTTAATCGATGAAAACAACTCGAGCCAATCATCCAATGGAGAGCCAAACAGCGGCTCGTCCCACGAGACGCCCAAAGTCCAAAGTCTCTGAAGAAGACACTTCGCAGAGAATATCACTGGACTGATCCAACCGCTTGGATCAAACATACGAGCTATTACGGACAACACCGTTCTCTTAGTCCAGACTTTTGGTATTTCCAAGTCCACTTGGAATGTGAAAATATCGGTTAGCGGCTGGTACTGCATGCCCAGCACCGCTATCCTGTTGGGATCATCCACATCCTCAAACAGGTGAGGGTTCTGTTGGTGATCCTCCGGGATCCCTTCTAGAACTTTAGGCTCATTAGACAACCACTTACGTAGCTCGTAGCCACCTGTCTTCAATATTTCAATCAATTCATCCCGCAGTAGGAGGGCCTCCTCAATACTTTGGGCTCCGGTGCACACGTCATCAACATACAAGTCACGTGACAGCACGGAAGCCCCACGGGGAAAGCGGATCCGTTCCCGCTCTGCCAATTCAAGCAATGATCTGATGGCGATATAGGGACTAGATTTCAAACCATACGTGTTTGTGTTGAGTTCATACACCGTCACAGGATCCTCAGGGCGCTCACGCCAGAGTATCAACTGGAATCGCCTGTCCTCAGGATGTATGACTGTCTGGCGGAACATCATCCGGATGTCCGCACCAAAAACCACTTGATGTCTTCTAAAGTTCAAGATGATGTCAATTATGTCCCTATGCAATTTGGGACCCGAATGCAAACACAGATTCAACGAAACCCCGTTCGAAGTGGGTGCGGACCCATCGAAGACGGTCCTCAATTTGCCTGTTGAGGCCTTCACCACCGCGTGGTGGGGCAAAAAATAATGCTCAGTTGAGCTCCAATCAACTCGAGCCGGAGACATGTGACCCAAATCCTCGTACTCGCGCATAAATTCTATATATTTATCGCGAAGTACGTGGTCACGCTGCATGCGTCGCTCCATGGACAGCAGTCGTTTCTCCGCAAGCGCCCTACTTTGCCCTAGGCTAGGACGAGAGGCAACAAAGGGTAACCTAGTTACAAACCGACCGGAGGGCAACCTCTCCGTGGTCGATCGAAAAAGGGCTTCGCACTCAGCGTGTTCCGGATCCATCCTGGAACTCATAGGTGGCTCCTCCACCTCCCAAAACCTTTGCATGGTCTTGGCCAAGGACGCAGATGCGACAACCGGTGGCTCCTCCGCGGTGCCATTATCAAACACAGGGCCCATCAGGGCAAAACCAAAAATCGTAGACACTGCCATCAGTGAAGACGAACCCAGAGCCTTCTGTGTACCCAACAAAATCCAACCCAATACGTCCGAGCCCAGGAGCAAGTCCACTGGGCCGGGATGAAAGACAAAGGGGTCGGCCAAATCCAGACCCGAAACCAAAGACAACACACCCGGCGGTATGTCTGTCGAGGGGTGCCAACCCGCAATGGTATCCATTACCATAGCCGAAGTCGTGATCCTCATTGTGGAGGACTTCAGCGAAGAAAAGGTGACAAGTGTCTGGCCCGTCAGACACTTCACTTGTATGCCACCAACTCCAAGAAGTGGCACAGGCGAGTCTTCCACGACTAAACCTAACTGGCGTGCCACTCGAGTGGTAACCAAACTGCTTTGAGCCCCTGAGTCCAACAGAGCTCTCAAATTAATGGCTTCCCCCCTACGACCCCATACGCGGACCACCGCGGTAGGGAGCAGAACCGTCCGCGGCTCTGTCCCAGCAAGGGAGCAAGCTAGTTACGGGCTCCCCACTCTCTCCAAACCAGGGGCGCGCCACTGACCCGGATAATATGGCGGGCGAGTGCACATCCCCATCTGAGGGGGCATAACCCGCGGCCCGGCCATACATATGGTACGGCGGGTGGTACTCCAGCCGTGGGTACTCGTGCAGCGGCGGAGAAAACCGCTGCGGCTGCATGTGTTGGGTATTGGTAACCCGCGTGGAGGGGGTGTCCCCACTCTCACGTCCGATCTAGGGCCCCCGCCCATGGGGGCCCCATCCGGGGCCTGGCCAGCCACATACTGGCCATGACCTTGGGGCGCGTGGTCCCGGTCCGCCAAGACCCGCGCCGGTACGCGACCCCCTCCCGAGGGGGGTGCGACGAGCGAAGCCGCGTCCTCCGTCCGGTGGTGGAGGGCTTCGCGCAGGAGCGCCCCCGCCCATAGGGGACCCCTGCCTCAACATCCGGGTGCCATCCCCGTTGCGGTTCATGCAAAGCATCGCGTGGTGCCGCCCACGGCATGCACTGCATGGTATGGCACTGGGACAGTCACGTGCATAGTGACCGCCCAAACAATAAAAGCAAAGTTCATGCCGCTTTGCCATGCGGCGCCGATCTTGTACTGGCAGTCTCTGCCAGTCCCTGCATTGCAGCAGGCTGTGGCCCATCCGGCCACATTGCAGGCAGTCCGCGTCCCCCGCGACTGCTGCCGTGTGTGCAACCCGCACACCAGCTCCACGCGGTGGCGGTTGCCGTCCCTGTTGGGGCCTACGTTCAGGCGCTCTGGATGGCGCTGAGTCCGTCATGGTATTCTCAGCCGCCCGTGCCTCAAACTCCAAAAACTTCACCAAGTCAGTGAATGTTGGTAGGGTGGTGCTATCCCGTTCCGCATTCTCGCGCTCAAACCGCGAGCGGATGTCATTGGGCAATTTGCCCAATACAATGTGCACCAACAAAAAAGACCATTGGTCCACCGGCAGCCCCAGTGTGCGGAGCGCGTTACAGGCCACTGTAACGGGCGTGAGCAACTGCAGGCGCAACTGTGCCCTGTTGGCCACCTTGGGCAGGGCCATCAACTGTGCGGCGTGCGCATCCGCTAACAAACGTAAGTTTTGGTAGCGGGAGTTCAATAACTCCCAAGCCGTATCGTACTGGTCGTCCTCCACCCGGAGGTGCTGGATGAGCGACCGCGCTTCATCCTCAAGAGTGGAGAGGAGGTAGGCCATCTTCTGGGCCTTCGACAAATCCTGTCGTGCTACGACCAGGGACTCAAACATATTTTTATATGCTACCCACTCCTCCATCCTACCCCCAAAGTGGGACAGCTGAAGGGTGGGGAGCCGACCAGTAACCGCTGGTCCTTCCTGTCTAACAGGTGTGCGAGGGCTGGTCCGCCAGCCTGTCTCGCCCTTATTGCGGTCACCGCCTCCGCGATATCATCGTGCAGACTCAGGATCTGGTCCATGTCCGCCATGTGACCTGCGTAGGCCTCCGGGGTAAGATCGGCTTCGGTAAGCGCCGCCATGGCCGCTTCCGCGCTAATCAATCGTGAGTGGAGGTGATCCGCTCTTAGCAGTATGGCGCCCTCCCTGTCCTTCCGGGACAGGAGTCCTCCGGCCGTCACAAACCATCTCAATTCGTTGGCGAGTGTCGCCCTAGCATTGGAGGCCTTCGCCATCGCGTCAAGTCACAAACAAAAAATAACAAAAGGTAAATAAAAAACAACAAAATCAAACAACTACACGAAGAACCGCGGTAGGTATGAGAATGGCACAAACCCGGAACGCACGGTACAAACCGCAAACAAATACAAAAAAGGTTACAAATATTCTTATACAAACAAACTAAGAAAAATCTAATAATTTTTACAAACAATTAATTATTTTTTACAAACGAACAAATAGAGGGTAGATAAACTACGGTCTGCTACCAGAAAATGTGCAGAGCAACTACGCTCTGCTGCCAGAAAATGTGGCAGAGAGAATCCGGACAAACGAAGCGGCGGGAAGAATTCTGTACCGGAACTTTACCGGGAAAAAATCTACCGGTAAAATTAAGTACCGGGAAAAAATCTCCACGCGACACCACGCTTGTCCGACTAGAATCTAACTTAAGCTATACGCAGTCTGCTACCACCGTAGCTTATGAAGGGAGCTACAGGGCCCTATACAATAACCTAACCTATAAATTAATTACAATTGAACACTTACCAAATTAAATCTTCTTTCTCTTCGGATCCAAACTTGAGTGTCTTCGGGAAGGGGGAATTCCTAATCACCCTACCTAACCCTTGAGATCTCAATTCCCCAGGACAAATAAATAGATTTCTTCCCGTAGTTTCACTCGGGAACAGCCAGATGTGAACAGCCAGCCACGTTTCACCTCTCACAAGAAAAAGTCACCATGACGGGTACACAAACACAAAGTTCAATAGTTATTTAACAAACAGGAAATTCACAAACACAACTCAAGCTAATTAGCAATCAAAGAACGCGGAACCTCTCGCGTATTAAAAATCAAACCGATATCGCATAGCAATGGCGACCGTCCGCGAGCCATTCGCACGAGCAGTGTGAAAACCCCGAACGCCCTCTGGCGGCAGCAATGCGAAACGCCCGCGTTTAGTTTTACCCAATATATTACAAACAGCATGTCTGTATAGATTTTTAGGTTTTATTGTAGTACACAGACTCACAGACTGTCTTTTGTTATTATAGTCTTTCTTTTTTACACCTAAATTAAGAATTAGTAAAGATACATTTTTTTGCAAAAAAAAAACACGAGTTGTTAACATTGTAGTGTTAGAAAAGTAATTGAAACACCAATTTCTTTGTTTTATAGTGTCTTTTTGATATATATTTTAGTTTATTATAGTCAAGGATACACTGACCATTATAAGTACATAAGTATGTACCTAAAAAAATTCTAGTACTATAAAAATCGCGCGATGAACAGATATTAAGATAATGAAAGGAAATATTTTAAAAGCAAATAAATGAATCAGTGATACGGATAAGAATGAGTGCAAAAGTGTGTCGCATTATAGGAATATATAATAGACTATAATCTAGTAAATCTAATTGTAATGCACTTTCTGACGTCAGTGATAGTTATATACAGTAGTAATCTATGAATATTACGTCAATACTCGTGAGGTTATATAAAATTGCTGAATGAAGGAAGCGGTGCAAAGTGCAGTAATATAGTATTATGTAGCTAGCTTCCTATGATATTTCTGTGTAGGCTGTTTTATAACCTTACATTTGTATTAGAAGATATGTAATATGTATAAATTTATATTGAAATAATCAGTCGAATACTATTCGTGATAGATACTGAATGGCTTTATAAATGTGGAAAAAAGAAAGATACATAATAACAAATTGTTTTTGTTTTGACTTAAAAGGGAAGTACCTGTTGCGATCTGATTTTAGAACAATTGTTATCCATCTCATAAAAGAAAAAAAAACCCTTTTTGGTTTTTTTTTTAATATTCCCCACTTTTAGTCGTATTCCTCATGACTGAGGGTCGTGGTCATTATATGGAATTAAACACACGCAACGACTATCTTAGCAATGTTAATGGAGTGGTTTGCCTTCTCCATTTCACACACTAGCTGATAATCATCAACCAGAGTGCTGGTATCCTCACGATATTTTCCTTACCCGGAAGCAAGTGAGATTTGATGAAAACTACCATAAATAAGTCAGATTGGTATCCAAACTCATTAGCATGGGCCCTACCACACGGCCACCACCACTTCAAGTCACCATCGCCTAAATATTAGGAGACCGTTTACGGTTTATCTGTCGGCATTATTGTTTAAAATTAGACAAAGAAATTAACCAGGTTACACAACACCTCATTTTCGGTGGATGAACTTTGACAGAAGTAGTAGTTAGAACAAAAAACATTCTTGTTGCATTTCGCAATCCTAACTTTGGGTCACGAAGTTAGGCATTGTTAGTCAAAGTTCAAACAAGTTAAATCTTAATTGTTTGCCTTTAAAGATATTTTCAATAGTGATTATTATGAATTAAACAATAAAGGAGAGATCTGTAAGGATCTTAGCAAGTGGAAATCGTTGGTCTCTGCCTACCCCCACAGGAAAAAGACGTGATAATATTTATGTATGTACGTACAAGATAATAAGTGTTTTCTCAGGCATTTCATAATATTGGTTCAAAGTATAAAGAATGTTGATACCAGTGGGTCTAAAAAAGCCACTTTGTGGAATTCATATTTTGATTAATTTGTATGGAAAATTGATCATATTGTGATTTATTAAAGTAGCCTTTTTATACCTCCAGACTAATAATGATGTAGCCTATGACTTTAGGTCTTCAACTATATCCATACTAAATTTCATCAAAATCAGTTAATGGGTTAAGCCGTGAAAAGTAACAGACAAACAGACTGAAATACAGATAAACTTTCGCTTAGATAATTTTATATTATACTAGCTTTCGCCCGCGGCTTCGCCCGCGTGAATTTCCCACGGGAACAGTGCTTTTTCCCGAGATAAAAGGTACCCTATGTCCTTCTCCGTACTTCCAGCTATGTGTATGCGAAATTTCAGGAAGATAGATTAAGTAGATAAAGCGTGAAGTGGTAACAAACAAACAAACTCACTTTCGCTTTTATAATATTAGTTAGGATTAGGATAGTTAGGATTTAATAAGTAAGTAAGGGAAAATACTTTAAGGCACCAAAACAAGTAATACATTGCGACTTAAATATAGGTAATACGGTCTATTAGTATGGATTTATTCTGATAATTCATGAGTATAAGTAAAAAATATTGAACCATTTTAGTTTAATTCGATCGCAGGTAACAGAACTTTAACGCCCAATTCCAAATTAAGCACCAATCTTCCGTCAAGTACCATCATATTGTACTGTATCATCATAACATATCTCGTACCTTTATGATGCAATTTTGAGAAAAGCGCCATCTACAAAGTACTGTCAGTAAAACATTTTATACTTGTCCCAAAACGATAAAACAAAACTGGGTCGTGCGTTATCAAACAAACTTCTGGAAGAGACAGATTAAAACTGAACTGAACTTTACCTTCATAAGGACATTGACCTTGTTAACCGACTTCAAAATGGAGCGTTCTCAATTCTATTGTTTTTGTGTATAATACTTTAGAACTCCGTTATTTGGATACCGATTCCTCTCTACTCTATTCAAGTTACTCAACTTGTCTGTTTTTTGACTACCCAAAAAAGTAGAATAACCTTTTAAGGTTTATACAGGGTTAAATCAAATTCCTACTAGTAAAAGTATTTATGAATATGTTATGTTTTCCAATTTACATATCCTAATCCTAACTAATATTATAAATGTAAAAGTGAGTTTGTTTGTTTGTTACCTCTTCAAGCTTCATCTACTGAACCAATCTTCCTGAAATTTCGCATACACATAGTTAGAAGTACGGAGAAGGACATAGGGTACCTTTCATCCCGAGAAAACGGTTCGGCACGGTTCCCGTGGGAAACTCACACGGGCGAAGCCGCGAGCGAAAGCCAGTAGGTAAAATTATTATGTAATAAGACGGTATGTCGGTATATAAGTTTCTTTATTTTACCATTAACTCCTGTACGGGTTATAATATTATATAGAGATCAAATGTAGAGTATTCTTTTTTTTATCGAATGGGGTATTTGACTTTATTATTTCCTTAGGTTGGCAGTCGTGTCTTTCAGTATCTTTTCAATAAGTTACTATAATCCGAAAAGTAAGTTGATGCATTATCTGTACATTTCCTTTACATACGTATAAGTAAACATAAAAGTACAGTATGCTTCCCTCATAAGTGCCGTCAGAATCGACAAGGCAATATGATATTTAAGGCAAGATAATAAGATCTTTGAGGTATAACTGTACTTATAATTCTTGACTGTACTCAGCGATTAGACCTTATCGCAATATTTGGTCTAGATTCTTCATGATTGATACTATGTATACGTGTTGGCATATAAGTCTTATGTGATAAGATAATCGTGGGAATTATGTTAAGTATATTTACCCAGGTTCCATACACAATGAGACATATAAACTATGTCATGACATGACAGCCTGTGAGCGACACGTGCGTTGATACAACAAGGAAAAATGGAAAAATGCATTTCCATGTAAGAACATTAGAAAAATTAATGTCCTCAACTTTTATTATATTCTTCGTTGTGAAATTGATAAAACTAAAATAAAATAATTAAGATTTGAATTTATTTTCTTTGCTCAGAAGTGGGATGCAATGTAAAAAAAAATAACAAATATTTTTTACATATAAATATTTTTTATTCTGTTTTTTTTTTGTCATTTTAATGTTCATACCTAGTTGTATTTGATCAGCACAAGCATTCTAAAAATGTATGACTCGTCAAAACCGGTGAAACTAGATTGTTGAACAGAATAAGCTACAACAGGCAGAGGTCAAAAAATAAAAATATTTATAATGTAAATGTATTTAAATAATATATTATGACAATTATGATGAAGGAATACATCGTGAGGAAACTTGCCCTCTAATTGATGATTTATCAGTTAGTATGTGAAATGGAAAAATATTTATAATGTAAAATGACAATATTGTTAAGAAACTTTGTGAAATGGAGAAGGCAAAAATAGCAAAATTATTTCTTTAACATAATAAAAAATGAATTCAAATAATTATGTTCCATATTAAATTTATCACTAAATAACTAGGGTTTACGATGGTGTGTAACTTGCCAGTATCAAATTATTGTGTAAAATGTGATAAATACCACGTAATGATAGGTATCAATAAAAGCATAGTTTTTTATTTTTTTAATATTTCATATTTTATTTTGCTTTATTTGCCAACTAAGTACATATACATATTAATTAGTCTTAAATAGGAAGAAGACAAAATTTACTGAGCAAAATAAGAATTTTCATCACATGTTTTATGAGCAAATGTTTAAACAATTGTTTCTTCACTGATAAGATTTTATTTTCTCTTATCACATTTTATCGGTGAATGTCAGTGACCCCTTTATCATATGTCGACACATCTGTGCCAATGTGTCGTCTAAATATGCTTTTCTGGGTTATCTTTAGATGTTTTGATCAGGTTAGTAAAACAAAATTCCTTTTAGTAAATGATTTTGCGTCTTTTTTATATATTTTTTTTTTCTTTTCCTTAAAAATGGGTGGGAGAACGCCCTTAACCGGCGATCTTGTATGAATAGAGTGATGTGATGAGTGTAGAGGAAGCGAGATCGAACAATCTGTTAGGATCGTAGCAAGTAAAAATCTAGGCTCTGCCTATCCCCACGGGAAAAAGGCTTGATGTATGTATGTTAGTATATTTTTTTCACTAAAGTAAGGTGGTTTTGATTAATTTACAACTTGGTGAAAAATATGTCGTGAAATGGCCTCGCCACCCTCTTATTCCACATGGGATTTTCTGCTCTCTCAACCACTCCTCCCCTAAATAATGGATGCCCCCGACAAATAAATACTATTTTAGTGACTACTAGCTGTCGCCCGCGGCTTTGCCCGCGTGAGTTTCGCTTAGATGAAAAATCTATAACACGCAGACACGCTGACATAATGACACGCTGTATAAAATGAAATAAATAAATAAAAAATAAATCTTTTTGTGTTCCAAACTGTTTCAGATGTTCCATATCTTCAATTTTTATACGTCAGCAGAAAATGCTCATCAGGTTGAACAACTTTTACTAAGGCGCCATTTCCATATATGTTATAGTGTAGCTGGTCTCTTGCAGTTCTTCATCAGATGTTCCAGATCTTCAATTTTTATACGTCAGCAGAAAATGCTCATCAGGTTGAACGACTTTTGTTAAGGCACCATTTCCATATTTCTTATAGTTTAACTGTTCTATTTTGGTTCTTCATCAGGTGTTCCAGTTTTCAAAATCAATTATAGCCTAAATGTTGCCCAGGCTTAATAGCTACACAACAAAAAAGTTTCATTCAAATCGGTTTAGTACTTTCGGAGATTAGCGTGATCATACATACAGACAGACAGACAAGAAATTCCAAAAAATTTTTTTTGCTTTCTATTATTCTTTTTAAGTTCCCTCTATCCATTTCAGTCAAAAATACTAAATGTACAGACAAAATATTTTTACTGTTTTATTATATGTATAGATTTCAATATTTTGCGAGATTTTATGTCTTGTCTATGGCAGATTGACGTCACAACGTAATTACATTACAAAAAGTGAGGCGAATTGAATTATCTACACTAATTTTGAGTGCCTTTATTTTTCGTAATTGGAGAGTCACAGGCTTTTATGCTTAAATATTTACCCGCCATTTTAATTCTTTATCAAGTACATATATTCGACATACTATACCTCATTCCCCACAGCCACAGGTCGTTTTGAAAAAAAAAAAACAAAAAGGGGGAAGTTTATTAAAGCGTGTTAGTGAGGAGACGGAGTTCAAAGCCAGGTGGTGTGGAGCGGTCTACTGTTAACAGAACCACTAGTATAACTAGATGTTACTCATTATTATGGCCTTAAAAGGTCTTTATTATGGCCTTTAAATAGATGACCTGAAAAAGGTCGCAGTAAGGCGCTGGATGCAGGCCGCTTCTAACCGGTCATTCTGGAAATCGGGGGGGGGGAGGCCTATGCCCAGCAGTGGACTACCTATGGCTGAGATGATGATGAAGTTTATGGCCTTTGATGGATTTCTTATTTTCTAATCAGTATGTACGATATATCCTAATCTCGGCGCGCCATTCTTACAGTGCGTTTATTGCGAATTAATTCTTTTCATGGATTACCAACATTCTACAAAACAAAATCAAACCAATTCGCAAATTGTTACAAATCGCTACTCGTTTGAATTCGCTTATGCAAACGTTACGCTGCTTTGCGTGATCGTTTTGAATAAATTTATACTTTACATTCTTCCACAATACCACAACAGATTCGCAACGAATCATTTTAATACTGTGAACTTATACCTAGATGTGATGAGAAATAATCCAGTATTTAGAAAAAAACAATCTTATATAATTTGAGCGATTGAAGTTAAATAATACGGTTTCCAAAAAAACTTTTTATCAAGCTTTTGAGATATCCACCTAGGTCAAATCATTCCTGATTGTCATTATAAAATACCCAATTCACAATAAATTATTAATTTGTGCAAAAATACAAAAATGTATAAATAATTAAAGTGTGACAAAGCTAAAGGTTACTTATGAATGACATTTTTATGAATACTTTAAATATAATTAGCCTTCAAATAAGTTATATATTTAACTCATAACATACCTGTAAAACATGTACTTAACCTCCACTTGGACAGAAATAAGTTTTATTTTTAAAACGAAGAACCAAGGCCTTCGCAATGTCATTTTGTAAATTCTTTTCACGCAAAAGTACAGTCACACGACTCGAAATATTTTTATTTTCTTTTTCTGAATTATTAAGTACATTTTTTTAATTCTAATACAAGACAAGATACAAAGAATGATGTTAAATTTGACAAATGTTTATCATCTCCTTTGATTTCTAGATTCTGCCCAGATACAAAATCCTACCAATAAATAGTAATAAAGTATTGATGTTTGTTTGTTACTCCTTTACGCCAACACGACTGGTATTGGAAGAAATTTAGGACAAGGGTAGACCTGTAGTACCTGATGCAACCTGTAGTAGCACATACTCGTAAGCTACTTTTTATCCAGAATTTCCCATAGTAACGGAGCCACGGGGCAATGATAGAAGCCTACAAAGGTTTGAATTTATAAATATTACAAACGGGTCACTCACGTGCAGTTATGTCGGGATTGCCGACTACCGACAATTTTTTTATTTGGGTCATTTTCACCAAACATGTAACCGAGTGTTGTGTTGCGAATTTGATTTTGATTGATAAGATGTGAAAGATGATCCTTTAAGATAATGTTTTATGTATATAGCTAAGCTTAAAACCCTTTAAATGATACAGAAAATGCCATAAAAAAAAATTTAATCCACGTGTGTGACATGCAGAACACGTTTGTGACTTGTTCATATAAAGTACTACCCACGTGTGTGACAAGTAGAACACGTTGGTGACTTTGTTGACAAAATGCCATCCACATCCGTGACACAAAACTAGTTAGAGGAAGCTGGCTACAGCAGCCTTAGGGTCTAAATAACTCTTAAAATGTCTGGTGCAGAAGGCAACGGGAAACCACTGCACTATATTCCCAAGAAAGTCAGCATGATGTCACAAATTGGAAGGAATGTGCCTTACGATCCGCGTAGCGACCGGCGCTGTACTGCGTCCGGGGCAGGCAGTGTTAAATTGGCTACCGGCCATGTTAGTGTAGGTGACCAGGCACAACATGGAAGCAATGCAACTGAAAAACATCTGAACATACGCACTAATATTAAGTTAGGCAACTGGAATGTTCGAGGAATGCTTGCACCTGGTAAGCTGGAGATACTAGAAAAGGGAACTCGTGCGATGCTCTGTTACAATCTGCGGATTAAGCGAAACGCATTGGAAGGGCAACGGGCATTACTTGACGGAAAACCACGCCATCTATTTTTCTGGTCATGAATCAGAGAGCATCAATGGAGTTGGAATTGCAGTACAACGCGATCAGAATAACTGTGTAATAGGATACGAGCCTATCAGTGATCGTATAATTACAATAAAAATCAAAGCCTCCCCAGTCGACATTAACATCGTCCATGTTTACGCTCCAGCCACTACTAAAAACATTGAAGACTATAAAAGCGTACTGAACTCTTCTATTCCGATCTCGAAAGGACCATTGACAAAATCCCTAACAGAGAGCTACTAGTTATAACGGGTGATTTTAACGCCAAGATTGGCTCGTCTAACACCAATGAAGATTTGGGTAATTTCAGAGGTCCTTACGGACTAGGTAAACGTAATGAGCAAGGTGAGCGGTTCATGCAGTTTGCTGCAGATAACGGACCAGTGATCTCCAACAGCTTCTTCAAACACCATCCCCGAAGACTTTACACGTGGATATCACCGGGGGACAATTACCGCAACCAGATAGATTACGTCCTAGTAAGATCGCGCCGGAGATCTTCAATTAAAAATGCTCACACTCTCCCAGGTGCAGACTGTGGATCAGACCACCAATTTCTCATCGCTGTAATGCGTATCAAACTTAAGGCCGCCAGAAAGACAATAAGACGACAAAGAAAAGTTTAATTTAGCCCTTGCCGCGAGATGGAGAGAATGGTCTTATAGCATCTCAGAAGGAGACCAAGTAGACCAAGCTTGGGAGTTGTCTTAAAAAGTTATTATTGAGGCAGGCAACCAAGCAACCCGGACAAGTGGTCAAAAAGAAAAACTGGATCAGTGACGACACCTTTGCACTTATTGAGAAAAGGCGAAACCTTAAGGCTCTGGGAGCTGTAATTCAGCAACAGAACATACTCTTCCGTCACATACAAACAGCATGCAGAAGGGATAAAAACGCTTTCTTGCAAGGTCTATGGCGCGGAGGCTGAATCTCATGCTGAAAGGCATGAAACCGGAGATCTTCACAAGAAAATTCGCCTCATCACTAAAAAATTCAGTTCGCAATCGTGGGCGATAGAAGATTCGGATGGTATTCTGATCACGGAATTAAAAGAATCATTAAATCCTTGGAAGGAATACTCTATTTCTTGATGAGAACTCAAAAAATTTTGAATCCACCGAGACAGCCGATCAACAAGATCAAGAGCCTAACATTCTTAAGGAGGAGGTCAGAGCAGCCATTAAACATCTGAAATCAGGAAAAGCCGTGGGACATGATGATATCCCCATCGAGACTATTAAGGCTTGTGGATAAGTGGTGAGGGACGGAAAGTAATGGCTAACTTGAGAAAAACTCGATAATTAAGTTACCATACAGCTAAAAATTTATACATTTCACAGACGTGGATAGAATGTCACACACGTGGCCTTCAAAAATATTAAAACGCCACGTTTGTGATCAATTGAGCAACCCACGTGTGTGACAATTTTGGAACGTGGCCATCAAAAAGTACCCTCAAAATGTTGTTTAGCTCATAAGATTAATTTTTCGGGAAGTTCATACTATTTCCTTCACTATATATCGATATTAACATCGAAAGTCTTCATTACAACTAAATATGATATCCACGTTTTGTACCGGTTATGCTTTCCAAGCAAAAAAATAATATTTAAAAAAATCTTATCTTGCAAACAAAACTCTCCTAACCTCCGTGGATCCGCCGACAAAATGGCCGATGTTTTACTTTTTTCCTGCCAGTGTTGCCATAGTCGTACATCGTGTTTAGGTTGGTAAATTTTACGAAAATCGTAATGACCACGTTTGTGACTTATAAAATTCTCACAAAATTGATTAAGCTGCTGCTTGGAAACAGAACACTGATTATGTTTGTTATATATTTTTTACGATAGCACACATATTGTCAATAGTGGAGAATAAGACATTAGATCGAAAGTGTGCTTGCAAAAAGTAATTTTCGGCTAAATATTAATAAAAATGGAAATATCACGCACCACGTCCCGTGACATTTATAAATTAAATATAAATTTATAGTATTTAATATTATATTAATCGGATGATATTATGCATGTAGGACCTAGGATTGTTTATATAAATAACCCAAAAATAACATATATCGCTAATCTATAAAAAGAATATCTGTTTTCATTACATCACGTAAAAAAATCTCTGATGAAAATGACCCATTTCTTTAAAATTAGGAACTCACTGCACTTCGAACATTTTGAACTCATCAGGAGTCCATTTTGAAGGCGAGTAGTCATTTAAGTCTCTACCTTACTTTTTAATTGCTTTTACGGATATCCCCATGTCAAAATGGTGTACAAACATTCATATTTACGGAAACCTTTGTGTAATCACTTTCGAATCTCGTAAACATTTCATACAAACTCATTCAACATGAAAAAAATCCATTTGGAAATACCATTGTCCCCTTGAATGGCGTTCGCACAGTTCTCATTGTGTAATTTTTTGTCTGAAGTGTTAAATTGGCACATTTAGTTACCAACAATCTCTTGGTTAGAAAGGTCGTATAATTCGGTAGTTTAAAATAGTGCAAGTTAAAATTTTAAACTTTACTACGCCAAAAAACAGTGTCAAGTAAAAAAATTTTCTATTCGTCGATTGCTGAAAAGAACTTTCGTTGAAACGTCATAGATGTGTTACAATTTTTCATATTAATTTTAATAATCTGATATGACTTTGATATTAAATGTCTACATTTAATATCAAAATGAGACGAAATATAGTGTATTATGATTCTCCGTACTCTGACGATGAGGACGAATATTATTATGGTGTTAGAGACTACCACAGTTTGAGACGCGAATCCAAAATGGCTATATTTGGGAGATCTGTAAGTACATTTATTTGATTACAATCCTAACTAATATTATAAATGCGAAAGTGAGTTTTTTACCTCTTCACGCTTTATCTACTGAACCAATCTTTCTGAAATTTCGCATACACATAGCTGGAAGTACGGAGAAGGACATAGGATACCTTTCATCCCGGGAAAAAGCACTGTTCCCGCGGGAAATGCACGCGGGCGAAGCCACGGGCGAAAGCTAGTTTATAATTATAAAGCAAGAAAACAACTTCATATAATTTAATTTTAATTGTAATTGTCAAATTTTTTTTATTCCTTATGTAAAACTATACAAAATAAAACTTAATTTTAAATAAGTTGCAGATATAGGTACCATAATTAGTATTTTTTTAAATAAATGATAGTTCGGAATAAAATATATCGTGTACTTTGTGCAATCTTTGCTTTAATTAAAAAAAACTGTAGAGCGACCGCTTGAAACCTGAAATATACGCGGACGAAGTCACGGTCAAATACTAGCAATAACTAAAAATTATCATCACACACGCCTTTATGAAATATTACGAAATATCTGAGAATAGGGAAGGTGCAGATAAAACAATAACCTATTCAATTTGCCTTATTTCCACATGAATCCTGCGACATTTTCGCAACGATACTTAGGGGATTGGGGGTAGAGAGCGTGAAATTTTATCAATATGTCTCCCAAGGGCCTACGTCAGTAGATATATACCTTTATGATATGACTGAATTTCGTCTCACTTGCACGTTAGCATACGTAATGAAAACTGTCTCTCGTATGTAATACCGGATAAAAATTAAATATATTTTTTCTTATATATTTTCTATATGAAAATTATGTCAGGGCAGAATAGGTAAATATATACCCCCCTTATAGTTTTGACATAATAATAAATATATAGTATGCAATATTAATAGATATTTTATATATGCTATACTGATGCTACAATTTAATAATTTTAAATATATTTCCGTTTCATCGTAATACAACCTATAGCATATATCAATAGTCTTACCGAAATGCAGGTAATTTGTAGCTATTATAATTTATTAAAACCATAAGTTTTATTTTATGTTCTAAAACAAGAAGTCATTACCAAAATTTTCATAGTGAAAACAAGTAAATGTTTAAAAGTAGGTAGATAATACTATTGGAACCAAAATTAAATCTAGATCCACTTAGCGAGCCTATCATGCGCAAACTCAGTGACATCAATTTGAACCAGTTTACCTATTTAACGATTCCATTATCGAGTAATCGAGAGCTCGTGCGAAAATCGAATCAAACAAAATTGATATATTATATATGAGTATATTGTTATTTGCAATTCGCGAGTAGGACATTGCTTTATTACATACAAATAATTCTGTCACGAACTCTTTGTATGTTCTGTGGAATTGTAGGGAATCTAAAATATCGTCACTATGATCATGTTGATTTATCATGATTCTGCTTTGGATATAACCGGATTCAATCAGGCATAGATATTAGATATGTTATGGGATTTTCCTTCATTTTTTTATCGTTCATAAATTTTGTCTCTACATCAATCTTTTATACATTACATACATAGAATCCCGTCTTTATCCCTTACGGGGGAGACAGAGCCTAAAGTCGTGAGATTCGAAGGCCACGCTTAGCTGAATAGTGGGCTCTCTGATGGAATGGAGATTCAGGTAGTGACAGGTTGCAAGCCCATCACCTATGAGTAGAGGAATCCCCAGTTTAAAAACCCTTTCCCTCGATTGACTTTTACAATCTGCGCGGGAAGAGAAGCAGTTGGCACATTCTATGTTTTTTCTTCGCTCCCAGACCAGCATGGGAGCTATCTTTTAAACACAATCTTAGTTTGCTTTTCCCAATAAAAAAAATCTCTGACTGGTTAGTATATCGAAGCAGGGATAAAATTGCTGATCGTACGATAGAAACTTGAAATGAGAAACACACACACAGAGGTTCTTTATTATATTGTAAGTGAGCATTAAAAAGACATTTTGAAAAATTCCACAAAGTTCTAGCAGGGCAAAAAAATATTAATTCATAAATGACTTCACATGTAAAAGTAAAAGATTTATAAATCAACGAAATTCATTGTTGGTTCTTTACTTTTTATTTTTTTTTAATTCTCGTATTTCACAAAGACATTTGACAAAGAGCCATGAGCCATTAAACCACCAATATGTTTACACCATTTTTTTATTGTCGGCCATCGTATTTCCGAGACAAATAAGCAAAATCGACAGTCATAACCATTTCCTTTCGTTTGCTTCGTATGGTCATCAAACTCAAATTCATCGAAAATTGGGCTCTATTACCTTCTGTATAAAGGTCGTGCAAGTTAACTTGTATGCAGTTGACTGTAACACATTGCAATATACCGTTGCAATGTTCCCACACACGTTTCATAAAAATACACTCAATGGATTTCTTGTGTTTATGAATTTCCGGACAATTTATAATTAAAGGAAGGTAAAGCTATTTTATTTCATGTTTTTAAATTATCACATATGCACTTAATTTCACTTTAAACGTTAAAAACATCGGTAAGGAAAGCATTTATCAATGAATATATTTTTATTTTTGTAGAGACATTTCCTAAATGGTTAATACTATCCGTTTAAATGAGGTTTAAAACAGTACATTATTAATCTTTCAATTGAACAAATTAAACGCAAAATAATCATACGTGCCCAGATGTCATTTTTTCATGGCTAAATTTAAACCACAACACAACACAGTTCGCCGAAAAAAATTAAACAAACCATTTAGTAATGAGATAACAAATTACTGGAAGTGACAAGACCTCTGTGGTCAACCTCAATTCATTATGGTCTTCAAAAGGCAGTTTAAGGCCAAAATATAGCAAACATTTTGTAGCAGACTTGATACTTTTAACGCTACGACTACATTTATCATTTACCTTTATGCGGCATTGTTCAGCCGGTTGCTGCAAAATGTGACTTTATCTTTTTCGTATGAAAAGGGAATTCTTTGTTTAATTGATTGTAATAATTGACCGAGCGAATACAAGCTGTCGTTCTAAATCGAGTTGGGGGCGAAACACATTGTTTGTATGTATGTATGTATGTATGTATGTATGTATGTATGTATGTATGTATGTATGTATGTATGTTTGTACCGCGATAACTGCCGAACCGATGGTCCGATTTTGATGAAATTTGGTAGGCATGTAGGAAATATCAATAGAATTTTCAAGTTCGTTGGGCATCAAAATCGGTTCAGTAGTTTTTGAAATATTAATAAAAACGTCCGCGATTATCTAGCAAACGAAACCATAGCGTGTTCTAACTTTTGATAACGCCATCTAGATTTTATTTAGGGAACTGAATTATGATAGAAAAGTCGAAATCACAGTGTATCAATAAAAACGCGAGTAATAATCGCGAGGTCTAAGTTCGCGGCGAACTACTAGTTTTAATTTAATCTATATGCTTTTATAATATTTTAATTGGTTTTTAAATTACTATTTTTAATAACTCTTCTTTTCTTCCTGTAACTTACAAAATTGCAATTGTAAAATATAATAATATCTGAATACAAAGGTATCTTGCAATCCAATGCATTTTAGTTCACTGCACTACCAATACCCGCTGAACTGGTTTCGTTTCTACTTGCTCTGGTTTATTATGCGTTATACTTATGACCAAAGGTCATAACGCTGACTGATAATAAATTGTGTGCTAGTGGTAATTATAGGAGGGTTACCGTAAGTTTGCCATTACGAAGATTTGCTATCAATTTGAATTCTCCATTGTAAAGTTACCTAATGTTGGTCCATGTTATATCCTACCCTACCATACCTTACCCACAAACATAGTAATAAAATAAATAAATAAATATAGGTATACGGACAAATCACACAGATTGAGCTAGCCCCATAGTAAGCTCGAGACTTGTGTTATGGGATACTAACTCAACGATACAATATTTTATAACATAAACTATATATATAAAACGATAAACATCCAAGACCCAGGTCAATCTGAAAAAGATCATTTTCCATCTTGACCGGGGATTGAACCCGGGACCTCTGGTGTGGCAGTCCGGCGTGATGACCGTTGGGCCACAGAGGTCGTAGAAAAAAATGAAAATTTTTGATGCAAAACAAGAATTACCGCGACTTGGGAAGGAATAAAATGTACTCGATTGCTATGACGGAAAATGGCACAATGCGTCGTTCCACGATGCTCATTTGTTTTACATCTGCCGGGCGTCCCGTGTCAGCTAACCAGTAAATTGGACTCGAAAGCCGTGACAGCAAATGGCATGACGCTGTCCTGCCACGATATGTTTTACATCTGCCAGGCGTCTAGTGAAGGCCAATTTTTTTTCTTACTTTATGACCCCCAGATTTTTTATTATTATTTATTTATCAAATAAAAGTACAAACTCTAATTATAACATTTAAAAACCCCGTGGTTTGTCTTTATGTTACTAGTGATATCGCCTAGGAGACATGCCACACGACTATCAGAAATATAATGAAATGATTACCACAGTATATTGCGTTTGCATTCAGTCGGCGCCTTTCGTAACAGGTGGTTTGACCACCTTAACCAGTTGATCGGTTAGGCGTAACTCACACGGTCCAACCCGGTCATTCATTAGGTCTTTTATTATGACTGCCAAATATAAGTCAAAATATTCGCAAACTCACACAGACCGACAGACAAACAATTTAAATAAAAACAATTTGGCTCTACAAAAATACCTCGTACATATTTTTCTTAAATATGTTTATGTACGTCTGTCTGTGTAGTTATAGTTTTATTCAATGTATATTACTTTCCATATCAGGTTTTCCAGTTTGTTGACCAGGCTTTAAATCATTCAAATCCATCCAGTATATCCGAAAACTAGCGTTGTACACACAGATAAAAAACAGACATCATTTGTATGAATCATAGGTATTCTATTAGGTACTATTTTAATGGCCCTATTTTTTGTTATAATATGTACAGACATACTTTTTATTATAAAGTCGGAAAAAAAATTCAAAGAAAGACATTTTTTTCTACTTTTATGCTTTTTACTATTCCTCTTCTTCGTTCCTTCTCCCATTTTGTTTGGGATGGGAGTTTCTATGTTTTTTTTTTTTTTTTTAATTTAAATTGAAATATGAAAACAGTACGTGTGAGTTACACCTAAAAGCTCACGTTTTAGTCACGTGTCGGCTGCAGCGCCGCTTTGATGAAGAAACTACATTAAGCTTTTGGTGTCAAGTTTATCTGCCCAATAAACTTCGCTAAATGTTACTCATGACTGCATCTTTATGTGCAAATCAATATTTACAAATAATATTACGTTGTAGTCCTCATTCTTACCTCCAGCTTAGGTGTTTCCATAGCGAAGGAAAAACATAGAATATGCAAGCTTCTCATCCAGCACAGATTGTAAAAGTCAATTAAGGGAAAGGGATTTCTTCTCGTATAGACAATGAGCTAGCAACCTGTCATTAATTATCTGAAAAAATCTGAATCTTTATCCAGCTAAGCGTAGTCTTCGAATCTCACAACTCTAGGCTCTGTCTACATGTGGGATGATCATCATCATCATCGTCAGCTTTCCATGACCCACTGCTGGGTATAAGCCTGCTTTTGTCTACGCTAATTATTATTATGTATCTGATAAAGCCACAGTTACTTCACTGATAATTAGAACGTGAATTTGCTTAAGAGCCAACAGATCAACGAATCTTCACCTTTCTAAACAAACAAGGTTGTTGTGGAGGTCAGTGAGTGATCGTGTTATTGGATTGAGAAAAAAAACAAAGATAAAGAACTAATCTACAATGAAATAAAACAATATTAAATAAGCCTAGTCCTTTAATGTAAAGGTGCTGGTGTACTGTAATACAGGTCCTTCGGATACCTAGTACATGCCTGTAACAGAAATTCTTAGCACCTAATTAGCATGTTGTATTTTTAAACTATTTTTGTGGAGAAGAACCATAACGAATTTTTTTATTTAAATAGTTCTAGTAATTTATGACTTTCATGATATACCTACATAAGTAGATTAAAATCTGGGATGAAACAGAGCGTCATAATATGATCTCAAAGTCAAAAATATTTTTATGGGCTTAGAAATAGCACTTTTAAATCTACATCTTCTTCTCAAATTAGGTACTTACCTGTGCAAATGAAGCCGCAGCCGGATCGCATATTATTACAAAAATATTTATCTATCTAAATGTTGCTGAGTGTCTCTGAGACAGATTGCAATATAAAAATAGATAAGTACAAAAAACTTATCTATTTATTTTATGTCAACCTGTATTATTTCCAGTCATCCGACACTATTTTTCAGTTTTATGTTCTAGGCTTTGACACGAGAAAAAAAAAACAAGATTGGAAATCCTAAAAAAACGTGAAACTATTTCCAGAATCAAATTACCGTAAGACCTGGCTGGAAAGCACATGTATTGTAAAAAAAAATAGAACAAAGAACCAAACTCGACACCGCGTTACCGGTATGACCAGTTTATACGGCTTCCCAGTCCTTTTTTTTAATGGGTCTTTTTAATTAACCCACAATACAAGAAACTGTATTATATTCTTGTTATTCAAGTATTTGTACCGAGAAAAAGATAGTCCAATTGTTGTAAAAAACATCTTTTAACTAACGCGAAAGCCATTACATATTTTGCAATATGTAACTTGTGAGCCAAATGTCAGTAAATGTCAAATAAATGCAATACAATAATATAATATAAATTGCAAAATAATGGTTATAAAGTTGGGGAAAAAGTTTAAACAGAAGTATGTGTTCGAATACAATATTGTGCATGTCTGTTATTAATGCAAACACTAGATTAAGTTTTTAATATGATTAATGTGAATGTTTGTGTTTATATTGTTGATGTGCCTAAATGTGTAAAAATATTTTTAAAATACTAATCATTATGTTCATTAAATTATAATAATCCTTATAAGTAATTATATAATTTACTATCAATCATCGGGGTTATCTGAGATCATTTACGTATTTCTATTAACATAAACAAATATGTACAGCATTAATTGATTCTAATTTGAAAATGAAATCACCAAGTAAGTTTTAATCTACTACAGAATTTATACTAAGTAACAAATATGCCAAAGTAAAAAGAACTAAACAAGAAAAAAAATACTATTAAAAATAATGTAAAGTGCCTAGCAGTGGGCGTGATGCTAAGTAGTTAAAAATAACCAATCATTATCATACAAAAATAACTATATATATTGATTTGAAATTGTTCACCTATTAATAAAATATCATTGTTCACATAAGTTACCTTTAATATTTTGGGCGTCTCCTTTCAATGTCAACTTGGTCGCGTGTGACGAAGTGGTGGATTTTCTGAGAGTAAATATTGATACAGAGTAAAAAATATAACAAAGTCCATCGCTTGAACTATAGAGTTGTTTGAAAAATATCCATTGTTATAACTAAAACATAGATTAGATTTGATGAAGATATGTAGACAGGTGGCGATGATCTTTCTAAAATTGATGATAGACTATTTAATTTTACTATTTTTCTTACTATATGTGTTGAACATCAGGACAAGCTATACTTGTACATAGCTATAGGAACGTAATTGAATAATGATAAACTCGTAGATAACATAATACAAAACTGTGACATTGAAAGTTTAAATAAGCTTTACCTCATTTGTATAGCATTCGATATTATATCTATAACTGAAGATAGAAATAGAATACCGATAAAAGAAAAAATAACGCATAATTTTGTACGTGGCTTTGAAATTTGTAAGTATAATGCGCAGTAAAGCATTAATGAATAGATTTGTGTATATATTCGTATAAACGTAAAAAAACGCAAATAATATACAAAATCAATCAAGACTTGTCTTTAACAAAAAATAGCACTAAGCCAACTATTCTTAAAACTAGGTGCTGTATGTAAAAGACAGTCAAAATAAAATGGACTTCGAATCGTATGTCAATATTAATAAGCTTTATTTTTGTCCTCAGTTCCATTCGGTGACGGACAAAAGATCTCATCACAGTGGGTGTGGGGAGAACAGTCTCACAATAGTCTCAGACAAGAAGATAGAAGATGACGCATCAGACTCTTCCAGTGGAGAAAACGTTGAAATCGAAGGTGTGTATAACATTTATATTGGCAATGGTCTGAACCAATGTCTAGGAGTAGTCAATAATGATTTTAATTTGACAGAAGTAATGGCTTATTAAAAATAGGCGGCGGCGGTTGGCGTTGAAATGTTCTGGCCAGGGAAAATGTAGATTCTTGCCATTTCGACTCGACATGAAGAAGAAAAATAGGCTTATCGAGTACGAAGTTAAAATTAATGTTAACAATTGAGATGACATTTGATAACTAACATGAAAAAGCTAGTGATATTCGTTTCGCGTTTTTTTTTAGTTTTGTTTGATCTCATTGCGTATTTATAGCTATGAAAAATCCGATTCAGATCAATTGTTATTTTAAAATTTTCTATTATAATTGGAAAAATACAAACCATTCTTGTCATACCTTAAGTACTTAGGGTCTTTCAATGCATAATGACTTTCCTTAATCACCTTTATAATATCTGATGTCTGAGACAAAAGCCATTGTTGTGGACATGAGCAATGGGGAAAAAGTTAATGAAGCGTGTAATAAGACTGGGAAATCGCAAATTATATCCTTGTATTTTTTAGCTGAAAGATTTGACATTTGATAATACATAATAAAATAGAAGTAGATAATAGTTTATATGAAGATGATGATAAAAAAGTTACCGTCACGAGACGCCCGGCAAATGTAAAACAAATGAACATAGTGCCATTTTCCGTCACGGCATTCGAGTCGATTTTGCTGCCAAGCCCCGCCAATAGATGTTTTACATCAAATATATTAAAAATTGCTTGTGATAAAAAAATGGCTTCTCCATCTGACATTCTAAGACAAAACCTTGACATTTAACACTCAAGTTCATACTACGAACAGTTTTGTAAAATTTGCGCCTACCCTATGTAAAAATGTTGAGAAATAAGATGAAAAATTCAATATTTTTAAAATAATATGTCCTTCTGAAGATTTTGATTTTAATCATTTTCTTTGACTTAAATTTACTTCACAACTACACTTACACACACCACCACAACTTTTACTTCTTTATTTAGTTTTTTTTTTATAAGTATGAAATAATACTTTTTTATAGATATTGATGGTCTACGCGAAAATCTATAATATAATTAATTAACGCTTTCTGTGTTGTCATGATCTATATATTCATTCTAACTTTAAATTCATTGAGAAGCTTGGCACAAGGTAAAAGCTGAAGACAATTCCTTTCATAGAGCATCCAAAACCAATGTTTTCATTCTCATTAAAATTATTCATAGTTCGTCAGTGTGTACTATATACGTCATCCTTATCAGAAATGATATAATGACGATGACTGATTTTAGTCACAGAAACACAAACAGTGATACGTCAGAAAATAATGATTTATCCTCATTTTGTTATCCAAACGTCTAGAAACATATCAGTCTTTGTTTTTTCCTTATCATCTAATTTTTTTAAATTTCAAGCTCATTAACTAATCAATCTTCTCTTTCTTTTTGAAGAGAAAAGCCGTGGAATTTGGGAATTTAGGCTGAGGGCCAAATCCACTACGATTTATCTTATCCTTAGCATATTAAACTATTTCTCAAAAATAAACAAGGTATTTTCACCTTGTCAACTCATTGATGCCTACAATATTTATTTTTGGACTTCCATTATTTTACGTTTCTCATTAATATATTTTAAATTAATGCAATAGCATTATTTTTATAATTTTTCTTTTATAATTTTATTTATATAGATTATTTCTTTGTAGAAATATCAACACAATCTAGCTTAATAAACATAAAAAGATCTTCATAGTCGTCACAAACTAATACAACAAACCTTTAATATCCTTATCAAAACAACGCAAAATGTTCTATCCAAATAAAGATTTCCTATTATTATATTGTAATCCCGCAGCCAATCGATGTACAAGTGCATTGATTAGTTATGTCTTATGTCAACTCATAGCTCATATCAAAACTAAGCAATGTAAGTCTGATTAGCCGCAACAATAGACCAACATGTACGTACAGTCAAGAGTCAAAAGTGCAATCAGAATCTACAAGGCATTATGATCATTAAGGCTAGGCAATAAGGTCTTCGAGGTATGTCTGCACGCTTGACTGTACGTACAGTCAGACACAGAGATACCTGAACTCTCTCATAGAATCCTATCTGCAGCTGACTGTACAGTACACAGTTGACACTCACTTCTTGATTTATTTCCGTTGTCTTACGTTTTGATTGAAACAGATATTAGATACTAGCTTTTGCTTGCGGCTTCGCCCGCGTGAATTTCCCACGGGAACATTGCTTTTTCCCGGGATGAAAAGTACCCTATGTCCTTATCAGTACTTCTAACTATGTGTATGCAAAATTTCAGGAAGATTGGTTCAGTAGGAGGTAACAAACAAACAAATAAACAAACAAACTCACTTTCGCATTTATAATATTAGTTAGGATTATTCTGATGTCTGTGAGTCTGACTAATAAAGTGTGATTTATTAGTCAGACGTTATGTTCTAGTATTTTCAATGTAAATATTGTGCATCATAAGATTTCGTAATAGTTTCAAAGATAGATTATTAACATGTAATTGCGAGAAAAAGTTACATCAGTTTTAGATACATACATATCACACCTGGGGGTAGGCAGACTATTCACTTGCTACGATCCTTACTCTAACGTTTCCTCGTAACTCTCTTCATACAAGCTTATCGGTTATGGGTGAACCTATTTGTCCTTATTTTTTTATGCAAACGTCTAGAAACATGTTAGTCTTTGTTTTTGAGTGCTTCCATCTCACATTAAAAGAAGGTCCGTAATTTGGTCGTAATTATTTATAATAAAAGATTATAGAAGGAAAGGTAAAAGGAAGAAAGAGTCCAGAAAGACCAAGACAGGTTACATGAAGCAATAAAGGAAAACGTTAGCGTCGTGTCTAATAAGGTAGTAAAGTACTCTTATAAGAGTAAAGGGCCATTTAGACGGTACAAGTTTCTTGCATTTTTAATACGATTAAATTGAAGCAATAATTTACTTGCATAGTCTAACCAACACGTAACATTCTTGAACTGGTATGCAAGTTTGGATTCAAAACTTTTCTTGGTGTAAACAATACATGCCAGAAAAGTCATTCAATTCTTGCATGAAAAATTTGACAACGCAATTCTTGAAGCAAGTCGCTAAAAAATGGCACGTGCCCATACAAATCTGTGTTTCAAAAATGTAATGCAATAATTGCCTAAACAATTGTATACGTGTAAACAGAACACATTGGCAATTATTGTATATCAAGATTTGCATTAAATAATTGTATGCAAGTTTTTTATTTATGTCACCATGTAAATAGTTGCTTTCAATTATTGAAAGTCAATTCTTGCACTGCAATTATTGCATTCAATTATTGCTCTTGTATTTTGAAGAAACTTGCACCGTCTAAATGGCCCTTAAGCATTGGAAACTAGAAAGAGAAAAATTAAAGGAGCTCCACCAACAAGAGCCTCGCTCTAAAAATAATGATGATTATAACAAAACTCCTCATTCTGATGATCCAAACATCACGTATGTCATGACATTGGCTCACTACAAGGTTACTAAATAACAACACGAGACGGTTTCGGTATCCTTGACATAGATGGAGCTAGTTTCTGCGTTATATCATAGCGTAACGTTACATAATTTGATATAGTAGCGGTCATTTTTCGCGAAGCAACCAGTCTAGTCTATATTTACCAAGTCAACATAATTTTATTTATCTATACATATAATAAAACAGTAAAAATATTTTGTCTGTACATTTAGTATTTTTGACTAAAATGGATAGAGGGACACCTAAAAAGAACAATAGAAAGCAAAAAAAAATTTTTGGAATTTCTTGTCTGTCTGTCTGTCTGTCTGTCTGTCTGTATGTATGTACGCGTTTCACGCAAAAACTACTGGACGGATTTGAATGAAACTTTTTTTGTTGTATAGCTATTAAGCCTGGGCAACATATAGGCTATAATTCATTTTGAAAACTGGAACACCTGATGAAGAACCATAACGGAACAGCTAAACTATAAGTAATATGGAAATGGTGCCTTAACAAAAATCGTTCAACCTGATGAGCATTTTCTGCCGACGTATAAAAATTGAAGATCTGGAACATCTGATGAAAAGCTCCAAGAGACCAGCTACACTATAACATATATGGAAATGGCGCCTTAGCAAAAATCGTTCAACCTGATGAGCATTTTCTGCTGACGTATAAAAATTGAAGATCTGGAACATCTGATGAAAAGCTCCAAGAGAGATTTTCATCTAAGCGAAACTCACGCGGGCGAAGCCGCGGGCGACAGCTAGTTTAGGTAATATTTCAATGACTTAAAAACTGAGGAAACTAGTTGCATATGATGCAAATACCACGCACGCAAACTCTTTACCATATACTGTATAAACTCTCTATAGTATTTGCTGTTTCATACTTCTACAGATGAAAGATGTTTAACGTCATCAAAATGGAGAAACTAGCTGATACCATTTCAAAATTTAACGGTGTAAAAAAACGTGACATTTTTGTGTAACATTTTTTGACCCACAAAAAGTTTCTACTCCACTTTGATCATTCATCAGTTTTTGCCTATATTTTTTCTTATACAATCGCGCTCAATTTGGACATTGACTTTGTTTTTTGCTATAAAATTGTAACCTACTAAATTTTTTGACAAAATATAAGTATCACAAAATGCTCTGCTATGCGCTCTACGACAAAAATCGTTGATAAAGCAAAGGAAGCTAGACTGAAGTGGGACTGGGTGGGTCACGTATATCACATGCATCCGGAGTATTAGACAGACATTTGTTAGAACCCAGATTAGATATCCTTGTGGTTAAAATAAAATCTCCTGTACATACAGGACTACATCGTTACATAACCATAATCGGTTGGAAGCGACGTGTGGAAGGAGTTAGGGGAGTACTTTTCCCAGCAGAAAAAAATTACTTTAAAAATAAAAAAATAAATAAATATATACGGACAAATCACACAGATTGAGAAACACAAATCTATGCTTAGACCACATATACATAGTCATTTAATTGTAAGACATATGTTGTAAAGTGACGTCTTTGGAGAAAATGCAGCAGTGGAGTTTGTTGCGCCGCCTCTTCTCCACTTGCGTTTTGGAGGCGGTGGTAACCTTAGCTCTAAGCAGTTTTATGACGTTAATTAACTAAAAACATGATTTGACGATTTAAAAGTGCTATTTTTAAGCCTATTTATATAAAAATAATTGACTTTGACCTGTTGTTTATGTTTCTCTAATTTACTGTTGTTTTTATTTGCGCAATAAGGTAAAGGGTTATCTATCTATCTACAATGGAGTTTATTGTAGAACTGAATCGTGTTTACGTTAGAGAGAAACAATAAAGAATTCATTTCTCATATTTACAAACTCTTATAATATAGGGAGATAATAAACATACAAACACTTGACTAATGACTGAATATGAATAATTGCGCCGAAGAGATTTTCCAACACTGAAAAATCTAGCTCCAATTTTGACTTTTATATACTATTGGAGATAAGTTCATATGTGCTGCCTGATAAAATTATATATAGTATTATTGACAAAGCTTCTGTTTTCTAAAAACTCAGAAATATTGGAAAACTTCATGTCAAATGATTTATTACTCTATGACTAACCCATATTTCTATAACTTTGCGGTAATGATACACAGCTAGGTTCAACGGGACCATTTTGTATTTTCCTTTCACTTTCGTATGTGCGACGTTTGTTATAACCTCAATATTACGTCAGTCTGACGGCACTTCTACGCTGTGACCTCTTTATAATCTATCCCAAAGGAAAATAATAGAAAAACAATTTTCCATTTGTATTAATTAACTAACAACTAGGGGCTCAGTTTCTGTGAAAATTTCGGGAGGAATAATATTTATATGTATATTATTTATAGGTATATTAATCCAAATCAGGATTTCTACGTGAATATCGAATTCAATAGAAATTTTATTAACCATTGAGAGACTGATATCAAACATACAAACTTAAATTTGTCGTATTTCTATACATACTCTATGTACTCTATGTTAATCATTTGAGATATAAGTAATATACCTACAAAGGAAGACCCTAGGTAATAAAAAAATATATAACGTGCATATCGATATAGACATTTCGATATGCAGGCTATATGACATTTATAATATAAGATGTCGGTTATATCATATTGTCTATCATTAAGTAAACCACAATCATATTAAATAGTATCAGTTACAAACCACATAACAAAACAAATGCACAATGTTATCTCTTATCATTTCTATTACTCAATTATCTCTTTATCAGAAGAGCAAACAGGATTAAATACTGGACGAGGAATATAATCCCTCTTTGATTGTTTGGCCAGAGCAGACGGTGCGGGATTATAATTTTATTATAGAGATTAAGAGGTTTGTTTATGCATATATTTTGAAATAATGTAAATATATAAATACTAACATGGCCCAGGACTTTTTCCCTTGGGAATATCGTGAAATCCTCTCTTAGTGCTCTACAACACTCTTTAAGGAACCTACATGGCAAATGTCAGCTTCCTACGCCCACTAGTTTTGGCTGTGCGTTGTCTGTCAGCCACTCAGTCAGTAACGGATTAATTTTATATACATTTATTTGTTTTAAATACTTTTCATTTATGACATAATGAATAAATCTTTTATTTTTCCTTTTTAATTAAAGATATAAGCTAAGATAACCCTCGGGAAGTGTAAAAAATGTCTTCGAGCTCCTCCATGCTTCGGAAGCCGTTGGTCCCGTCTGTATTATAAATCCGCATAGGTAGCAAATGCCTATGGTTTCATTTATTTATTTAACTTTATCACAAAAAAGTAAGAGGGCGGACTTGAAGCCTTTTCTACCAGTCAACCAACTGGGTGATGTAGAAACAGTAACGTGTAGCAGGTAGTGCAAAAAGTTTGATTAGAAAAAAAGAGTTAAAAAGTCGCGAAGGCCTATGGTTGTTTATTGCCCTGTCCATTCTCCTCATTCAGTGGGGACTTTAAAATGGCTGATAATTTTTATGATATGAAAAAATCAAAAATATATAAGGTTTCATTTATTATTTTCAGACAAAGACCCAATGCCGATAGTGGAGACTTCCCTCGTGCCTATAGACGAAGGTCACGCGGCTCAATGCTCCTGCCCTAATTGTGACGAGGTGCTGTCAAGATTCGCAGAGTGCAGTATATGCTTGGAGCCATTGCAGGTGAGACAAAAGATATATATAGACTAGCTTTTGCCCGCGGCTTCGCTCGCGTTAATTCTTTCTTAGCGGATGCCTACGTCATAACATCTATCTGCATGCCAAATTTCAGCCCGATCCGTCCAGTGGTTTTGGCTATGCGTTAATAGCTCACTATGTCAGTCAGTCAGTCATCAGTCAGTCAGTCACCTTTGAGTTATATATATATAGATAGATAAATGATTTATTCTCAACTAAAACTTTGAAAAATAGCATATAACATAGTAATAATGGAGAAGTGGAGAGCCATTGCAAAAGCATCAACCTTCGCCCAGGGGACGGGCAGTACAGAAGATCCCAGGCCAGCACCATCTGCACAACCACGACCACTCTGACTAGAGTGTACGACTTGGAAGAATGGCAGTAACAATACAGATGTAACTATATGACAAAATTTAAATGTACTGTGACATTGTGTCAAAATAAAAATATGTAAATGATGAGAAAGGGATTCCACAAATAGTCGCAGGCGAAACTGGCCGCTCTGCGACGCTGATGATTCTGCCAGAACCCTGGTTGAGGCTAGCAAAGCGACACAAAAGGCCCATTTAGACTGCAAGTTTCTTCCCTAGTTGCATACAATTAAATTGAAGCTATAATTTACTCGCATTGCCTAAACAACAGTTGCTTGCAACTATTGAAAGTCAGTTCTTGCACTGCAATTATTGAATGCAATTATTGCTCTTGTACTTACAAGAAACTTGCACTGTTTAAATGGCCCTTTAAAGATACAGTTTCACGTATTTATTCCTAACGGGGTATACAAAGTCAAAAGTCATGAAACTCAAAACCACGTTTAGCTGTTATTGGGCTTATTGGTGGAATGGAGATTCAGATAGAGTGACAGGTTGCTAGAACATCGCCTATACGAGAATAATGCTCCGTTTAAAGCCCTTTTCTCTTGATTGACTTTTACAATTTGCGCAGAAGCATAGAAGCAACTGGAACAGCGTCACTACATTAATTAAATATTACGACAAGAAAAAATATACATATTATATACATATATAATAACAGGATTTAGAAAAACTGGTAGGTACTAGTACAGCTAACTAGTGCACACATATATTGCAAGGTAAATCAAAATACCTTAGCAAAATTTTGTAACAGAGATTTTTATCTCGAGCTTGAGATCATCTCCAATTACCTCATAACCATACAGATTAGATTTCTAAAGTGTTGTTAGCCAAGTTATAATATTAACTGCGCCATTATCTTAATTTTGTATAACAAAGTGTAGCTTTGGAGACATCAAGTTAAATCCTGCTGTAGCTACAAAAAGTTTTAACATCAAACTAAATGGTTCCAAAAGTATGAGTTCAAAATTATTGTTCATTAAAAAATATTATAATCTACCCCAGTTATAAGCTAATGAGTTATGTTACTAGAAGTTAGTTATATAAAACTAGTATTGGGTCTGCGACTTTGTTCACGTGGTAATTTCGAAATCCTCTCTTAGTGCTCCCCTACACTCCCTAAGGAACCTACATGCCAAATTTCAGCTTCCTTTGCCTAGTATTGGCTGTGCGTTGTCTGTCAGTCACTCAGTCAGCAGAATTTTATTGTTTCGCTAGAATGGATACCGAAATTCTGAATAACCTTTTTCATGAGACGTGGCTATAACACATAAATAATTTTAAAAAATCCGACTGGTTTCAAAGATTAGCGCCTGAAATATATGTATATATACAAACGAACTCTTCAGCTTATTATATTAGTATAGATTAATTCCATAAAAAGTTGCGTATTGGCATTTAGATTTTGTTAGAAAACTGCGAATAAACGCCAAAAGAATCTCATGAAATATGATACTTGATCCTGTCTCTTGAGACAGGATCAAGGACTTTTTCGTTATTTCAATTATAAATTCTGTTTTTCCTTTTCATTACAAAAACAACCTAAAATATCACATTTCTAGCTAAGTGATAAAAATATGTTAACCTTTAGAGAAGTTTACACAACCAACACTTATATATGTGCAGAGCAACTACGCTCTGCTGCCAGAAAATGTGGCAGAGAGAATCCGGACAAACGAAGCGGCGGGAAGAATTCTGTACCGGAACTTTACCGGGAAAAAATCTACCGGTAAAATTAAGTACCGGGAAAAAATCTCCACGCGACACCACGCTTGTCCGACTAGAATCTAACTTAAGCTATACGCAGTCTGCTACCACCGTAGCTTATGAAGGGAGCTACAGGGCCCTATATGATAACCTAACCTATAAATTAAATACAATTGAACACTTACCAAATTAAATCTTCTTTCTCTTCGGATCCAAACTTGAGTGTCTTCGGGAAGGGGGAATTCCTAATCACCCTACCTAACCCTTGAGATCTCAATTCCCCAGGACAACTAAATAGATTTCTTCCCGTAGTTTCACTCGGGAACAGTCAGATGTGAACAGCCAGCCACGTTTCACCTCTCACAAGAAAAAGTCACAATAACAGAGTTTTTCACAAACACAAATTCAATAGTTATTTAACAAACAGGAGATTCACAATTATCACTCAAACTAAACAACAAGCAAAAGACGCGAGACCGCTCCGCGTATTAAAATCAAACCGATATCGCCCTGGACAATGCAATGGCGACGCCATTCACGCTAGCAGTGTGAAAACCCCGAACGCCCTCTGGCGGCAGCAATGCGAAACGCCTGCGTTTAGTTTTACCCAATATATTACAAACATCCCCCCGTCCCGGTCTGAGAAGCAGACCGCTAGCTTACTCTACGGGAAGGCGGGCGAGAGAGGTCACACCTCTCCTTAAAATCGAACCGTCGACCAACACCTCAGCCACACGCGGAGTGCCATCTCCGCCAAGAATCAAACGTAATATGCGAGCTCGTCGCCACAGCAATGAGGGCAAATTTGCCTCTTTTAACAATACTAAATCACCCTCCCTGGGAGGCTCAGTCCTGTCTGTCCACTTCACTCTTTGCTGCAGCAAATGCAAATATTCAAGCGACCAGCGACGCCAAAAGTCCTGGCTCATTTGCTGCAACATTTGAAAACGCGACAACCGATATACGCGTTCGTCCTTCCACGGGTATTCGGGCAGGGCATTCAAAGGCTCCTCCCACCAAAAAATGACCAGGGGTGAGAGCTTCCAAGTCATTTGGATCTGGAGATAGCGGACAGAGAGGACGAGAGTTGAGGACCGCCTCAACTTTACAAAACACTGTGGCCAGCTCTTCAAAAGTTAGAGCCGTTTCTCCGATAATGCGGCGGAGGTGGGTCTTTGCGGATTTCACAGCCGCTTCAAAAATCCCTCCCCAATGGGGGCAACTTGGGGACTAAACTTCCAGGTTATTCCCCTTTGAGCAGCAATTTGACTTAAACTAGTACAATTCTTATCAATAAACACAGAAACATCCTTAAGATAATTTACAGTTCCCTTATAGTTTGTGCCATTATCAGACCTAATAAGGGAAGGTAGACCTCGACGCGAAACAAAGCGATCCAACGCGGCGACGAAGGCCCCCGTAGTCAGAGCCGACACCACCTCCAAATGGACAGCCTTGGTGGCCAAACAAACAAATACACACAAATAGCCCTTCACAATACGGGCATTACGAAAGGGAGAAGCCTTGATCGAAAAGGGACCGGCAAAATCGGTTCCAACGCCGTCAAACGGCCTCGAAGGTCGGATTCGATCAGCGGGCAAATCACCCATCTGTGGTTGCATCGTGGATGCCTTCAACCTATAACATGCAATACATCGAAACAGGACACTACGGATTGCTCTTCGGGCAGACAAAATCCAAAACTCGCGTTGCAAAATAGCCAACAAAGCATTGCACCCAGCATGGGCGTTACGAATGTGTCGATCAGACACCAAAAGCTGCACCAAGGGTCCGCCCTTGGGCAACAACAGAGGATGGCGAGTCTCATATGGAAGATCCGCCTTCCAGGCCTGCCTCCAACCCGAAGAAGCCCATCCGAGTCGATGTACGGGTTCAAACGAGCGACCGCGCCCTTCAACTTAGCGCGTCCGTCGCGCAAAATACGAAAGCTCTGACTCAAACCGTCCGGTCTGCACGACACGGACCCAATGCAACAATGCGCTCCGGCGCTCTTCTGCACCTGCAATCGGCTCCAACCGCTTTGCCTGTGGGTTTCTACAATTATGTATGAAACGCTTAATCCAACTGGTGACACCCAGAAGCTTATCCAAGCTGCTATACCGAGCAAGTAGCCAATCCGGCTCCGACGTCGTCTCAGCGACTACAGCATGTACACGGAGCCCAGTCAAACTCAAAGAAGTAACATCTGTCTGATAGACAGGCCAAGATGTTTCTGATCCCATCAGCCACTCTGGACCCCACCAGAGCGGGTGTGACACCAATTCTGGTGCCGTACAACCTCGGGAGGCACAGTCCGCTGGGTTAAGCTCTCCCGGCACATGTCTCCATGTTATATCAATTCCGATATTCTGGATTTGGGAAACCCGATTTCCCACAAAAACCTCCAAGGTATGTGGGGCCGCGCGCAACCATGCAAGCGCGACCTGGCTATCCGACCAGGCGAAGATGTCCCGTATCTCGACCGTGGCCGCCAGCTCACATGCAACGTGATGCAACAATTTAGAGAGAAGGTGAGCTCCACTCAACTCAAGCTTGGGAATAGTCAGCCTAGTCCTGATGGGGGCGACCTTGCTCTTCCCTAACAAAAGCGAGACATTGACCCGGCCATCGGCGTCAACTGTCCGCATATAGACTGACGCGGCGTAGCCTCGCTCCGACGCGTCACAAAAGCCATGCAGGCTGGCTCGATATTTCCCGGGGGGCAATATTCGACGAGGCAAGGCAATCCGATTGACTTCCTTAATCGATGAAAACAACTCGAGCCAATCATCCAATGGAGAGCCAAACAGCGGCTCGTCCCACGAGAACGCCCAAAGTCCAAAGTCTCTGAAGAAGACACTTTGCAGAGAATATCACTGGACTGATCCAACCGCTTGGATCAAACATACGGGCTATTACGGACAACACCGTTCTCTTAGTCCAGACCTTTGGTATTTCCAAGTCCACTTGGAATGTGAAAATATCGGTTAGCGGCTGGTACTGCATGCCCAGCACCGCTATCCTGTTGGGATCATCCACATCCTCAAACAGGTGAGGGTTCTGTTGGTGATCCTCCGGGATCCCTTCTAGAACTTTAGGCTCATTAGACAACCACTTACGTAGCTCGTAGCCACCTGTCTTCAATATTTCAATCAATTCATCCCGCAGTAGGAGGGCCTCCTCAATACTTTGGGCTCCGGTGCACACGTCATCAACATACAAGTCACGTGACAGCACGGAAGCCCCACGGGGAAAGCGGATCCGTTCCCGCTCTGCCAATTCAAGCAATGATCTGATGGCGATATAGGGACTAGATTTCAAACCATAGGTGTTTGTATTGAGTTCATACACCGTCACAGGATCCTCAGGGCGCTCACGCCAGAGTATCAACTGGAATCGCCTGTCCTCAGGATGTATGACTGTCTGGCGGAACATCATCCGGATGTCCGCACCAAAAACCACTTGATGTCTTCTAAAGTTCAAGATGATGTCAATTATGTCCCTATGCAATTTGGGACCCGAATGCAAACACAGATTCAACGAAACCCCGTTCGAAGTGGGTGCGGACCCATCGAAGACGGTCCTCAATTTGCCTGTTGAGGCCTTCACCACCGCGTGGTGGGGCAAAAAATAATGCTCAGTTGAGCTCCAATCAACTCGAGCCGGAGACATGTGACCCAAATCCTCGTACTCGCGCATAAATTCAATATATTTATCGCGAAGTACGTCGGTCACGCTGCATACGTCGCTCCATGGACAGCAGTCGTTTCTCCGCAAGCGCCCTACTTTGCCCTAGGCTAGGACGAGAGGCAACAAAGGGTAACCTAGTTACAAACCGACCGGAGGGCAACCTCTCCGTGGTCGATCGAAAAAGGGCTTCGCACTCAGCGTGTTCCGGATCCATCCTGGAACTCATAGGTGGCTCCTCCACCTCCCAAAACCTTTGCATGGTCTTGGCCAAGGACGCAGATGCGACAACCGGTGGCTCCTCCGCGGTGCCATTATCAAACACAGGGCCCATCAGGGCAAAACCAAAGATAGTAGACACTGCCATCAGTGAAGACGAACCCAGAGCTTTCTGGGTACCCAACAAAATCCAACCCAATACGTCCGAGCCCAGGAGCAAGTCCACTGGGCCGGGGTGAAAGACAAAGGGGTCGGCCAAATCCAGACCCGAAACCAAAGACAACACACCCGGCGGTATGTCTGTCGAGGGGTGCCAACCCGCAATGGTATCCATTACCATAGCCGAAGTCGTGATCCTCATTGTGGAGGACTTCAGCGAAGAAAAAGTGACAAGTGTCTGGCCCGTCAGACACTTCACTTGTATGCCACCAACTCCAAGAAGTGGCACAGGCGAGTCTTCCACGACTAAACCTAACTGGTGTGCCACTCGAGTGGTAACCAAACTGCTTTGAGCCCCTGAGTCCAACAGAGCTCTCAAATTAATGGCTTCCCCCTACGACCCCATACGCGGACCACCGCGGTAGGGAGCAGAACCGTCCGCGGCTCTGTCCCAGCAAGGGAGCAAGCTAGTTACGGGCTCCCCACTCTCTCCAAACCAGGGGCGCGCCACTGACCCGGATAATATGGCGGGCGAGTGCACATCCCCATCTGAGGGGGGGCATAACCCGCGGCCCGGCCATACATATGGTACGGCGGGTGGTACTCCAGCCGTGGGTACTCGTGCAGCGGCGGAGAAAACCGCTGCGGCTGCATGTGGTGGGTAGTGGTAACCCGCGTGGAGGGGGGTGTCCCCACTCTCACGTCCGATCTAGGGCCCCCGCCCATGGGGGCCCTATCCGGGGCCTGGCCAGCTACATACTGGCCATGACCTTGGGGCGCGTGGTCCCGGTCCGCCAAGACCCGCGCAGGTACGCGACCCCCTCCCGAGGGGGGTGCGACGAGCGAAGCCGCGTCCTCCGTCCGGTGGTGGAGGGCTTCGCGCAGGAGCGCCCCCGCCCATAGGGGACCCCTGCCTCAACATCCGGGTGCCATCCCCGTTGCGGTTCATGCAAAGCATCGCGTGGTGCCGCCCACGGCATGCACTGCATGGTATGGCACTGGGACAGTCACGTGCATAGTGACCGCCCAAACAATAAAAGCAAAGTTCATGCCGCTTTGCCATGCGGCGCCGATCTTGTACTGGCAGTCCCTGCCAGTCCCTGCATTGCAGCAGGCTGTGGCCCATCCGACCACATTGCAGGCAGTCCGCGTCCCTCGCGACTGCTGCCGTGTGTGCAACCCGCGCACCAGCTCCACGCGGTGGCGGTTGCCGTCCCTGTTGGGGCCTCCTCGCCATGAGGGTTCCAAGGGCCTACGTTCAGGCGCTCTGGATGGCGCTGAGTCCGTCATGGTATTCTCAGCAGCCCGTGCCTCAAACTCCAAAAACTTCACCAAGTCAGTGAATGTTGGTAGGGTGGTGCTATCCCGCTCCGCATTTTCGCGCTCAAACCGCGAGCGGATGTCATTGGGCAATTTGCCCAATACAATGTGCACCAACAAAAAAGACCATTGGTCCACCGGCAGCCCCAGTGTGCGGAGCGCGTTACAGGCCACTGTAACGGGCGTGAGCAACTGCAGGCGCAACTGTGCCCTGTTGGCCACCTTGGGCAGGGCCATCAACTGTGCGGCGTGCGCATCCGCTAACAAACGTAAGTTTTGGTAGCGGGAGTTCAATAACTCCCAAGCCGTATCGTACTGGTCGTCCTCCACCCGGAGGTGCTGGATGAGCGACCGCGCTTCATCCTCAAGAGTGGAGAGGAGGTAGGCCATCTTCTGGGCCTTCGACAAATCCTGTCGTGCTACGACCAGGGACTCAAACATATTTTTATATGCTACCCACTCCTCCATCCTACCCCCAAAGTGGGACAGCTGAAGGGTGGGGAGCCGACCAGTAACCGCTGGTCCTTCCTGTCTAACAGGTGTGCGAGGGGCTGGTCCGCCAGCCTGTCTCGCCCTTATTGCGGTCACCGCCTCCGCGATATCATCGTGCAGACTCAGGATCTGGTCCATGTCCGCCATGTGACCTGCGTAGGCCTCCGGGGTAAGATCGGCTTCGGTAAAGCGCCGCCATGGCCGCTTCCGCGCTAATCAATCGTGAGTGGAGGTGATCCGCTCTTAGCAGTATGGCGCCCTCCCTGTCCTTCCGGGACAGGAGTCCTCCAACCGTCACAAACCATCTCAATTCGTTGGCGAGTGTCGCCCTAGCATTGGAGGCCTTCGCCATCGCGTCAAGTCACAAACAAAAAATAACAAAAGGTAAATAAAAAACAACAAAATCAAGCAACTACACGAAGAACCGCGGTAGGTATGAGAATGGCACAAACCCGGAACGCACGGTACAAACCGCAAACAAATACAAAAAAGGTTACAAATATTCTTATACAAACAAACTAAGAAAAAAATCTAATAATTTTTACAAACAATTAATTATTTTTTACAAACGAACAAATAGAGGGTAGATAAACTACGCTCTGCTACCAGAAAATGTGCAGAGCAACTACGCTCTGCTGCCAGAAAATGTGGCAGAGAGAATCCGGACAAACGAAGCGGCGGGAAGAATTCTGTACCGGAACTTTACCGGGAAAAAATCTACCGGTAAAATTAAGTACCGGGAAAAAATCTCCACGCGACACCACGCTTGTCCGACTAGAATCTAACTTAAGCTATACGCAGTCTGCTACCACCGTAGCTTATGAAGGGAGCTACAGGGCCCTATATGATAACCTAACCTATAAATTAAATACAATTGAACACTTACCAAATTAAATCTTCTTTCTCTTCGGATCCAAACTTGAGTGTCTTCGGGAAGGGGGAATTCCTAATCACCCTACCTAACCCTTGAGATCTCAATTCCCCAGGACAACTAAATAGATTTCTTCCCGTAGTTTCACTCGGGAACAGTCAGATGTGAACAGCCAGCCACGTTTCACCTCTCACAAGAAAAAGTCACAATAACAGAGTTTTTCACAAACACAAATTCAATAGTTATTTAACAAACAGGAGATTCACAATTATCACTCAAACTAAACAACAAGCAAAAGACGCGAGACCGCTCCGCGTATTAAAATCAAACCGATATCGCCCTGGACAATGCAATGGCGACGCCATTCACGCTAGCAGTGTGAAAACCCCGAACGCCCTCTGGCGGCAGCAATGCGAAACGCCTGCGTTTAGTTTTACCCAATATATTACAAACAATATATGTACCTATTTAGTCCACACTTTTAGATTATTTGGATGTCAAAAAGTGGGTGAATTTCATCGTCAATTTTGGATAAATTAGAAGGGCAAAGAACAAAATATTTCTACAGCATTGCAGTTATATTTATATATTTCAAGAATTGCATAATTAATTAATATTACATGCATAACGACTTGTTATTTACTGAGTAAATAATGTGCATGATTTGTTTAGGTGTTAACGTTCTACAATCTATTATTTATCAAGTACTTTATCTTAAGTTAAAGATCAAATGTAATCTAGTTGATTCCATTCTATTATATTGAATGTAGGTAAACAATATTTAATCTATGAATATTAAATTGGCTGACTGATTGGTGTATCCGTAGAGACAAAACCGGTATACGTAGAAACTTGAATTCTTTTTCAGATAGGTACTTTACACAAGACTTTGATCACGCAAAAAAATATCCTGATCAGTGTTTAAGTAAGTCCTAAGATAGGAATTTCAAGAATTACGCCCCTATGAGGATGAAAGGAATGGCAAAAGCTAGCAAGCACGAAACAGCGAGGTGGTACTGCGGCCAATCCAGTCGTGATGGTTTCTTTTAACTAGGAGTGGCGCCTTTTCCCAGAGATCTTTTTGCTATTGCTGTTGCTTGCTTGGATATTGCTGTTTTGCATCACATATCCTGCCCGTGCTACATGAGTTTCTATACCAATCTAAGTCATGAGTAATACGACATTATGGGGAGGAGGATCCAAAGTTTGGACTAATGTCTACCCTATGCCCTAGAGAGGCCATCAGAATTTTCTTTCTAAGCTTCTTAGAATCCATACTAATATTATAAATGCGAAAGTTTGGATGTGAGTTTGTGAGTTTGTGAGTTTGTGAATTTGTGAGTTTGTGAGGATGTTTGTTACTCAATCACGCAAAATCTACTGGACGGATTTCGATAAAATTTGGTACAGAGGTAGATAATGACCTGGAATAGCACATAGGCTACTTTTTATCCCGGGAAAAAGCACTGTTCCCGTGGGAAATTCACGCGGGCGAAGCCGCGGGCAAAAGCTAGTAATTAATATATTTAGTAATAATTATATTTATTTTCTATTCCAGTGCTGTGGCCCCTGCGTATGCCCGTGGTGCGGGGGAGTATGGTGCGCGCGCTGCTCGCGTCGCATGTCAAGATGTGCGTGGTGCAGAGGGTCCCTGCGTGCGCCTGCGACGCCGTGCCTCGCTCTACAGAGGCTGATCAACGATCTCAAGCTGCCTTGTCGGAATTACAGGTAAATATCACTTCTACGTATGTTCATGTCAAAGAGTGCGTGGTACAGGAATCGCCTCTTGAAAATTATCACGGGGTCTCGAGTTCGCCTCTTTTATTATTAGAAAAAAATAATATTTACGCAAGTAAGAAAAATAATCATTAGACTGAGCAAAGTCTCTCTTTCATCCGTCACAATTGCCGTAAATCTCACATAAAACAATTTTATGTATCGTAACACTTAATTTTGCGAGTTTTTTTTGTTTATCCAATAAATTTGGCCACCAAAGCTACATGAGCCATGGAGCTAAGGTAAATAAATCGTAAAAAAAAGAATGAGAGATCTTCCTAAAGTGGTTTTAAAGGTTATAGCTGGGTTTAAGTTTAGGGTATTTACTTTAAGGGTCTTCTTATGGTTTCATGTTAATGGTTTCGTCAAAGGTTGTGAGGAGATAAAACGAAGCTAAGACTTTAGTTAAATTTAGGTATTAAATTTGTAATAGAAGATATCATACATATTACCTCCATATTTATAGGGATATTCACAGTCGAAGACATGTAGAGATACCTGCATATTTTTTTGTATTTTATTTTTCCTTTTTGTATTATGAACTCATATCAAAGAAAGTAAAGTTAATTGATAAATACGAGCAACATTTTATGTTAAAATTTTTGAGTTTATTGAAAAGTAAAGACGTTATAATTGTTTGAATTTTTCAACGAAAGTTTATACAAATAAATTAAAAACACAATCCCCGAAAAAAATATACTTATTCAAGGAAAAAAAAGAACTAATTGCCCTCACAATTTATTAGCAAGCTTTCATCATAATGAACAAATACATTTTTTGTTTGACCATCATGCTCCTATCAAAACATCCTACGTTAAAGAGCAGAGTTACCCTTGGATTACGCAAACCGTTAGGGACATGATGCGACTAAGAGATGAAGCACACTCTAGGAGTCGCAGTACTAATTCTAATAAAGATAAAGAGTCGTACAAAGAACTTAAAAAAATAGTTAATGTGGCTATATACAATGAAAAAGCTGCCTTCTTTCGTCATAAAATAGACAGAAACTTAAAAGATTCGCGAGTGCTTTGGAAGAATATTAAACAACATGTTGATTTTAAAAAACAGCAATCTGACTTGCCTAATAATATTAATGATCCTGATGCTATCAACAAGCATTTCCTGGATGTTCCGGGAAATGTTTCCATAGATACATCACTTTTAATGAATTTTTGTTTTAATAGATTTTGTCGTGCTACTTTTAGTCTGCAACCAGTTGATGAAGAAACGGTATTTAATATTATAAAACAAATTACAACCAATGCTCAGGGCGCTGATGGTATTTCGTCAGATATGATTTTACTCACACTACCGCGTACACTTCCTGTCATTACGGCTTTAGTAAATAAGTCTATTGAGAGTGGTGAGTTTCCAGACCTATGGAAAAAAGCTATAGTTCGACCTTTGCCAAAATCAAGTAACCCTAAAGAATTTAAAGATCTCAGACCCATCAGTATTTTACCGTATCTATCTAAAATATTAGAAAAAGTTGTCTGCATGCAATTGGTTAAATATTTAATTGCCAACGATATACTGCCTTCCAAGCAGAGTGGGTTTCTGTGCTGGCAGAGGAACGGCCACGGCTCTCCTAAATGTAGTAGATGATATATTGGCTGGGAGGGATGTTGGTGAGGCTTCTATTCTCGTTTTGCTGGATTACTCGTGTGCTTTTGACACTATTAATCATACCTTACTACTTGCTAAACTCGTGTTTTATGGTTTTGATGGTGCTACTGTGAAATGGTTTAGTAGCTATCTAACTGGTCGATATCAAAAGGTTGAAGTTACTTACAGTGATGGCACTAAACGATTGTCTGAGGATCTCCCCGGTTGTCAGAGGCGTACCACAGGGGTCAATATTGGGGCCAATACTTTTCATATTGTATACGGCTGACTTACCAGATTTTATAAACAATAGTGAACATCATCTGTATGCGGACGATTTGCAGATTTATAAGAGTTTTAAGCCCGGCGACACTTGCTCTGCAGTCGAGAGAATCAATGAGGATTTGGAACGGGTGGCTGAGTGGTCGGATGCTAATGGGCTAGTCTTGAATCCAAAAAAAACAAGGTTTCTCGTTTTTGGTACAAGAACTCAAATATCAAATACTTTATCTCACACACCAAGTCTAAAATTGAAAGACACTCATATAGAACAAGTAACTGAAGCAAAAAATCTAGGTGTAACTATGGATAGTGATCTAAAGTTTGAAAAACATGTCCTTGAAGTCGTAAAAAATTGTTATTATAGGTTGAAAGTCTTGTACCAGATACGAGATTACTTAAATGTGGAGTCACGACTGTACTTATGTGAATCACTTGTTTTGTCGAAGCTTAATTATGCTGATGTAGTAATGGGAAACTGCTTATTGGTTCGCACTCAAAAACTTATTCAACGTGTACAAAATTCATGTGCTAGATTTTGCTTCCCGATTCCTCGTAGAGCACACATCACTCCTTATCTGAACAGGAACGACCTCATGAACATGAATTCTAGGCGTACACTTCACTTTGCTATACTTCTGTTCGGCGTAATTAAAAACAAAAGCCCGTCCTATTTGTACAATAAATTGGAGTTCGCTAATCGCGCAAGAGGACCAGATCGTCTTATTTGCCCCAGATGCAGGACTGCTGCCTTTCGAGGCAGCTTTAGATATGCTGCAACTAAGTGCTGGAACAACATCCCTCCGCCCATTAGGAAGTCGATTTCAGTTAAATCCTTTAAGTATAAACTTAAAGAGCAGATTTTACGAACTCAAAAGTCTCAATAATTGCAGCTGTATCTATTTATTGTACAAGCAAGTAATGATGTGTGCTATTATATATTTTTTATACCTATTGATTTTTTTTTTTTCTCAAAATTGTAATGAATTATTTTTCAATTGTAAATCTTTATTTCAATGTTTTATTATTTTCAATATTATTAATGTTATTATGGATGGTCATGTAATTTAATTTGTTATGTTTTTCTTAATTAGTGTAATTTTAATTTGTATTAGTTGTAAGTATAATTAGTCGGTTTCTGTGGAAGACCAGCGTTGTGGATTGTACCGCGGTCCACGACACATGCTGAACAGTGACCGTTTTGGATTTTTATAGCCAAATAAATGATTCTTTCTTTCTTTCTTTCTTTCATCATCATCAGGGGGTGCCATCTTCAAGATGAAGTTTGGAGGCCAGCATGCGGTATCTCTCCCGGTCATTAGCGGCCCGTTTTAGACTCCAAAACTTAAGTCCTGTCCAGGTCGTGATGTCGTCCATCCACTTCCTTCCTGTTCTAGCAAGCTTTAGAGTATTAAAAATAAGCTCTCTTTATTTAAATGGGCGCTTAAATTTTAACTATGAAGATTTTATCATGTTGCATTTTATTTGAATAAAAATGTTTGAGCATTTTTTATTAGCTAATAGGCAAGGCAGAGCAAATCCTTTTTCTGATTAGGTAATTACCACTCTCACGTTTTTATAACTTACGGAGGAAACAGTGTCAAATTAATTAAAAGCTCTTAGAAAAAAGTACATACATAAAATAAATAATCATAATCACGCCTTTTTTTCACTTGCTACGATCCTAACAGATATTTCTCACTTCTCCTACGCTCATACTCTTTTCACACAAGCTCGCCGGTTATGGATGTTCCTAATATCTCTCCTTTTTTAGAAGATCCGCAATCTGATAGCAGTGCGTTCGTTGACCGTGACCAAATTTTCCATTTACCTCTGCTTTATAAATTATTTCCGTTAGTCTCTTTTCATCCAAAGCCAATCAGTTATTACTTTTTCTTGAACGAAGCGTGTCGACTCAGCGGATCTTTGTGTGGATCACAACGCCACTGATACAGCATTATCTTTGGAATCATAAAGGTCTTCTAGCGTACAAGTAGTATAGGACATGTAATCACGATAATCGATGTGCCATAGTTTCTGTATTTTTACTAATTGCAATTCTCTTCTGTTCACAGACGAGGCTGCACAGAACTACTAACTGCCACAGTCAAGGTCCAAACACGAAGAAGACTGCAAATTCGACACCATGATGTGTCCCGTCACTGCCAACTGCTGCTCCCTACCCTTCGAGGAACTATCCGTCCATCTGCAGTCTACCCACAACATCATCGCCGTATACTCCCAAAAAATCAAAATTTTAATAGAAAACTTCCAAACAAAGTTGAAAAAGACAGCATGCTGTAGAACTAAATACAAGATTATCCTTCTCCATCAAAAAAGCGCCTTCATCATTAAAGTCTGCATCTATAATTATCACGTCAGAGTCGAAGTCATGAGGAGGAAACTAGGTTATGTTGCTGACGCTAAAAATGATAATAAAAAGAGCGAATACTGCGCTTTAGTAGAATTCCAAAGTAAAGCTTTATGTACCAAGTCTGCTATTCTCATAGAAAATGAGACTTACGGTAAGAAAGCTGAAGTACAATGGAATGATGTCGTAATGAAGTCAGATAATGATGAAGCAATAACTATACATGTCAATATTGGGAAAGCTGATGGAGATACACGGAAGGACTTACTGCTCCCAGAATCATAAAACATTGGTGATTTATAAATGGAAATGTGATCTTTATGAAGGCTGATTTCCAAAGACATTTACGTACAACGAGAAATATTCGCAAGAGAATAAGTTTAGTCAGTTGTACAGTTGTGAAATGTTACGAAAATGTAATGATTTTAGCCATTTCGTGGACTGGCATTGAGTTAGTGGCCAAACGTGACTGATGTAGCCTTAAGTTTAGTCTAAGTTAATTTTACATAATGACTTTTAATTGAATAAATCGTAGTATTTTTTATAATTTGCAGTTTCAATTAATTCTTCTTTCTTCAAATCTTATTTAACTTGCAAAGTATATGTATTTCAAATCATGAATGCTGCCTGCCGTAATGGGCACCGAATTTAGAATTCGATTTTTAATATAAAGTACTAGCTTTTGCCCGCAGCTTCGCCCGCGTGACTTTCTCGCGGGAACAGCGTGATTTTCTCGGGATGAAAGGTACCCTATGTCCTTCTCAGTACTTCTAACAATGTGTATGCAAACTTTCAGGAAGATTTGTTCAGTACATGAAGCGTGAAGAGGTAACAAACAAACTTACTTTCGCATTTATAATATTAGTTAGGATTTAATTAACGTAGTAGTATTTTTGTCTTTAGACAACCTAAAAAAAGTCAAATCTTACAAGTTAAATAATAACTATTCGCCACATGCTAAGTTAAAAGTCTATTATAGTATATAGATATGGATTAGAATTTAGAAATGCCTGTGAATTAGAACGGGAGTATCAAAGGAATAAATATAAAGTTTTGGACCCAAAAACTGAGAAGTTTTCTAGAAGGCCGACTCGATTTTTCAATCACTCAATAATTCTGCAGCTATTGACGTAATTAGGTAACTTTAGGGTTAAAATATTCAGGACCGGTAAAGGAATGAGTAAGTAAACTCAATGTCCTCAATCGGGTGAAATTGGAAGTTCCCTTACACGACTGCCCAGAAATGAGGATATTTTTAGTTAATGAAAATATTGTGTAGAATAGGCATATTTTTTTCGATTGACTTATTGCCAGTTTCTTTAACGCGAGGTAAGAATCCCCTACTTTGTGATATTTCATATAATAAATGCTAATAATACTTAAAAGAAATAAAAATTCCTTATTTGACAAACTACGTATGATACAAAAACGAATCATAAAAACCTACTATTCATGAAAAATAAGAACTATATAATATTTCTAAAGATGACGCACATAATATATATTTTTATCAAAAAAAGACCGCGGGAGTTGAACCCTAGTATAATAAATCAATGACATGAATTCCAATCAGTTGTTTTCAGAATCTGTTATTTATTTGATAAGCTCAGCTCGTCCAAAAATACGAATAAGTAATAATAAAGTTCCAAACTTTGAATTAATAAGGGGACTTGATTGAAGAAACAAGACTTTGACAAAATAAGCTCGTGACAAGAAAGTTCAAGTGGATTTGGAGAAATAAGTAATGTAACAATGTTTGTTACTTGTTCGATGTTAGTTGTAAGTAAAATTTTGGGTTGAATAAATCCTACTTACACGTGTTGTAAATACCCGTGTATACCCGTATTCTCTCTCAGCCAAAAGACGTCCACTGCTGGACAAAGGCCTCCCCTAAGGATTTCCACAACGACCAGTCCTGCGCTGCCCGCATCCATGCGCGTCCCGCTTCCTTCATCAGGTCGTCGGTCCACCGAGTGGGAGGCCTGCCAACACTACGTTATCCGGTTCGTGGTCGGTACTCGAAGACTTTTCTGCCCCAACGGCTATCTGTTCTACGAGCTACATAGCTCGCCCACTGCCACTTAAGTTTCGCGATTCTGCGGGCTATGTCGGTTACTTTAGTTCTCCTACGGATCTCCTCATTTCTGATTCAATCACGCAGGGAAACTCCGAGCATAGCGCGCTCCATCGTATACACGTATTACCCGTGTATAAATGGTGGACGATATCTTACATAGAGGCGGCGTTAAAACATAAAACAAACCAAAGTAATCAAAAACGGTTTATGCACATCATAGATATGATACTTTACGCCGAAAAAGACTTTTTCAAAACGAACGATTTTCAAATTCAGGTATTCTCATATGCAAAACCATAATGAAAATATCAATTGACCTAAAATAGCCTTGTAAAGCCTGGTTGGCTATGCAAACCGGACGATCCCGTTATATTGGTCCCTCGAGCCGGATGTCGCGGTAACAAGTTATAATGGTCTCCTCAGATATACATGAAGATGGGCAAAACTGTCCCTTTTCAAAAGGTCCAGTTTCAGACCAAAGGGTATATTCTTATAGATACATACAGCCTATAGTCCCTACCCTATCCTATTTAAAAAATAATAATTTTAGTCACATTTTTTATTAGAAACGAAGAGATCCAGATACATACATATATTATAGGCATAAAAATCATAGAGCTAGAAAAAAAAAATAATTTTACTTAGAGACACACACAGAGGAAGCAGGATGTCAGGTATGGGTTTGGCCTATGTTGGTGAAGGACAGGTAATATCTTCTGTGAAGCTCATTTTTGTCAAGTTTGACATTTTTGGTGTGTTTTGGTTCCATAGAATTTGTGAACAATCTGTGAAAAAAATGAATTTGGAGCACACTATTATGAACATTTTTGGGCTTCATTTGACAATTAAGTTTATATGTCTAATAAAGATTTTTTTTTTCTATATCTATGGTAAAAATAATATGCAGAGAACGGTTGAGGAGTTCCTTCGTCGGAAGCCATACCTGGATGTACCATCAGATTATACTGATCAGTATAATGCATTATAATCAGAACTGAAGTATATTCAGTAGAATAAGCGGAAGTAATTCTAATTTATTTTGCAAGCCCACAATTTGACCCTCCTTTTTAAAGAGGGGGGGGGCTAAAAGCAGACGTTTTGAAAAAAAAACAGTTTTGGTCGGACCGTTTCTCATCTTAGGACATGGAGAGGGAACACCTGCTTCACAAATAAGGGATGATAATGACTTGTCTAAAGAAATGAGTAGACGGCTTTACTTTTAATAGCTTTAATTTTAAAGTATTTTAAGTTTAAGTAATTTCATATGGATGCAGAAGTGAACGTTTCTTTCTTCTTTACACTTGTAATTGAGTTTGTGTGGGATATTATAATTTGGATAAGAAAAAATCTTCTGGTATTAGATTATTTGATACTAGCTTATTTGATCGCCCGCGTGAATTCCCCACGGGAACAGTGCTGTTTCCCGGGATGAAAGGTATCCTACGTCCTTCTCCGTACTTCTAACTTTGTGTATGTAAATTTTCAGGAAGATTGGTTCAGTAAATGAAACGTGAAGAAGTAACAAACAAACAAACTCACTTTCGCATTTATAATATTAGTTAGAATTGATAAGTAAATGCTAATATAGACTCCATAGTGTTCCCAATAAATGTCCAAAGAAACGGAGTACCGGAAAGCAGCTATAAATAAGTACTTGATTGGTCCAAAAAATCATTGTTGCGTCACTTTACATACTTTTTTTCAGCATTATTTTACTCCTGAAACTTTCGCCCGAAAAAAAGTTTTGCACTTGTAAATAATTTTCCTTCTGGGCAATAAAAATAAGAATAAATACATTCTATTTTCGTTCACAAGATTAGTCAACTAATTTGGAGCAGGCCTTACACTAAATGCGACTGACAGCCCCAATACAGCATCTGTGCCGAATTAACGCTCGTCTGTTTTTCATGCCGCACACGAGCCTTCGGCATGGTTCCATTGTCATTCCAGAACAACACGATATCACAGGGAGGGCACTTCATAGAAACGGGGCGTCATATATACCTACTACTACTACAAATGAAACTGTACATCCGTGAACACGTCAATGTGTGCGTTTTCATAGTCATAGCGTCCCAATCCGCAAACCAACGGGGAGAAGTGCGGGGTACGCAGGGGTACGCCATATTGCGGGAGGGGCAAGTACTACGTACAGAAAGGAAGCTCCCTTTCTGTACGTAGTTCTTATATTATTTCCGTGACGATATTTTAATTGTAATATGAAAGAAAATATGTTCTTATAATTGAGTACACCGCACCGTGGAGGCTGATCTGCGTGAGCTAGTAGCCGTCAACTGACGAGCCATGACGCAGAATAGAAGACGATGGTGCTCTTTCGTAGCGGAGGCCAAGATCTTTGAGGTCTCTGAGCCAGATTGAAACAAAAAAAATTGAGAAACGAGAGAAAAAAATAGATTTCTAAAAAAATTTTTTATTAAATTAATTAAGTTGATTCATCTTTTAGTTTACAACTATGAGTAGGTACCTAAGTGCATAAGTAATTTAAATAATTTCATTTACTGTTTGCTTCTGCCAAAAAATTTTATGTACTTACGCTTTGAATTTTTTACACACTGTATGTAATGAACTCAAGCATGAATTAGATACATTACATCATTACAAATGGCTAACTAGATTTTCTTTGATTAGTATGTAATATAGGTAACGTATCTTACAGACAGACAGCCCACTATGCAGAGACTGAAGAAACTGCAAGCCACCTCCTTCCGGAGTTCCTGGGGAATCCAGGGACCATGAGCGAAGCCTGCCATACACCATCGACGGTTCTTCGCTTCCTAAAGGAGCTGGGCTGGTTCGCGTGAAGTTCCGGCTCATTTTCCTCACGCAAAAAGGGCCCAAACTGGAGGCCTAATTGCGGAAAACTGTCCTCGAGGGAAGTAAGTAGGTAACGTATCGTATATACATAACAACATTATAGTAGCAGGCCCCGGACTCTGCAGCTGCAACCGGGAATACGCTGGGATAATAATTATAACGTATCGTCCTACAATGGAAACAGGCACAAACTTATCGAGATTCACAAAGAGAGCACATCCCATTATATTTGTCTTTCCCATAATTATATCTTGACGGCAATTATTATGTTTGAAGACAAGGATCTTCTTTTAAGAACTTATTTATGAAATGGACGAGGCATGTTTTTATCTCATTGTTTTGAATTTGATGAATAAAAAGACGCATAAGATTACCACAAAATACAAGAGAGCAAGCGAATATTTTAATTATAATATTCGTTAATAGGTAAATCATCAGAGTTCAGTTTTCCTCACGAAGTTTTTCTTTCCACAAGTGCCGGTCTAAATAAACTACCATTCTAGTAGTAATAGTAGTAAGATTGACATAGGTACAAACTTATGAAGCATAAAACGAATTCGAACCTTAGAAATTTCGACCACATCACTAGAAGAAGATCATTATTGCGTTATAAAACTTAAATCGTCATAATAACAAATACTCATAATTTATTGTTCTATATCGCAGTACAATTGTAATACGATATTCAATTTAATTACGAAATGTAACGCAAACATGATATCTGGGAAATTAATATGATTTAACGCTGGCAACCCCGAAGCTACAATGTATCAGAGAAGGAAAACGTCAGAGGCAACTCCCTAGAGACGCAACGAATTTCGATCATGTGAGAAATTTAGGCACGCACATTAAATATTACAAAGTGCTGTAATGCTGCTTTGGCTTTGTCATGATAAATATTCTTCTTTACCGGTATCTATTTTTCTTCCTGTTACGTTGTCTCACATATAGATTAGGGTTATTGTACTCATACGAATTATAGTATCAGATTCTAGTTAGTTGTATCTGCTGCGGCACTAGCCTTCCTTAAGGATGGAGAAATAGATTTTTTTTTACATATACTTATTCATGTAGCAGTTCACATGTGTTGCATCGCTCACGAGCTTGCATCGCTCGCCATTGATCAAGGCAAAGCATTGAGCTTTGCCTTGATCAATCCTCCTGAGCTTTGCATTGCCAACAGGGAGCCCCTTGCACTTTGGCCGAAAGGAGTGGCGTCAAGCCCTCGCCTCAAACCGTCCCGCTGTAATAGTAAATTCTTTTTAGAGAAAACTATGTTCGTCCTGTTCAAAAATTAAAATTAAATAAAAAGCATTTTATACAGCTTACGTAAGCATTCCAGTAAAGACGCTTCTTTCTGTTTCGCAAATACCATCCACTTCAGTGGAGGCTGAGTCTTTACCTTGTATGACGTTGCTGAAACTGGAAGTCTTAGCACACTTTCTACAGGAAATAAAAATCATGTGGTATTTCTCCCGTAACAGTGGAGCACTTACTTTCTTGCCCCTTTACACTAACCCAACACCTGTACACGGGACAATTAAATATTGGCCAACAACGAGGCTGTGCGTGGTTTGGTTGTGGCACAACATTGGTCACAAAAACTTTAGTATTTTTTTCAGTTTAACCAAAATAATTAGCCCATTTTGAAGAGAATCTACACGCAAAGAAGAAGAAGGGAATAAAAACTATAAAAATAAAGAAGGCTAAAAACTACTTACCTCAGCAGCAATATAAGCTGGTATCACCGATAACAGCAGTCTCTCTTGTTGCTCCTTCTCGCACTCCAGCTTGACTCTCTGCTCCAGGCAGGTCCTGGTGCCAGCGAAGGTGTTCCGATGCGCTCGTTCTGTTAGCACCCGGTAGTAGAGGCCGATGCCGTTTGATGATAGCAGGAGAAGAATCTCGCAGACCAGCTGGGAATAAAACAAAATTTGTTATTTTACTAGCTACAGCTGGAGATTCGTTGTCGTGTGTTTCCCGTGTATTAACCGTATTACATTCTTATATGACATCCTTCTCAATATTGGCTTGTCTTATTTATTTGGACATGGTGATAAGCTAAGAATACCTGACGCGCCGGAGTGATAACCGGATGAGAACAGATCAAAACTGTAATAATATACTACTTAAACATATAGACTAAAAGAAAGAAGCAGCTTGACAAGGGCTATATTTGTTCTTCTGTGAAGTTATAATAATATATCGATGGCTTGAGTGAAAACCTCGGATGTGTGTTCTTTGGCCAAACAAACATACGAGGTTTTCACTCTAAGCCATTGATATGTACCTATATTTTTAGATTTTCTCAGTAAAGACGTTCAAATCATTGTTACAGTACCTAATTGGATAAATGCTCATTATCAATATTAAAGTTTATATATGTTACCTCTCGAGATAAATCCAAAATTATGATTTATATTTAGAAGCACGAGCCCTAGTTCATTAAAAGTAAGTACGTATACATCATTATAAGAAAAATTGGACAAACTTATTGAAAAATATTAAAGGACTTTCCAGTTTATTAGATCCAAATCACACACACTTTTCGACAAAATTGAATTTTTTCTTAATCCTCGATGTACGGTGCCATGATAAGCAGCTAATATAAAAACACTGTAAATTAATTATTATGTCATAAACAACGTACAAACGTATCAACGTAGGAAATGAAAACAATTCTGGTTTATTTTTCAAAATAATCCCACTCAATTACGGGCCGGAAATTATTTTTTCCGACGAGCCGTTCCAATAGAATTACATACTTAGAGTGGAAACTTATTTTAAGAGCACCTTTTGTAAAATCACCAATGTATATCTATAAATTTATACAGCTAAAACTTTTCGAGGCATATTAATCTTATCCCATCACGATACCCGACCAGATACCATGTGTTAGTATATACTTCCAAGTTCAATGAATTTAATAAGTTAAGGCTAAGCAGCTTCAAGGTATTACATGGAATTTGTTAAGTTGTAACAAGTGACTCTATTTTTTGCTGATGATTTCATTTTATTTTTACACTAGCTGTTGCTGTTGTTCCAAACTGTAGTTTAGCAGAAAATGCTCATCAGGTTGAACGATTTTCAGTAAGGCGCCATTTCCATAAATCTTATAGCGTAGCTGAACTTTTGGAGTTCTTCATCAAATGTTCGAGATCGTCAATTTTTATACGTCAGCAGAAAATGCTCATCAGGTTGAACGACTTTTGCTAAGGAGCCATTTCCATATATGTTATAGTGTAGCTGGTCTCTTGGAGTTCTTCATCAGATGTTTCTGATCTTCGATTTTTATACGTCAACAAAAAATGCTCGTCAGATTGATAAACTTTTGCAAAGGTACCATTTCCATATTTCTTATAGTTTAGCTGTTCTGTTATGGTTCTTCATCAGGTGTTCCAGTTTTCAAAATCAATTATAGCCTATATGTTGCCCAGACTTAATAGCTATGCAACAAAAAAAGTTTCATTCAAATCCGTCCAGTAGTTTTTGCGTGAAACGCGTACATACATACAGACAGACAGACAGACAAGAAATTCCAAAAATTTTTTTTTGCTTTCTATTATTCTTTTTAAGTGTCCCTCTATCCATTTCAGTCAAAAATACAAAATGTACAGACAAAATATTTTTACTGTTTTATTATATGCTATATTTGTTTGGTTACAGAGCTACCTACAACGTTCCAAGACCTTATCTTAAAGTTTAAAAATTAACGAAATTAATTTATTTTAAGACTAGGGGCTTGCTAGCTTTACAAAGAGCATCTGCAGCAAAGTTTTAAGAGTTGGTTTTGAGAAAAGTGATTGGTGCTTTTAAAAGAGGTGCTGTTAAAAACGGTGGCTGTAGATACTTATGTCAAATGTCGTATTTTAAATAATACAAGGGTACTGTGGTGCCGCGTAGGGGTTATCAATCCCCTTGTTATTATACATGCCAAAGAAAGGAATCACTTTATTAATGTAATTATTTTTTTACAGGCGGAGCAGAGGGATTTAATATCATTAGCAGAGTTGGAAAAGCGCCTCACGACATTACATTTACATTTATTGATGAGGGTTGAACTCTTTTTTTTCAACTTATTTTTATTTTTAATTAAACCGGACTTTATTGGACATTCATTTTTAAAAACTAATGTTTGAATAGTGATTTTTTTGTAATGACAAAAATTTATTTTGAAATAAATTATTATTCTACATTTCACAGAACAATTGAAACAAACATGGCAATTTAATTACTAATAATGACAAAAAATTATTTTGAAATGTTACAAATACAAATATAAGTCACACTGTAGGTACTAATTGTTTTGTTACCTATGCCAATATTGTAAGATTCATACTGTTGAATAATTAAAAAGAAAGTACTTTAAATTGAGTCTATTGAAAACTTTAATAAAAGCTTCGAGCATCAATTGCAGTCCTATCCTAGGAAAGTTGCAATGGCTGGAAGCGCCTTACAAACTTGAATAGCAGAATGACAATTAGCACATTGCTTATCTCAAAATGTCAGGCGTTCGTGAACTATGCGTTGTTTGTTCCATTAGAAATTCCGTGGAAATGCAAGGGTAAAGAATTGTAGACATTTTATTATTGGTTCTCGGAGAAAAGTAAGTGCTTGACAGTGATGGATATCACCTGACGTATATTATATTTCTAAGGAATGATACACATGGGAATAATAGCTGTCTACCCTGTGATCGTCCCCGACATTACACTTTATATTAGTTGTAAAGATTTTCACAATTCACATGTTTTGAAGCTACACAAATATATTAATATTCTTTAGATTCTTATTAGAGCTTTCATTAAAAAAGGTTATTCGTAGGTACAAAAAATTGCCCAATTAGTTGTTTTTTTTAACAAATATTTTTTTATCCCAAAATCTTGGGACTTGAACTGTATATCTTAAAGCCCTTTTGCCCTTCACAAATAATGCTTAAACTATTTAGCCGTAATTAAATACTTACCAACTTTATAGATTGACCCGCTATTACCGGCCCACATTTTATCCACTGACAACAGCAAATTGTTTTACACCCTGTCCTATTTTTAGTAAATTAATATTATATTTAAGGTAAACTTAACTACTTGACAATGATAAAACTTACATAATTTCAGTGCTATAATCCTTATTTACCTTACTTCTTCATCATATTATAAACTATGCTGCTGAGAGCATCATGACATCTATACACTTGTTGGTGTTCTTATGTGGAATTGAATGTAATATTTACTTACCTATCGCTACATGTTAATGAATTTACGTGTATTTTTTTAGATTTTTTTTTAGATTTCAATTATTTATGAATTCACAGCGTTACAGAGGTAACTTATATACTAAGAATTACATTTCAAGTAAGTCCAATAGCGAATTCACTGGTAAATCAATATATAGCGATTCCAAATTAAACAAGTCGTACGTCCTAACTGAAAAATATACGCGTGTATTTTATATTTGTTATACGTTCAATAATGGATCAATAATTTTCAGGCCACATCCTAAATAAAATCTAAACAATGCCTTATTATTTGCACACTTGCAGAATCTTTGTTAGGCATGTCTGAGATAACGTTTGAGATTGGGGTCTGATATTAAATTTAGAGGGTGAAATTAATTAACAACACACGGGCTAGGACACCCTTGTTCCTAACCGTTTACTGCGGTTTTTGTGGCAAGTCGAGGGTTGGTCTTGTGAATTGTTTTGTTTGTGTTTAAAACTTGACCTTTTTAGGTCAATAGTTACTTAGATGATGGTTTACAACAGTCTTATCTATTATGTAAACTTTAGCCCCAAAAATTAACTAAACCGACTTAAAGTTTCGCCTTGAACTATTAAATGTAAATACTTGTATAAAGCGCATACCTAAATTTTAAATTTTATCTTTGCTGATGTTTTGCCAATAGTTTTAAGCCAATAGTTAGCCCTTTGCCATGGTGGGTGATGGTTAAACTATATGTACTATTTTTATTATCACATATATCGATCTTTCTTGTTAAGTTTGACTTAAGTTTCACTGTCTGCTGATTTTCTTGGTTGTCGAAAAGAAATAACACTGGCGATTTTGCTTTGCTCTGTTAAATTTGAATAATTGATAAGTAATATTTTTGTACTAAGTATACTTGCTGTTGCTTGCGACTTCGTCTAAGCGTCGAATAAAGTTGAAACCCGTGTCAGTTTATTGGGAAAGTGAATTGCATCCAATTTATTTCGTAGTTTTTGTGTGATACTCATACAAACATACAGAAAGACATGATGACAAGACCATTTACAGTTATATTATAGGTATGTAAAGATAACTGTCACTGTTACCACGGTAAAGATATTTCATCTTTTATCGTGCTGTAATTGTTTCCAAAAATAAGAGCGAGAAAATCAAAATCGAGATTTGGCGCGGCTAAGACGAACGAATGAAATTATAATTTTCGTGCTTTAGAAATTTCTACGGCGACAATTTCCCATCCCTTCAGGCAAATTGGAATTTCCCCTTAATGATAGAAATATAATGACATCTTGGAATGATTTGCAGCGTTAAAAAAAGTATTTTGTCATTTGTTTATAAAGGCTGTTTGGATTAATCGTACCTATATTTAATGAAAACTTTTAAAACGATTTAATCAAGAACAAGTCCACTTAGATCTTCCCACTACCCACTGCTGGGTATAAGCCTCCAATGGATCCCTCACCTAATTATTACTCTTACTTACTACGCTGGCCCTGTGACCACAAAGTGGATTTTGGCCTCCGAAACGAAAGAGCGTCATAGTCTTCTATTCTGCGCGGTGGCTCACCAGTTGCCCGCTCCCAGCTCAAGCAGATCAGCCTCCACAGTGTCTCTCCAGCGATATCTAGGGCGCCCGACTGGGCGCCTACCTGACACGTTTCCCAGGTAGGCTGATTTAACGCCACGATGCTCAATCCTTCCTCCACCTAATTATGAATCCCCTGGATTATACTTTTAAAGTAACATACCCGCTGATAAAACTCGTTCTGGTTACCGGACGGCCGCAGAGAACGAGGTAGACCTTAAAGGAGATGGCAGGTCGACATAGACAACTTCTTACCTGATTGGCCACAATAGAGAATGACGAGTGGAAGAAAAAGGGGGAATCCTTTGCCCAGCTGTGGGATACAACACCTACAGACTATTAAAAAAATCCTAACTAATATTATAAATGCGAAAGTAAGTTTGTTTGTTTAATACCTCTTCACGCTTTATCTACTGAACCAATCTTTCTGAAATTTCGCATACATGTAGTTAGAAGTACTGAGAACGACATAGCGTACCTTTCATCCCGGGAAACAGCACTGTTCCCGTAGGAAATTCACGTGGGCGAAGCAGCGGGCAAATGCTAGTTAAAAATAAAGAACCTGCTGATAAAACTGCCCCTCTTCTCTTTCAGGGCGCAGTCCTAGAGCCAGGCCTGCGTATGCGACGGTCAGAGTGGCTGACATGCCCAATGCTATCGTGCGGGCTATTGGCATCATTGTGTGCACCATCTGGGAACAAAAAGAAAATATATTTTTATACGTATAGATACTAACTAGCTGGCGCCCGCGGCTTCGCTCGAGTTAATCCTTTCTTAGCGGATGCCTACGTCATAACATCTACTTGCATTCCACATTTCAGCCCGATCCGTCCAGTGGTTTGGGCTTTGTGTTGATAGATCACTATGTCAGTCAGTCAGTCAGCTTTGAATTATATATATATATATATATATCGATTTCACGAACTCGACCTTGGTCAAAATATATATTGGCTTTGCCATTTGTATCTTTCACCATACGCGACGTGACGCTAGCGAAACAGCAAAGTCTCAAAGTTTTTGACCGAGATGTAGAGATTGTGAAGTCAGGGCTTGTAGAGTTAGGGCGTATAAAGCTACAAGCTTGGCTCATAGAGATCTGAAATACATTTTTAACAATAGGGTATTTGACAATGTTTTTTATATTTTATTTTTAGAAAGATCATGTAAAAGTATAATAACAAACTGTTTTTATTTTTTTTAAATTTCGAGCTAATTATTAAGTTATATCAAATTAAAAGTACCAAAAATCCGATGCCCCGAAAAAATCCGATCACTTCTTGTCAGTTCACGAAATAAACCCGAGCTCCACACCCGCGCAGGCCCAGCGAGCCAGCGGGAGAGAGGCGCACCGAGTAGGGACAACACGTGTGACGTCACCTGGCTACTCAGAAGTGTTCGGTAACTGGTCGGCGTATTCCGTTACTATGAATTTTCAATTCAAGATAACTAGAGTAATTAAATCGAAAATAAAAAAAATAAAAACAGTTTGTTATAAAACTTGTATATGATCTTTCCATTTATCAATACTTCCATACTAATATTATAAATGCGAAAGTTTGGATGTGAGTTTGTGAGTTTGTGAGGATGTTTGTTACTCAATCACGCAAAATCATCTGGACGGATTTCGATGAAATTTGGTACAGAGGTAGATAATGACCTGGAATAGCACACAGGCTACTTTTTATCCCGGAAAAAATGGTTCCCGTGGGCATGGGATACCAATTATAGTAACGCCATCTATTATTTGAAAAAATAGACGTCATGTCAAAATGACGTTACGTCAAAGTGACGTTACGACAGCCTCCCCACTACTTCCATATAAAACGGGTCGTTGCACCGGCCGGCAGTATGCCCGGATACGTCGAGGTGTGCGGACCGCTGCTGAGTGCACGAACTAATGGCACTCTGCTCAAACTTCTATATATTATGTGTGTGAAGGAACATCAATGAGTTTGTTGTGATGTACATTGCGTGCGGAGGCGGGGCGCGCAACATAGCCGTATGAGGTACACTACATTTTTTCCATTACATCTAATTTGTCATTAGATGGCGCTTTAATTAAATACTTGCCTTTAGTTCTCACGGCCTGCCACGAGATGGCACTTTACCGCGGACAAGTTCTTTCAATATTTTTTTGCGAAGAATGTTCTTTTGAGTAATATTTTTATAAATGTTTATGTATACCATATAGTGTAGTGAAAACAGAAGCGCCACAGAATAGTAAGTAAAGGTACTAACGTACATATCGGTCGCACTCACCGCCCCGCAATCATTTTCAAATACCGCACCCCACCCCGCCCAGTACCCTTTGCTGTAGACATCACTAACTGACACGGTTTAGGCGCGATTGGTCCAAAGTTCCAAAAAATGTCAATTCGCGGTTGGTCCAATTGGCGGTTGGTTCAATTTGCAGTGGGTACAATTCGCGGTTTGTCTAAAAATAGACAATGTTTTCGAAATTGTAAATTTTTTTGAGTGTTAATTGTTGTATATTAAGAAGCTAAGATCGTATAGTAGTAATTAGGTTTAGGTTTTTTTTTAGACCGCCCGGAAAGACTTTGAGGGCGGAAACGAAGGATTGATACGTTCAGGTTATTTTTTTATTACTGCCCGGAAAGACTTGAAAGCAGAACAGAAGTTAGGTTCAGGTTACTCTTTATGACCACCCGGAAAGACTTTGAGGGAGGAAAAGAAGTTAGGTTCAGGTTATTTTTTTTTATTACCGCCCGGAAAGACTTGGAGGCAAGAAAATAAGATTAGGTTAAGGTTACATTTTATAACCTGTTGGCACGTTTTTTTATTATTTTTATATCTTTATCAATATATCTATCTATACGCTGTACGGTAACAATGAAATAGTAGCGCCATTTTGAAGTTAAATATCACGACACACGCACGCAAGCAGCCTTACCACTAAATTTCATGCATACATATATATGCGGGTGTATAAACGGTATTTGCCTATGAATTTTTAATTTTTGCCTATGTTGCCATTTTACCTATTTTCAACTCGCTCCATCGTGAATAAAAAGTGCTAACTCGCGCTCAAGCAACAGTTTCACAGGGGCGGGCGGGATAATGATTAATCCTTTTTTGCCGCGGGCGAAGCCGCGGGTAACAGTAGTTCAAAAATATGTTGAAAAATTTACACCTTGTCAAATACCCTATTCGAACCATATGGTCTCCATTTTTACATTAAAATATTTTGCTGGGATTTTATTAAATACAATAAATTCCTACAATTACACACAAATAAGTAAGGTCAAACAGACAATGTATTGTCGATGTATTGGTTATTTTAATACTTTGAACGTATTTAATCAGATGATCGTGATCTGGACGCAGTTCGCCATGACTAAAACATGTCAGGGTTTGTCACAAGATCTGTATTGAGGTACGGCCAGCACATAAATTTTATTGCTAAATGCCTCTATTATCACGGTATAGAGATCTATGCAGGGTGGCTTCAAATGCATTTGACTGTACAGTGCAACAAGGTTCAAAGAGGTGGTAGGAAAGCGAACTAATGTCTAAAGGTATTAAAATGTCTTATTTTAACGCAGGTGGCGCCCTCACTAACATGCCAAATAGTCCTTGTCTCACTATACAAACATAGTGCATAATCTAAGTCAGAATATCCACTCAATTAACGTGTGATTACATTGTGAAGGAAATGATCCGGATTTTGACCATATAGATGATCGATCGGTTCGTAATGTATCACTAATAAAATCCGTAAGCGAGCGAGTTAAATTATACTTAATATTCAATGTTGAAATGGTTTATCCGATTTAGTAAGTTATAAATAACTTTATCTACTTAAAGACAAAACAGTCACTTTAATGAATCGGTATATTTTATGATTGGATTTTTTATTAGCTATATATTTAAAACTAGCTTTTGCCAGCAGCTTCGTCGGAACATTCCCACGGGAACGGTGCTTTTTTCCCGGGATGAGAAGGTACCCTATGTCCTTCTCGGTACTTCTAACTATGTGTATACCTACACCGAAATTTCAGGGAGATTGGTTCAAGAGATAAAGCGTGAAAAGGTAACAAACAAACAAATAAATGAACAAACTTACTTTCGCATTTATAATATTAGTTAGGATAGGATTAAACCTCATTCAATCATAAAGTAAATTTTTAAATATTTAGGAAATAAGAAAAGTTGTCTGATTCATCGAAGTAGCCGTTTTACCCACAGGTAACGAAATTCGTTAACATTATTATTTTTACACAGCACGTAATTTTTCCAATGAAATTAAAACATTGTTTTAAATTATTGCTACACAGCACATACCTACTTTCATGTTCAAATTAAATTAAAACATTGTTTTAAATTACACCCTAGAGTGTGCACAGCAAACACGGAGAATTTCAACAGAAAAGATGGAAATTAGTGCAGCTCTATTCCACTGTTGTTTTGTTTTTTTTTTCTTTGTTTCACGAGCACATTATTACTAAGTTCATTAAGCATTAAACTTTGGTTAGTTTCTTGGTTAGCTTATAGGATGTAAATTGGAGGCGTACATCGGACAGAGCCGCGTGTAACAGCTCCATATTCTATTGGAAGAGTCGTTAAAAAAAAAAAATTTATATTTCTTCTTCTTCTTCGTATGCTTTTGACAGAGCAGAAGTCGTGGACAGAGCAGTCGTGGACCACCACTGCTCTGCTTGCATGATTTTATGCTAGCTTGGAGACGCGCTGCACTGTGGTTCTCCATTTCTCCCGAACTGATGCCTGGCGGGCGTTTTCATTAAGAGATAATAATAATAGACAATTTAAAAAATATATTTATAGTCATACAAATAAAAAAAAATTTAAAACGCTTGCCCTTACTATTAAAACAACGCTAACCCTACTCGCACACATTATAAATAAATAGTCCAAAAGAGCTAATAGTTGGAAATTCAATTCCCGAACGAGTGGTCTTTTTCTCTCGTCGCTTCGACAAATTGCATAGTGGCGAAGGTGGCGCCACTCCAGCACGTGTAGATCCGAATCGAAGCTTGTAATTGGATTTGGTTTTTTGTTTGTATTGCTTTGGTTTACTGGGAAAAATTGAAGTTTGATGAAAATGAAAACTATGAAAAAGCAATTTCGAGGAACTATATTTATAGGCGCAATATCTAGTGATTGTTTATTTATATTTGAAAACGTTTATGAAAGAGTTTCATTTACGAATAAGCTTTCGAGTTTTCCTAATATTGTTAGAAACAAAATTGTTATAGATATTCTTTGTGTCGTCACATTTTGAGAATATTATTGTGTCGTGTAATTCACGCAACTAAATCTTAATATTTTGTATATTAAAAAAGAGTATTTATATATCATCTAAACTACTCAATATGCCTTAACTGACAATGTCCCAAAAAATATTCAAAAGCAAAAAAAATGCTACGGGCTCCTGCTTTGTTTCCGTACACTTAATGATGCCTATGCTGGTTGTCAAAGTTAAGATGATTGTCGAACAGACACGTAGATGCTTAAGAAAACGACGTATGATGAATCTGCCGAGTGCGTTTTATTACACTCAATGTAGAACTAGCTGCCATTGTTGATGTTCTAAAGTAGGTTGCACGTGGTGCAGTATAAGATTAAATTATTGAATATGAAAAAATGTAAAATTTATCTAATAAATGTTCTTCTTAGTCTGAACTTAAGAACGACAATCGTACACTAGTAAACAAGGTACAAAGAAAATAGATTCCTAAAAGTATTCAGCACCAATCTATATTTATAGTCAGGAGCTCGCTGGGAATTGGATTGACGAGTGAGTGGTCTTTTTCTTTCGTCACTTCGGTTCGGCAAATTGCGTGGCGATTGGTGGCCTCCTAGCTCTTGTAAACATGGATCGTTATATCACACTCATGTGTTTTGTTAACTAGAGTATATGTTATTTATAAAAGGCAAGTTATGTTCTTTAGCGAGTTTTTATACAATTTATCCAAAGCCAAAATCTGACTGATGCTATGATTTTATTTATTTTTTGGATATCTCTTGGACCTCTTTGCCGCGGTAACAGGTGCAAATTCGCAATAAATTGGTAGGTTGTACTAATAAGACAACGTTTAGCCAATAACAGTAAAACCTCATTTTCATGCGAAGCCATACATCGACCGAGCGAGCGCAGCAGAGCAGAAGCGTCTCAGTTTCCACTAGCCGAAAATTCTTTTGTCTGTCCGGATGTTATCGCCTACAGGTCGCATTTCTGAACCGATTCTCATGAAATTTTGTAAGCAGGTTCGGTAATTTTATAGAATTTTTTAGTCGAGCCAGTTTTCCGAAATTTTAAAAAAATGGCCGATATATATAAAAAAAACCTCATATCTCAGCTATTTAAAAAATAATTCAAAAATGTCATTAGACATTTTTGTTATTCTTATTAAGACGCATTTTTTTTGTTTGAACAACATAGTAAAATTCAATAAAACCGCTATAAATCCATATGTTATAAATTCTTATACGATAGTTTACAAAAAAATCAATAATAGATGGCGCAGCAAAGCTTTTAATACTCGCAAAAATCGCTAATACGTTTACAAGAGTGACTTGATTTATTTATTAAATAAATAAAATTAAATGGTTCTTAAAAATCATATGGCTTTTTTTTGTCTTGCTTGGCTTTGAATTGTGTGTCATTTATTTGGCTAACGGTATTGAATTGTGAATTTGCTTTTGCATGGTACAGGAATTATCTTGAACTTACTTGAAATAAATCTGATATCAAAAAACTTCATTGTATGATTAGAACTCCTATTATAAAAAAAAGTAATATATATATTACCTACATACCTACTAATCATCACGAGAGATTCGATTTCAAAATTGAACTTTCTTTTTTTGAACTTTAATTTTGTTGCGCAAATAACATATACTATACATATAACCAATAGGTAGAGAAACAAAACCATCGCATTTCTGACGACTGACACGACCTCCGTGGCCTAATGAGTTCGATCCCCGGTCGGGTCAAGATGGAAAATAATCTTTTTCAAATTGACGCGTGGGTTTTTTGGATATTTATCTATATGTATTTGTTATAAAATATAGTATTGTTAAATTAGCATCCCGTAAAGTCTTGGAACTTACGTTAGGGGCTAACGCTTTCAATCTGTGTGATTTGTCCGTCTATATTTATTATTATTATTTTATTATTTACATTATTTGAGGCAAAAAAAGCAGGCTTTTTAGTGGTATTGACCAAACACAAGAACATGTTTGGGCTTATGGGTAAAATATGAGAACTTTTGACTTTCTTTCCAGCATTGGTAGGTTGGTTTCAAAACTCTTTTTAGCCAGGGACACGGTAAAATATCCGTTATTTCGTGGAAGGGCTCGCGAGGTCTACTGTTCTGACAGAACCACTAGTATTATATGTAGAGTTAAAAGGTTCGGCTCCACACGAGATCTGATTTAATGTAATTAAGTGATGATATAATTCTGTCTACTTGATTTACTGATGTCGTATTTCTAAGGCGTAAACGTCTTGAAACGCGATATTCAGCACCAACAAAATATAATAATAGAAATAATATCCTACATCTCCCAGTCGCCTATAAAGCCGTACCGTCATCGCCATGTCAAAGCACCTTGCATGGACCTCTTTGTGGTGGTAATATGGGTTCATTTGGCAATACATTTGGGGTACGTTGATGTACTGTAGACTGTACAGTGTACACAATCTATCTGTCTTAGTGACAAGATGACGTGAAGCCGAAAGCCAATTCATTTCGGGACAAATTAATTGTATTGCATGTTCGCAGGCAATTTGCTGGTGTAAGTATGTGTGAGTGATGAGTGTATTGTATTATTGTGTACTAGCTTTTACGCGCGACTACGTATGTGTAGAATTTAATGATTTTAATATCTGAAGTTCTAAGCGACGACGTATTATGATAAATCCACGAGAGTTCAGTAGACATTCAGCAATATACCTAACTAATATAATAAAAATAAAACAGTAGTTTTTGTATTATAAGCAAAAAAACATACTTACAGACAGAAAAAAAATTGATTCTTATTGGTCCCTTATGATCCCCTCATAAATATTTTTCTTAAATATTTCTTATGTACAGACCAACAGTTTTATTATATGTAGAGTTAATGTAGCATGTATAAATACATCGTATGTGTGTAGAGGTATGTCTATGTTTGGGTGTGATTACATTTGGCTAATGATCTATATACATATAATAAAACAGTAAAAAATATTTTGTCTGTACATTTTAGTATTTTTGACCAAAATGGATAGAGGGACACTTAAAAAGAACAATAGAAAGCAAAAATTTTTTTGGAATTTCTTGTCTGTCTGTCTGTCTGTCTGTCTGTATGTATGTACGCGTTTCACACAAAAACTACTGGACGGATTTGAATGAAACTTTTTTTGTTGTATAGCTATTAAGCCTGGGCAACATATAGGCTATAATTCATTTTGAAAACTGGAACATCTGATGAAGAACCATAACAGAACAGCTAAACTATAAGAAATATGGAAATGGTGCCTTAACAAAAGTCGTTCAACCTGATGAGCATTTTCTGCTGACGTATAAAAATTGAAGATCTGGAACATCTGATGAAAAGCTCCAAGAGACCAGCTACACTATAACATATATGGAAATGGCGCCTTAGCAAAAATCATTCCAACCGGATGAGCATTTTTCTGCATGACGTATAAAAATTGTAGATCTGGAACATCTCATGAATAACTTCAAGAGACCAACTACACTGTAACATATACGGAAATGGCGCCTTAGCAAAACTTGGTTAATCTGATGAGCATTTTCTGTAGACGTAACCACATAAAAATCGAAGATTGGAACACAGGAAACAGTTTGGGACACAAAAAAGACTTTTTATCTAAGCCAAAGTCACGCGGGCGAAGCCGCGAGCAACAACTAGTTTAGTTATATTAGCATTTGGAAGTTAAGGTCGAGTTTCGCACTAAAAGTGGCTACTCTTCAACAAAATTAATATACTTACTTCTATGTACTAAACTTCAAAATAATTAAGAGACATTTTCTACAGGTATTTGATTAATTAATTGAAGTTATTTCTCTTTGGACAGATTAGAATACTGTCACAGATAGAAGTTTGTATTTCTCTCAGTTAATCTTATCTCAAACGTAATACTGTTGTAACTTACAAACATCCATTTGATAGGGCTGCCACCCGTCCGTAATTCCTCGGACTGATCCTAGTTTAGACGGTGTCCGGATACTGTCCGAAACGGGTGAACAGGATTCGTTATATAAATGTACTGGCCACTAAGAACCATTTTTATAAAGTTTCGAAAATAATAGCTCCATTCCACCTTTTCATAAGGGCCAAAATTGTATTGTTTTGATTAATATTTAAATAATATAAAGTTTTTTCTGCTACGTACCTACTACGACTACGTGAAATTTTATTTATTGAGACCCGCTGCTAATATGATCGAAGGGGTTATTCAAGTGAAGAAAAAGAGACAACGATTCACTGACAGAAATTTAACTAAAATTAAAGATTATTCGTAGTTGTAAACCGTTTCCAAGCTATTCCAACGCTGCAAAGTAGCCGAGCGACATTTAAATAAGCCCTCTGAAAAATAAGACATTTTCACCAAAATGTCTGGGTTTTTTGTAGTTTTTTGGTTACCTATGGAGCAAGAATGGGAACAAAATAATAAGTATTTTTAATTAATAATAATTTCGTGGAGTAACTTGGGAAAATATGTATAAGATTCTTATCTTTTAGAACAAAACAATTGAGTACTTTAGGAATAACCTGACAAATTGAGTGATGGCAGCCCTACCATTTGACCCTCCGTGTTTTATTAGAATTGCTCAAGTCTAAAGCCGAAAGTTCAAATATTTCAGCAAACTTAACTTCAAATGCAACGATTGAGATCTTCGATAAACCGGATTTATCTTGAAATCCTTTCGAGGCATCTTACTCAGTCAACTAGATTTATTCAATACCTTCCTGATTTTTTGTTATGATGATATTTTTGAACATTTTCCATTTTCTATATATTAATTATTCTATCAAGTTTGTGTCAAAGCATGTCATATAATTAACTACTTTTTTAAAATTGCTGATATTGATTTACAAATATGGCATCAAAAGAGGATAATAAGGTTTTAAGAATCAGGTTGCTAAATTATTATTTTAATAAACTGTCATGTTATAAATGGTATTTTAATGAAATTACAACACAAGTAAAAAAAACAAAACGTAAGAAAAAAAATCTCCAGCTTGTATAAATATAGTCGTACATTCAAGCATTTACCTCTGTGAAATAGTTATACTATAATTTTGCAATAAATTAAGTAGGTAGGTCGATGAGCTGTTACTCAGTTGACTGTACTTATGTTTCATCAGGCTGGACAGCCAAAAATGCAAATTTTATCTAATTATGCGCAGGCACCACCTGACTTCTTCCGGATTTTTAGCTTTTATTGTCGACATTTGCATGTTGAGAAAGTTTTCATAATGCTTTGAGCCTAAATTCACTTGAAATAAATTAGCAAGGAAATTAAAAAGGCAAAACTTTGTAAAGATATTCGGTTGTCTTACAAAATTTTTGAAAAGTTGTCATCAACACTTATTTTCGTCGCAGCGTTTAACAAGACCTCTAATAATCCATACTTTCATTTATAAATTCTGTCTGTTCACTGGACCAATTTTGATGAAATTTGGTATGAATTGTCAAAAATCCAAAGTCAAACATAAGCTATTTTTTATATTAAAAATGAACCCCATTTGGGGCTGTAATAGAGGGTAAAAGTTTGTATGAAAAACACATTATATTTTTCCGCAGCCGATGGTAACAGGTAGAAGCTAATGTTTTATACATGTAAACGCACGAAACTCACCTATTTTAGCTATCGAGTTCTTAAATATCCGAAACACAAACTTTGTAACAGTTCCTTACTGCCGTAAACACCGTGCTGCCAGGGGGAGCACTTCAAAGTTTAGGTACCATCAGCAGCAAGACCCCATGTGGGGTATTTCTCATTTTGTTTTGCCAGTTGAATGCACAAGAGCTACACCGCACTGCAAATTTTATTCACATACATTTTTTTTCACAAGTCTATCTCCGCACGTTTGGACAAAAAAAATAAATTAAAAGTCCACACGAATATAATTCGCAGTGCAGTCATATCTAAGTTGATAATATAGTGTGTAACCCTAGCTAAGCGTTGATATTTAGACCGGTTTTAAATTTGCTACAATAATATGAATATGAACATTCGTAGCGCACGATAAGGTCCTATTTCGCTTGAATTACGTTCCACAGTGAGCTTTCTGGATGGATAGTTTTATCGTCCTTCTATATCTATGGATTCTTTGACGACGCATGCAGAGTTAAGCCACGGTACTCAATCTGGCAAATTGCTATGTACTTTATTAATGAGCAACCTTCTCATTATATGGGTACAGGATTAAATATATTACCTACTTACTCTAGGGTCTAAGTATACAATATTAATAGCACTACAAACGGTAGGTTTAAGTTAGTTTAGTATAGTAATGTTTTAAGTTAAGTTCCGTCATCATATTCCAGGAATATAGTCTAAAGTTTATATTGTTGAACGGTGTTTGATAGATATTCGTCTATATGGATTAATCTGATACCAATCTTGATCAAAAAACGCGAACCTCTAAGGTCACGTACATAAATAGTGACAGAAGAACCTAACCGGAAACCTAAAAGAAGAATACCCAGTTTAAAGCCCTTTTTGAATCGGTTTTTGCGCACCGCTTCACCACTGCGGTGCGAAAGAACCCATTCAAAAAGGGGACTTGGCGATTCGCACCGCGGTTCGAATCGCTTGTAGTGTAAAACGACCAAAGACCCTTAAAATGATTGTAACGAGCCGAAATCGATGCAGTTGAGACGCTTTATAACATAGTTCTAATGGCTTTCTTACTGATGTATTTACCACAAATTTGATCGCATGTATTTTGCCATTTGGCTTCTACGTTTCAGACACTAGCTAATTAATCAAATTATCAACTAGAGTGTAGGTTCCCCCACGAAGTCTTTAACGTACATAGATGTTTTGTACTTAGACATTCCGTGGCGGAGTCCACTGAAGGATTGTGGTCTATATGAAAACTACTAATTATGAGTAAGATTGATATACGAACTCATGACACG